>OX359264.1:30153220-30652023 GCA_947179155.2 Hedera helix | reverse complement strand
AGGATTGCTACTTTTGAGGCTAAGCGACGTATAACGAAGTAATATGACTCTTAATCACCTACTAGTTTGCATATTTTGAGGAAATAACGAAACGAATAGCAAGTTTCCTCAACTGAAAGCTTGTGTGCGTTGTACGCATTGTTTTCAACGCGAGAGTGATAGGATTGCTCCTTTTGAGGCTAACCGACGTATAACGAAGAAATATGACTCTTAATCACCTATTAGTTTACATATTTTAAGGAAATAACGAAACGAATAGCAAGTTTCCTCAAATGAAGGCTTGTGCGCGTTGTACGCATTCTTTTCAATGCGAGGGTGATAGAATTGCTCCTTTTGGGGCTAACCGACGTATAACGAAGTAATATGACTCTTAATCACCTATTAGTTTGCATATATTGAGGAAATAACGAAACGAATAGCAAGTTTCCCCAAATGAAGGTTTCTGTGCGTTGTACGCATTGTTTTCAATGCTAGAGTGATATGATTGCTCCTTGTGAGGCTAACCAATGTATAACGAAGTAATATGACTCTTAATCACCTATTTATTTGCATATTTTGAGGTAATAAAGAAAGGAATAGCAAGTTTCCTCAAATAAAGGCTTGTGTGCTTTGTACGCACTGTTTTCAATGCAAGAGTGATAGGATTGCTCCTTTTGAGGCTAACCGACGTATAACGAAGTAATATGACTCTTAATCACCTATTAGTTTGCATATTTTGAGAAAATAACAAAAGGAATAGCAAGTTTCCTCAAATGAAAGCTTGTGTGCGTTGTACGCATTGTTTTCAATGCAAGAGTGATATAATTACTCCTTGTAAGGCTAACCGATGTATAACGAAGTTATATGACTCTTAATCACCTATTAGTTTGCATATTTTGAGAAAATAACGAAACGAATAGCAAGTTTCCTCAAATGAAGGCTTGTGTGCGTTGTACGCACTGTTTTCAATGCGAGAGTAATAGGATTGCTCCTTTTGAGGCTAACCAACGTATAACGAAGTAATATGACTCTTAATCACCTACTAGTTTGCATATTTTGAGGAGATAACGAAACGAATAGCAAGTTTCCTCAACTGAAAGCTTGTGTGCGTTGTACGCATTGTTTTCAACGCAAGAGTGATAGGATTGCTCCTTTTGAGGCTAACCGACGTATAACGAAGTAATATGACTCTTAATCACCTATTAGTTTACATATTTTAAGGAAATAACGAAACGAATAGCAAGTTTCCTCAAATGAAGGCTTGTGTTGTACGCATTGTTTTCAATGCGAGGGTGATAGAATTGCTCCTTTTGGGGCTAACCGACGTATAACGAAGTAATATGACCCTTAATCACCTATTAGTTTGCATATTTTGAGGAAATAACGAAACGAATATCAAGTTTCCTCAACTGAAAGCTTGTGTGCGTTGTACGCATTGTTTTCAATACGAGAGTGATAGGATTGCCCCTTTTGAAGCTAACCGACGTATAACGAAGTAATATGACTCTGAATCACCTATTAGTTTGCATATTTTGAGGAAATAAAGAAACGAATAGCAAGTTTCCTCAAATGAGGGCTTGTGTGCGTTGTACGCATTGTTTTCAACGCGAGAGTGATAGGATTGCTCCTTTTGAGGTTAACCGACGTATAACGAAGTAATATGACTCTGAATCACCTATATGTTTGCATATTTTGAGGAAATAACGAAACGAATAGCAAGTTTCCTCAAATGAAGGCTTGTGTGAGTTGTACGCATTGTTTTCAATGCGAGAGTGATAGGATTGCTCCTTTTGAGGCTAACCGACGTATAACGAAGTAATATGACTCTTAATCACCTATTAGTTTGCATATTTTGAGAAAATAACAAAACGAATAGCAAGTTCCCTCAAATGAAGGCTTGTGTGCGTTATACGCAGTGTTTTCAGTGCGAGAGTGCTAGAATTGCTCCTTTTGAGGCTTACCGACGTATAACGAAGTAATATGACTCTTAATCACCTATTAGTTTGCATATTTTGAGAAAATGACAAAACGAATAGCAAGTTTCCTCAAATGAAGGCTTGTGTCCGTTGTACGCATTGTTTTCAATGCGAGAATGATAGGATTGCTCAGTTTGAGGCTATCCGACGTATAACGAAGTAATATGACTCTTAATCACCTATTAGTTTGCATATTTTGAGGAAATAACGAAACGAATAGCAAGTTTCCCGAAAAGAAGGCTTGTGTGCGTTGTACGCATTGTTTTCAATGCGAGAGTGATAGGATTGCTCCTTGTGAGGCTAACCGATGTATAACAAAGTAATATGACTCTTAATCACGTATTTGTTTGCATATTTTGAGGTAATAATGAAACGAATAGCAAGTTTCCTCAAATGAAGGCTTGTGTGCGTTGTACGCCATTGTTTTCAATCCGAGAGTGATAGGATTGCTCCTTTTGAGGCTAACCGACGTATAACGAAGTAATATGACCCTTAATCACGTATTAGTTTGCATATTTTGAGGAAATAACGAAACGAATAGCAAGTTTCCTCAACTGAAAGCTTGTGTGCTTTGTACGGATTGTTTTCAATGCGAGAGTGATAGGATTGCTCCTTTCGAAGCTAACCGACGTATAACGAAGTAATATGACTCTGAATCACCTATTAGTTTGCATATTTTAAGGAAATAACGAAACGAATAGCAAGTTTACTCAAATGAAGGCTTGTGTGCGTTGTATGCATTGTTTTCAATGCAAGAGTGATGGGATTGCTCATTTTGAGGCTAATCGATGTATAACGAAGTAATATGACTCTTAATCACCTATTAGTTTGCATATTTTGAGGAAATAACGAAACGAATAGCAAGTTTCCCCAAATGAAGGCTTGTGTGCGTTGTACGCATTGTTTTCAATGCGAGAGTGATAGGATTGCTCCTTGTGAGGCTAACCGATGTATAACGAAGTAATATGACTCTTAATCACCTATTTGTTTGCATATTTTGAGGTAATAACGAAACGAATAGCAAGTTTCCTCAAATGAAGGCTTGTGTGCGTTGTACGCCATTGTTTTCAATCCGAGAGTGATAGAATTGCTTCTTTTGAGGCTAACCGACGTATCACGAAGTAATGACTCTGAACCACCTATTTGTTTTCATATTTTGAGGAAATAACAAAACGAATAGCAAGTTTCCTCAAATGAAGGCTTGTGTGCATTCTACGCATTGTTTTCAATGCGAGAGTGATAGAATTGCTCCTTTTGAGGCTTACCGACGTATAACGAAGTAATATGACTCTTAATCACCTATTAGTTTGCATATTTTGAGAAAATAACAAAACGAATAGCAAGTTTCCTCAAATGAAGGCTTATGTCCATTGTACGCATTGTTTTCAATACGAGAGTGATAGGATTGCTCAATGTGAGGCTAACCGACGTATAACGAAGTACTATGACTCTTAATCACCTATTAGTTTGCATATATTGAGGAAATAACGAAACGAATAGCAAGTTTCCCCAAATGAAGGTTTCTGTGCGTTGTACGCATTGTTTTCAATGCGAGAGTGATATGATTGCTCCTTGTGAGGCTAACCAATGTATAACGAAGTAATATGACTCTTAATCACCTATTTATTTGCAGATTTTGAGGTAATAAAGAAAGGAATAGCAAGTTTCCTCAAATGAAGGCTTGTGTGCGTTGTACGCAGTTGTTTTCAATCCGAGAGTGATAGGATTGCTCCTTTTGAGGCTAACCGACGTATAACGAAGTTATATGACTATGAATCACCTATTTGTCTACATATTTTGAGGAAATAACAAAATGAATAGCAAGTTTCCTCAAATGAAGGCTTGTGTGCGTTGTACACACTGTTTTCAATGCGAGAGTAATAGGATTGCTCCTTTTGAGGCTAACCAACGTATAACGAAGTAATATGACTCTTAATCACCTACTAGTTTGCATATTTTGAGGAAATAACGAAACGAATAGTAAGTTTCCTCAACTGAAAGCTTGTGTGCGTTGTACGCATTGTTTTCAACGCGAGAGTGATAGGATTGCTCCTTTTGAGGCTAACCGACGTATAACGAAGTAATATGACTCTTAATCACCTATTAGTTTACATATTTTAAGGAAATAACGAAACGAATAGCAAGTTTCCTCAAATGAAGGCTTGTGTGCGTTGTACGCATTGTTTTCAATGCGAGGGTGATAGAATTGCTCCTTTTGGGGCTAACCGACGTATAACGAAGTAATATGACCCTTAATCACCTATTAGTTTGCATATTTTGAGGAAATAACGAAACGAATAGCAAGTTTCCTCAACTGAAAGCTTGTGTGCGTTGTACGCATTGTTTTCAATACGAGAGTGATAGGATTGCTCCTTTTGAAGCTAACCGACGTATAACGAAGTAATATGACTCTGAATCACCTATTAGTTTGCATATTTTGAGGAAATAACGAAACGAATAGCAAGTTTCCTCAAATGAAGGCTTGTGTGCGTTGTACGCATTGTTTTCAATGCTAGAGTGATAGGATTGCTCCTTTTGAGGCTAACCGACGTATAACGAAGTAATATGACTCTGAATCACCTATATGTTTGCATATTTTGAGGAAATAACGAAACGAATAGCAAGTTTCCTCAAATGAAGGCTTGTGTGCGTTGTACGCATTGTTTTCAATGCGAGAGTGATAGGATTGCTCCTTTTGAGGCTAACCGACGTATAACGAAGTAATATGACTCTTAATCACCTATTAGTTTGCATATTTTGAGAAAATAACAAAACGAATAGCAAGTTCCCTCAAATGAAGGCTTGTGTGCGTTATACGCATTGTTTTCAGTGCGAGAATGATAGAATTGCTCCTTTTGAGGCTTACCGACGTATAACGAAGTAATATGACTCTTAATCACCTATTAGTTTGCATATTTTGAGAAAATGACAAAACGAATAGCAAGTTTCCCCAAATGAAGGCTTGTGTTCGTTGTACGCGTTGTTTTCAATGCGAGAGTGATAGGATTGCTCCTTGTGAGGCTAACCGATGTATAACGAAGTAATATGACTCTTAATCACCTATTTGTTTGCATATTTTGAGGTAATAACGAAACGAATAGCAAGTTTCCTCAAATGAAGGCTTGTGTGCGTTGTACGCCATTGTTTTCAATCCGAGAGTGATAGGATTGCTCCTTTTGAGGCTAACCGACGTATCACGAAGTAATGACTCTGAACCACCTATTTGTTTTCATATTTTGAGGAAATAACAAAACGAATAGCAAGTTTCCTCAAATGAAGGCTTGTGTGCATTCTACGCATTGTTTTCAATGCGAGAGTGATAGAATTGCTCCTTTTGAGGCTTACCGACGTATAACGAAGTAATATGACTCTTAATCACCTATTAGTTTGCATATTTTGAGAAAATAACAAAACGAATAGCAAGTTTCCTCAAATGAAGGCTTATGTCCATTGTACGCATTGTTTTCAATACGAGAGTGATAGGATTGCTCAATGTGAGGCTAACCGACGTATAACGAAGTAATATGACTCTTAATCACCTATTAGTTTGCATATATTGAGGAAATAACGAAACGAATAGCAAGTTTCCCCAAATGAAGGTTTCTGTGCGTTGTACGCATTGTTTTCAATGCGAGAGTGATATGATTGCTCCTTGTGAGGCTAACCAATGTATAACGAAGTAATATGACTCTTAATCACCTATTTATTTGCATATTTTGAGGTAATAAAGAAAGGAATAGCAAGTTTCTTCAAATGAAGGCTTGTGTGCGTTGTACGCCGTTGTTTTCAATCCGAGAGTGATAGGATTACTCCTTTTGAGGCTAACCGACGTATAACGAAGTTATATGACTCTGAATCACCTATTTGTTTGAATATTTTGAGGAAATAACAAAATGAATAGCAAGTTTCCTCAAATGAAGGCTTGTGTGCGTTGTACGCATTGTTTTCAATGCGAGAGTGATAGGATTGCTCCTTTTTAGGCTAACCGACGTATAACGAAGTAATATGACCCTTAATCACCTATTAGTTTGCATATTTTGAGGAAATAACGAAACGAATAGCAGGTTTCCTTAACTGAAAGCTTGTGTGCGTTGTACGCACTGTTTTCAATGCGAGAGTGATAGGATTGCTCCTTTTGAGGCTAACCGACGTATAACGAAGTAATATGACTCTTAATCACCTATTAGTTTGCATATTTTGCGAAAATAACAAAAGGAATAGCAAGTTTCCTCAAATGAAGGCTTGTGTGCGTTGTACGCATTGTTTTCAATGCAAGAGTGATATAAATACTCCTTGTAAGGCTAACCGATGTATAACGAAGTTATATGACTCTTAATCACCTATTAGTTTGCATATTTTGAGGAAATAACGAAACGAATAGCAAGTTTCCTCAAATGAAGGCTTGTGTGCGTTGTACGCACTGTTTTCAATGCGAGAGTAATAGGATTGCTCCTTTTGAGGCTAACCAACGTATAACGAAGTAATATGACTCTTAATCACCTACTAGTTTGCATATTTTGAGGAAATAACGAAACGAATAGCAAGTTTCCTCAACTGAAAGCTTGTGTGCGTTGTACGCATTGTTTTCAACGCGAGAGTGATAGGATTGCTCCTTTTGAGGCTAACCGACGTATAACGAAGTAATATGACTCTTAATCACCTATTAGTTTACATATTTTAAGGAAATAACGAAACGAATAGCAAGTTTCCTCAAATGAAGGCTTGTGTTGTACGCATTGTTTTCAATGCGAGGGTGATAGAATTGCTCCTTTTGGGGCTAACCGACGTATAACGAAGTAATATGACCCTTAATCACCTATTAGTTTGCATATTTTGTGAAAATAACGAAACGAATAGCAAGTTTCCTCAACTGAAAGCTTGTGTGCGTTGTACGCATTGTTTTCAATACGAGAGTGATAGGATTGCTCCTTTTGAAGCTAACCGACGTATAACGAAGTAATATGACTCTGAATCACCTATTAGTTTGCATATTTTGAGGAAATAACGAAATGAATAGCAAGTTTCCTCAAGTGAAGGCTTGTGTGCGTTGCACGCATTGTTTTCAATGCGAGAGTGATAGGATTGCTCCTTTTGAGGCTAACCGACGTATAACGAAGTAATATGACTCTGAATCACCTATATGTTTGCATATTTTGAGGAAATAACGAAACGAATAGCAAGTTTCCTCAAATGAAGGCTTGTGTGCGTTGTACGCATTATTTTCAATGCGAGAGTGATAGGATTGCTCCTTTTGAGGCTAACCGACGTATAACGAAGTAATATGACTCTTAATCACCTATTAGTTTGCATATTTTGAGAAAATAAGAAAACGAATAGCAAGTTCCCTCAAATGAAGGCTTGTGTGCGTTATACGCATTGTTTTCAGTGCGAGAGTGCTAGAATTGCTCCTTTTGAGGCTTACCGACGTATAACGAAGTAATATGACTCTTAATCACCTATTAGTTTGCATATTTTGAGAAAATGACAAAACGAATAGCAAGTTTCCTCAAATGAAGGCTTGTGTCCGTTGTACGCATTGTTTTTAATGCGAGAATGATAGGATTGCTCAGTTTGAGGCTAACCGACGTATAACGAAGTAATATGACTCTTAATCACCTATTAGTTTGCATATTTTGAGGAAATAACGAAACGAATAGCAAGTTTCCCCAAAAGAAGGCTTGTATGCGTTGTACGCATTGTTTTCAATGCGAGAGTGATAGGATTGCTCCTTGTGAGGCTAACCGATGTATAACGAAGTAATATGACTCTTAATCACCTATTTGTTTGCATATTTTGAGGTAATAATGAAACGAATAACAAGTTTCCTCAAATGAAGGCTTGTGTGCGTTGTACGCCATTGTTTTCAATCCGAGAGTGATAGGATTGCTCCTTTTGAGGCTAACCGACGTATAACGAAGTAATATGACCCTTAATCACGTATTAGTTTGCATATTTTGAGGAAATAACGAAACGAATAGCAATTTTCCTCAACTGAAAGCTTGTGTGCATTGTACGGATTATTTTCAATGCGAGAGTGATAGGATTGCTCCTTTTGAAGCTAACCGACGTATAACGAAGTAATATGACTCTGAATCACCTATTAGTTTGCATATTTTAAGGAAATAACGAAACGAATAGCAAGTTTACTCAAATGAAGGCTTGTGTGCGTTGTATGCATTGTTTTCAATGCAAGAGTGACAGGATTGCTCATTTTGAGGCTAATCGATGTATAACGAAGTAATATGACTCTTAATCACCTATTTGTTTGCATTTTTTGAGGAAATAACGAAACGAATAGCAAGTTTCCTCAAATGAAGGCTTGTGTGCGTTGTACGCATTTTTTTCAAAGTGAGAGTGATAGGATTGCTCATTTTGAGGCTAATCGATGTATAACGAAGTAATATGACTCTTAATCACCTATTTGTTTGCATTTTTTGAGGAAATAACGAAACGAATAGCAAGTTTCCTCAACTGAAAGCTTGTGTGCGTTGTACGCATTGTTTTCAATACGAGAGTGATAGGATTGCCCCTTTTGAAGCTAACCGACGTATAACGAAGTAATATGACTCTGAATCAACTATTTGTTTGCATATTTTGAGGAAATCACGAAACGAATAGCAAGTTTCCTCAAATGAGGACTTGTGTGCGTCGTACACATTGTTTTCAAGGGGAGGTTGATAGGATTGCTCATTTTGAGGCTAACCGATGTATAACGAAGTAATATTACTCTTTTATAACCTATTTGTTTGCATATTTTTAGAAAACAACGAAACGAATAACAAGTTTCCTCAAATGAAGACTTCTGTGCTTTGTCCGCATTGTTTTCAATGCGAGAGTGATAGGATTGCTCCTTTTCAGGCTAATCGATGTATAAGGAAGTAATATGACTTTGAATCACCTATTTGTTTGCATATTTTGAGGAAATAACGAAACGAATTGCAAGTTTCCACAAATGAAGACTTGTGTACGTTGTACTCGTTTTTTTCAAAGTGAGAGTGATAGCATTGTTCATTTTGAGGCTAACCGATGTATAACGAAGTAATATGAATCTTACTCACCTATTTGTTTGCATATTTTGAGAAAATAACGAAACGAATTGCAAGTTTCCTCAAATGAAGACTTGTGTGCGTTGTACGCATTGTTTTCAATGCGATAGTGATATATGATTGTTCCTTTTGAGGCTAACCGATGTATAACGAAGTAATATGACTCTGAATCACCTATTTGTTTGCATATTTTCAGGAAATAACGAAACGAATTGCAAGTTTCCTCAAATGAAGAATTGTGTGCGTTGTAGGCATTGTATTCAATGCAAGAGTGGTAACATTGCTCATTTTGAGACTAACCGATGTATAACGAAGTTATATGACTCTTAATCACCTATTTGTTTGCATATTTTCAGGAAATAACGAAACGAATAGCAAGTTTCCTCAAATGAAGGCTTGTTTGCGTTGTACGCATTGTTTTCAAAGTGAGAGTGATAGGATTGCTTATTTTTAGGCTAACCGATGTATAACGAAGTAATATAACTCTTAATCACCTATTTGTTTGGATATTTTGAGGAAATAACGAAACGAATAGCAAGTTTCCTCAAATGAAGGTTTGTGTGTGTTTTACCCGTTGTTTTCAATGTGAGAGTGATAGGATTGCTCATTTTGAGGCTAACCGATGTATAACGAAGTAATATGACTCTGAATCACCTATTTGTTTGCATATTTTGAGGATATAACGAAACGAATAGCAAGTTTTCTCAACTGAAAGCTTGTGTGCGTTGTACGCATTGTATTGGATACGAGTGGGATAGGATTGCTAATTTTGACGCTAACCGATGTATAACGAAGTAATATGACTCTGAATCACCTATTTGTTTGCATATTTTGAGGATATAACGAAACGAATAGCAAGTTTTCTCAACTGAAAGCTTGTGTGCGTTGTACGCATTGTATTGGATACGAGTGGGATAGGATTGCTAATTTTGATGCTAACCGATGTATAACGAAGTAATATGACTCTGAATCACCTACTTGTTTGCATATTTTGACGAAATAACGAAACGAATTGCAAGTTTCCTCAAATGAAGAATTGTGTGCGTTGTACATATTGTATTCTATACGAGAGGGATAGGATTGCTAATTTCGACGCTAACCTATGTATAACGAAGTAATATGACTCTGAATCACCTATTTATTTGCATATTTTGAGGAAATAACGAAATGAATAGCAAGTTTCCTCAAATGAAGGCTTGTGTGCGTTATACGCATTGTTTGCAATGCGAGAGTAATAGAATTGCTCCTTTTGAGGCTAACCGACGTATAACGAAGTAATATGACTCAAAATAACCTATTTATTTGCATATTTTGAGGAAATAACGAAACGAATTGCAAGTTTCGACAAATGAAGGCTTGTGTACGTTGTACCCGTTGTTTTGAAAGTGAAAGTGATAACATTGTTCATTTTGAGGCCAACCGATGTATAACGAAGTAATATGACTCTTAATCACCTACTTGTTTGCATATTTTGAGAAAATAACGAAACGAATTGCAAGTTTCCTCAAATGAAGACTTGTGTGCGTTGTACGCATTGTTTTGAATACGAGAGTGATATAGGATTGTTCCTTTTGAGGCTAACCGATGTATAACGATGTAATATGACTCTGAATTACCTATTTGTTTGCATATTTTAAGGAAATAATGAAATGAATTGCAAGTTTCCTCAAATGAAGAATTGTGTTTGTTGTACGCAATGTATTCAATGCGAGAGTGATAAGATTGCTCATTTTGAGACTAACCGATGTATAACGAAGTAATATGACTCTTAATCACCTATTTGTTTGCATATTTTGAAGAAATAACGAAACGAAAAGCAAGTGTCCTCAAATGAAGGCTTGTGTGCGTTGTACGGATTGTTTTCAATGCGAGAGTGATAGGATTGCTCATTTTGAGGATAACCGATGTATAACGAAGTAATATAACTCTTAATCACCTATTTGTTTGGATATTTTGAGGAAATAGCGAAACAAATAGCAAGTTTCCTCAAATGAAGGGTTGTGCGTGTTTTACCCGTTGTTTTCAATGTGAGAGTGATAGGATTGCTCATTTTGAGACTAACCGATGTATAACGAAGTAATATGACTCTGAATCACCTATTTGTTTGCATATTTTGAGGATATAACGAAACAAATAGCAAGTTTCCTCAAATGAAAGCTTGTGTGCGTTGTATGCATTGTTTTCATAGTAGGGGTGATAGGATTGCTCATTTTGAGGCTAACCGATGTATATCGAAGGAATATGACTCTTAATCACCTGTTTGTTTGCATATTTTGAGGAAATAATGAAATGAATTGCAAGTTTCCTCAAATGAAGAATTGTGTGCGTTGTACGCATTGTATTCAATACGAGACGGATAGGATTGCTAATTTTGACGCTAACCGATGTATAACGAAGTAATATGACTCTAAATCACCATTTGTTTGCATATTTTGAGGAAATAACGAAACGAATTGCAAGTTTCCTCAAATGAAGAATAGTGTGCGTTGTACGTATTGTATTCTATACGAGAGGGATAGGATTGCTAATGTCGACGTTAACCTATGTATAACGAAGTAATATGACTCTGAATCACCTATTTATTTGCATATTTTGAGGAAATAACGAAACGAATAGCAGGCTTCCTCAAATGAAGGCTTGTGAGCGTTGTACGCGTTGTTTTCAAAGTGAGAGTGATATGATTGCTCATTTTAAGGCTAACCGATGTATAACGAAGTAATATGACTCTGAATCACCTATTTGTTTGCATATTTTGAATAAAAAACAAATTTAATAGCACGTTTCCTCAAATGAAGATTTGTGTGCGTTGTACCCGTTGTTTTCAATGCGAGAGTGATAGGATTGCTCGTTTTGAGGCTAACCGATGTATAACGAAGTAATATGACATTGAATCACCTATTTGTTTGCATATTTTGAGGAAATAACGAAACGAATTGCTAGCTTCCTCAAATGAAGACTTGTGTGCGTTGTACGCATTGTTTTTAATGCGAGAGTGATAGGATTGCTCATTTTGAGGCTAACCGATGTATAACGAAGTAATATGACTTGGAATCACCTATTTGTTTGCATATTTTGATGAAATAACGAAACGAATTGCAAGCTTCCTCAAATGAAGGCTTGTGTGCGTTGTATGCATTATTTTCAACGCGAGAGTGATAAGATTGCTCCTTTTGAGGCTAACAGATGTATAACGAAGTAATATGACTCTGAATCACCTATTTATTTGCATATTTTGAGGAAATAACGAAACGAATAGCAAGTTTCCTCAAATGAAGGCTTGTGTGCGTTGTACGGATTGCTTTCAATGCGAGAGTGATAGGATTGCTCATTTTGGGGATAACCAATCCATACCGATGTAATATGACTCTTAATGATCTATTTGTTTGCATATTTTGAGGAAATAACGAAACGAATTACAAGTTTCCTCAAATGAAGACTTGTGTGGGTTGTACGCATTGTTTTCAATGCGAGAGTGATATAGGATTGCTACTTTTGAGGCTAACCAATGTATAACGAAGTAATATGACTCTAAATCACCTATTTGTTTGCATATTTTGAGGAAATAACGAAACGAATTGCAAGTTTTCTCAAATGAACACTTGTGTGCATTGTACGCATTGTTTTCAATGCAAGAGTGATAGGATTGCTCCTTTTGAGGCTAACTGATGTATAACGAAGTAATATGACTCTGAATCACCTAGTTGTTTGCATATTTTGAGGAAATAACGAAACGAATTGCAAGTTTCCTCAAATGAAGACTTGTGTGCATCGTACCCTTTGTTTTCAATGTGAGAGTGATAGGATTGCTCATCTTGAGGCTAACCGATGTATAATGAAATAATATGACTCTGAATCACCTATTTGTTTGCATATTTTGAGGAAATAACGAAACGAATAGCAAGTTTCCCCAAATGAAGACTTGTGCGCATTGTTTTCAATGCGATAGTGATAGGATTGCTCATTTTGAGGCTAACAGATGTATAACGAAGTAATATGACTCTGAATCATCTATTTGTTTGCATATTTTGAGGATATAACGAAACGAATAGAAAGTTTCCTCAAATGAAAGCTTGTGTGTGTTGTATGCATTGTTTTCATAGTGGGGGTGATAGGATTGCTCATTTTGAGGCTAACCGATGTATAACGAAGTAATATGACTCTTAATTACTTGTTTGTTTGCATATTTTGAGGAACTAATGAAATGAATTGCAAGTTTCCTCAAATGAAGAATTGTGTGCGTTGTACGCATTGTATTCAATACGAGAGGGATTGGATTGATAATTTTGATGCTAACCGATGTATAACGAAGTAATATGACTCTGAATCACCTAATTGTTTGCATATTTTGAGGAAATAACGAAACGAATTGCAAGTTTCCTCAAATGAAGAATTGTGTGCGTTGTAGGTATTGTATTCTATACGAGATGGATAGGATTGCTAATTTTGACGCTAACCTATGTATAACGAAGTAATATGACTCTGAATCACCTATTTATTTGCATATTTTGAGGAAATAACGAAACGGATAGCAAGCTTCCTCAAATCAAGACTTGTGTGCGTTGTACGCGTTGTTTTCAAAGTGAGAGTGATATGATTGCTCATTTTGAGGCTAACCGATGTGTAACGAAGTAATATGACTCTGAATCACCTATTTGTTTGCATATTTTTAGGAGATAACGAGACGAATTACAAGTTTCCTCAAATGAAGATTTGTGTGCGTTGTACCCGTTGTTTTCAATGCGAGAGTGATAGGATTGCTCATTTTAAGGCTAACCGATGTATAACGAAATAATATGACTCTGAATCACCTATTTGTTTGCATATTTTGTGGAAATAACGAATTGTATAGCACGTTTCCTCAAATGAAGGCTTGTGTGCATTGTACGCATTGTTTTCAATGCGAGAGTGATAGGATTGCTCATTTTGAGGCTAACAGATGTATAACGAAGTAATATGACATTGAATCACCTATTTGTTTGCATATTTTGAGGAAATAACGAAACGAATTGCTAGCTTCCTCAAATGAAGACTTGTGTGCGTTGTACGCATTGTTTTCAATGTGAGAGTGATAGGATTGCTCCTTTTGAGTCTAACCGATGTATAACTAAGTAATATGACTCGGAATCACCTATTTGTTTGCATATTTTGATGAAATAACGAAACGAATTGCAAGCTTCCTCAAATGAAGGCTTGTGTGCGTTGTACGCATTATTTTCAATGCGAGAGTGATAGGATTGCTCCTTTTGAGGCTAACCGATGTATAACGAAGTAATATGACTCTTAATCACCTATTTGTTTGCATATTTTGAGGAAATAACGAAACGAATAGCAAGTTTCCTCAAATGAAGACTTGTGTGCGTTGTACGCATTGTTTTCAATGCGAGAGTGATAGGATTGCTCCTTTTGAGGCTAACCGATGTATAACGAAGTAATATGACTCTGAATCACCTATTTGTTTGCATATTTTGAGGAAATAACGAAACGAATAGCAAGTTTCCTCAAATGAAGGCTTATGTACGGATTGTTTTCAATGCGAGAGTGATAGGATTGCTCATTTTGAGGCTAACCAATCCATATCGATGTAATATGACTCTTAATCATCTATTTGTTTGCATATTTTGAGGAAATAACGAAACAAATTACAAGTTTCCTCAAATGAAGACTTGTGTGAGTTGTACGCATTGTTTTCAATGCGAGAGTGATATAGGATTGCTCCTTTTGAGGCTAACCAATGTATAACGAAGTAATATGACTCTGAATCACCTATTTGTTTGCATATTTTGAGGAAATAACAAAACGAATTGCAAGTTTTCTCAAATGAATATTTGTGTGTATTGTAAGCATTTTTTTCAATGCAAGAGTGATAGGATTGCTCCTTTTGAGGCTAACCGATGTATAACGAAGTACTATGACTCTGAATCACCTATTTGTTTGCTCATTTTGAGGCTAACCGATGTATAATGAAATAATATGACTCTGAATCACCTATTTGTTTGAATATTTTGAGGAAATAACGAAACGAATAGCAAGTTTCCTCAAATGAAGACTTGTGCGCATAGTACGCATTGTTTACAATGCGAAAGTGAAAGGATTGCTCATTTTGAGGCTAACCGACGTATAAGAAAGTAATATGACTCTTAATCACCTACTTGTTTGCATATTTTGAGCAAATAACAAAACGAATTGCAAGTTTCCTCAAATGAAGGCTAGTGTGCGTTGTACGCGTTGTTTTCAAAGTGAGAGTGATATGATTACTCATTTTGTGGCTAACCGATGTATAACGAAGTAATATGACTCTGAATCACCTATTTGTTTGCATAATTTGGTGGAAATAACGAAACGAATTGCATGTTTCCTCAAATGAAGACTTGTGTGCGTTGTACGCATTGTTTTCAATGCGAGAGTAATATGATTGCTCATTTTGAGGCTAACAGATCCAGACCGATGTAATATAACTCTTAATCACCTATTTCTTTGCATATTTTGAGGAAATAACATAACGAATTAAAAGTTTCCTCAAATGAAGACCTGTGTGTATCGTACGCATTGTTTTCAATGCGAGAGTGATATAGGAATGTTCCTTTTGAGGCTAACCGATGTATAACGAGGTAATATGACTCCGAATCACCTATTTGTTTGCAAATTTTGAGGAAATAACGAAATAAATTGCAAGTTTCCTCAAATGAAGAATTGTGTACGTTGTACGCATTTAATTCAATGCGAGAGTGATAGGATTGCTCATTTTGAGGGTAACCGATGTATAACGAAGTAATATGACTCTTAATCGCTTATTTGTTTGCATATTTTGAGGAAATAACGAAAAGAATAGCAAGTTTCCTTAAATGAAGACTTGTGTGCATTGTACGCATTGTTTTCAATGCGAGAGTGATAGAATTGCTCCTTTTGTGGCTAACCGTTGTATAACGAAGTAATATGACTCTGAATCACCTATTTGTTTGCACATTTTGAGGAAATAATGAAACGAATTGCAAGTTTCCTCCAATGAAGACTTGCGTGCGTTTTACCCGTTGTTTTCAATGCGAGAGTGATATGATTGCTCATTTTGAAGCTAACCGATCCATACCGATGTAATATGACTCTTAATCTCCTATTTCTTTGCATATTTTGAGGAAATAACAAAACGAATAGCAAATTTCCTAAATTAAAGGCTTGTGTGCATTGTACGCATTGTTTTCAAAGTGAGAGTGATAGGATTGCTCATTTTGAGGCCAACCGATGTATGACGAAGTAATATGATTCTTAATCACCAACTTGTTTGCATATTTTGAGAAAATAACGAAACGAATAACAAGTTTCCTCAAATGAAGACTTGTGTGCGTTGTACGCATTGTTTTCAATGCGGGAGTGATAGGATTGCTCATTTTGAGGCTAATAACAAAATAATATGACTCTGAATCACCTATTTGTTTGCATATTTTGAGGAAATAAGGAAACGAATAGCAAGTTTTCTCAAATGAAGACTTGTGTGCGTTGTACGTATTGTTTTCAAAGTGAGAGTGATAGGATTGCTCATTTTGAGGCTAACCGATGTATAACGAAGTAATATGACTCTTAATCACCTATTTGTTTGCATATTTTGAGGAAACAACAAAACGAATTGCAAGTTTCCTCAAATGAAGGCTTGTGCGCGTTGTACGCATTGTTTTCAAAGTGAGAGTGATAGGATTGCTCATTTTGAGGCCAACCGATGTATAATGAAGTAATATGACTCTTAATCACCTAGTTGTTTGCATATTTTGAGGAAATAACGAAACGATTAGCAAGTTTCCTCAAATGAAAGCTTGTGTGCATTGTACGCATTGTTTTAAACGAGATGGTGATAGGATTGTTCATTTTGAGGCTAATCGATGTATAACGAAGTAATATGACTCTGAATCACCTATTTTTTTGCATATTTTGAGGAAATAACGAAACGAATTGCAAGTTTCCTCAAATGAAGACTTGTGTACGTTGTACGCATTTATTTCAATGCGAGAGTGATAGGATTGCTCATTTTGAGGCTAACCGATGTATAACGAAGTAATATGACTCTTAATCGCCTATTTGTTTGCATATTTTTAGGAAATCACGAAACGAGTAGTATGTTTCCTCAAATGAAAGCTTGTGTGCATTGTACGCATTGTTTTAAACGAGATGGTGATAGGATTGCTCATTTTGAGGCTAACCGATGTATAACGATGTAATATGACTCCTAATCACCTATTTGTTTGCAAATGTTGAGGAAATAATGAAACGAATTGCATGTTTCCTCAAATGAAGACTTGTGTACGTTGTACGCATTGTTTTCAATGCGAGAGTGATAGGCTTGCTCCTTTTGAGGCTAACCGATGTTTAATGAAGTAATATGACTTTGAATCACCTATTTGTTTGCATATTTTGAGGAAATAACGAAACGAATTGCAAGTTTCCTCAAATAAAGGCTTGTGTGCGTTGTACGCATTGTTTTCAATGCAAGAGTGATAGGATTGCTCCTTTTGAGGCTAACCGATGTATAAGGAAGTAATATGACTTTGAATCACCTATTTGTTTGCATATTTTAAGGAAATAATGAAACAAATTGCAAGTTTCCTCAAATGAAGAATTTTGTGCACTGTACGCATTGTATTTAATGCGAGAGTGATAGAATTGCTCATTTTGAGGCTAACTGATCTATACCGATATAATATGACTCTTAATCACCTATTTCTATGCATATTTTGAGGAAATAACGAAACGAATTACAAGTTTTCTCAAATGAAGACTTGTGTGTGTTGTACGCATTATTTTCAATGCGAGAGTGATATATGATTGCTCATTTTGAGGCTAACCGATGTATAACGAAGTAATATGACCCTGAATCACCTGTTTGTTTGCATATTTTGAGGAAATAACGAAACGAATTGCAAGTTTTCTTCAAATGAAGACTTGTGTGCGTTGTACCCATTGTTTTCAATGCGAGAGTGATATGATTGCTCATTTTGAGGCTAACCAATCCATACCGATGTAATATGACTCTTAATCACCTATTTCTTTGCATATTTTGAGGAAATAACGAAACGAATTACAAGTTTCCTCAAATGAAGACTTGTGTGGGTTGTACGCATTGTTTTCAATGCGAGCGTGATATAGGATTGCTACTTTTGAGGCTAACCAATGTATAACGAAGTAATATGACTCTGAATCACCTATTTGTTTGCATATTTTGAGGAAATAACGAAACGAATTGCAAGTTTCCTCAAATGAAGGCTTCTGTGCGTTGTATGCATTGTTTTCAATGCGAGAGTGATAGGATTGCTCCTTTTGAGGCTAACCGATGTATAACCAAGTAATATGACTCTGAATCACCTATTTTTTTGCATAGTTTGAGGAAATAACGAAACGAATTGCAAGTTTCCTCAAACGAAGACTTGTGTGCGTTGTACGCATTGTTTTCAATGCGAGAGTGATAAGATTGCTCCTTTTGAGGCTAACCGATGTATAACGAAGTAATATATCTCTAATTCACCTATTTCTTTGCGAATTTGGAGGACATATCGAAATAAATACCATGTTTCCTTTGGTGATGACTTGTGTGTGCTGTATGCATTGTTTCCAATGCGAGAGTGATAGGATTGCTCATTTTGAAGCTAATCGATGTATAACGAAGTAATATGACTCTTTTTCACCTATTTGTTTGCGTATTTTGTGGGTATAACGAAATGAATTGCAAGTTTCCTCAAATGAAGAGTTTTGTGCGTTGTACGCATTGTTTTCAATGCGTGAGTGATACGATTACTCTTTTTGAGGCTAACCAATGTATAATGAAGTAATATGCCTCTTAATCACCTATTTGTTTACCTATTTTGAGGAAATAACGAAATTAATAAAAAGTTTCCTCAAATGAAGACTTGTGTGCATTGTACGCATTATTTTCAATGCGAGAGTGATAGGATTGCTCCTTTTGAGGCTAACCGATATATAAGGAAGTAATATGACTCTGAATCACCTATTTGTTTGCATATTTTTAGGAAATAACGAAACGAATTGCAAGTTTCCTCACATGAAGACTTGTGTGCGTTGTACACATTGTTTTTAATGCAAGAGTGATAGGGTTGCTCATTTTGAGGCTAACTAATGTATAACGAAGTAATATGTCTTTAATTCACCTATTTCTTTGCAAATTTGGAGGACATATCTAAACAAATACCAAGTTTCCTCAAGTGAAGACTTGTGTGCCGTTGTATGCATTGTTTTCAATGTGAGAGTGATTGGATTGCTCATTTTGAGGCTAACCGATGTGTAACGAAGTGATATAACTCTTAATCGCCTATTTTTTTTATATATATATTTTGAGGAAATAACGAAACGAAATTCAAGTTTCGTCAAATGAGGACTTCTGTGCGTTTTACGCATTGTTTTCAATGCGAGAGTGATAGGATTACTCATTTTGAGGGTAACTGATATATAACGAAGTAATATGTCTCTAATTCACCTATTTCTTTGCAAATTTGTGGGGCATATCGAAACAAATACCAAATTTCCTTAAGTGAGGACTTATATGTGTTATACGCATTGTTTTCAATGCGAGAGTGAAAGGATTGCTCCTTTTGAGGCTAACCAAAGTATAACGAAGTAATATGACTCTTAATCACGTATTTGTTTACATATTTTCGGGAAATAACGAAATGAATTGCAAGTTTTCTAAAATGAAGACTTGTGTGTGTTCTACGCATTGTTTTCAATGCGAGGATGATACGATTGCTCATTTTGAGGTCAACCAAAGTAGAACAAAGTAATATGATAATTAATCACCTATTTGTTTGCAAATTTTGAGAAAATAACAAAACAAATTGTAAGTTTCCTCAAACGAAGACTTGTGTGCGTTGTACGCATTGTTATCAATACGAGAGTGATAGGATTGCACCTTTGTAGGCTAATCGATGTATAACGAAGTAATATGTCTCTAATTCACCTATTTCTTTGCAAATTTGGAGGACATATCGAAACAAATACGAAGTTTCCTTAAGTGAAGACTTGTGTGCGTTGTACGCATTATTTTCAATGCGAAAGTGATAGGATTGCTCATTTTGAGGCCAACCGATATATAACAAAGTAATATAACCCTTAATCACCTATTTGTTTGCATATTTTGAGGAAATAACGAAACAAATTGCACGTTTCCTCAAATGAGGACTTGTGTGCATTGTACGCATTGTTTTCAATGCGAGAATGATAGGATTGCTCATTTTGAGGTCAACCAAAGTAGAACGAAGTAATATGACACTTAATCACCTATTTGTTTGCAAATTTTGAGCAAATAACGAAACGACTAGCAAGTTTCTTCAACCGCAGACTTGTGTGCGTTGTACGCATTATTTTCAATGCGAGAGTGATAGCATTTCTTCTTTTGAGGCGAACCGATGTATAATGAAGTAATATGTCTCTAATTCACTTATTTCTTTGCAAATTTGGAGGACATGTCGAAAAAAATACCAAGTTTCATTAATGAAGCCTTGTGTGCGTTGTACGCATTGTTTTCAATGCGAGAGTGATAGGATTGCTCATTTTGAGGCTAATCGATGTATAACGAAGTAATATAACTCTTAATCACCTATTTGTTTGCAGAATTTGAGGAAATAACGAAACGAATTGCAAGTTTCCTCAAATGAGGACTTGTGTGCGTTGTACGCATTGCTTTCAATGCGAGAGTGATAGGATTGCCCATTTTGAGGCTAACCAATGTATAATGAAGTAATTTGTCTCTAATTCACCTATTTCTTTGCAAATTTGGAGGACATATCGAAACAAATACCAAGTTTCTTTATGTGAGGACTTGTGTGCGTTGTACGCATTTTTTTCAATGTGAGAGTGAAATGATTGCTCCTTTTGAGGCTAACCGAAGTGTAACGAAGTAATATGACTCTTAATCACCTATTTGTTTGCATATTTCGAGGAAATAACAAAATGAATTTCAAGTTTCCTAAAATGAAGACTTGTGTGCATTGTACACATTGTTTTCAATGCGAGAATGATAGAATTGCTCATTTTGAGGTCAACCAAAGTAGAACGAAGTAATATGACACTTAATTACCTATTTGTTTGCAAATTTTGGGAAAATAACGAAACGAATAGCAAGTTTCCTCAAACCAAGACTTGTGTGCGTTGTACGCATTGTTTTCAATGCAAGAGTGATACGATTGCTCATTTTGAGGCTGACCAATGTATAACGAAGTAATATGTCTCTTAATCACCTATTTGTTTACATATTTTGAGGAAATAACGAAATGAATAGCAAGTTTCCTCAAATAAAGACTTTTGTGCATTCTACACATTGTTTTCAATGCGAGAGTGATAGGATTGCCCCTTTTGAGGCTAACCGATGTATAATAAAGTAATATGTCTCTAATTCACCAAGTTTCTTTAAGTGAAGACTCATGTGCGTTGTATGCATTGTATTCAATGCGAGAGTGATATGATTTTTGGTTTGCAAAAATATGGCATACATATAATCAAATTATATAAGCGCAACGGAAGCAATAAAAATCAGATTTTAAAATTTTTGTACAAACCAATAATCCGGACCTTTCTTATGCGACTATTATTAATTGAGGAATGATAAAAGAATTTATACTTTTGTAGAACCAAGCTTCCACAGGTACAAGTTCATCTCCCTTTAATCCTTCACGTTCTTCTTCAAATTCACCGATTAGATTCCACGGATCAATGTTAGCTCCCCAAGTGTTGAGCCTCTAGAGGTGATCCACCAAGAGATCTATGAATTAAAGAAGTGGATATTGGTTTCTCTAAACCATGGGTGGCTAGCCCTAATTCTCTCTCTCTCTCTAACTCTTAGATCTAGAGAATTATGGAGTACTCTCTCTAATATAATGAAAGAGTGTGTAACATTGATCTATGATAAGACTCCTCTTATTTATAGATCTAGTCAACCCTCCTCAACTATTTAGGATTAGGGTTTTAATTTAATTCCCAATTTAATTAGAAACTAAATTAATTAATTACAATTCCTAAACCATTTAGGAACTTAATTATTTAATAATGAGAGTACTTCTTATTAATTAATTACTAAACCATTTAGTAACTTAATTAATTATTATAATTATAATTCCTAAACTATTTAGGAACTTAATTATTTACTAATAATAATATTACTACTTATTAATTAATTACTAAACCATCTAGTAATTTAATTAATTATTATAATTATAATTCCTAAACTATTTAGGAACTTAATTATTTAATATGATATTACTATTTATTAATTAATTCCTAAACCATTTAGGAACTAAATAATAATACTAGTAATAATAATAATAATAAAAATAATAGTAATAATAATAATAAGACTCCTCTTATTAATTTATAATTAGTATTTCTAAAATACTAAATTATAAATATTAAGCTATTTAATTTATTCTATCATCATAGTATAAATTAAATATACTTAATTTATTATTACAATTATGTCATTCACTTCTAAAATAAATATTACTCTTTTGCGGTGTGACCCTTTAGGCTCTCCATATTAAACAGGTTGTATAATAAATAAATTAGAACAATTCTAATTCATTTATTACGAATTAACTCTTTAATTCAGAATAAATAATTATTCCACAATAAGGGTAAGCCCCCTTAGCAATTAGTCGACTTTCCAGATAATATAGATTTCAACATTTAATCGTAAAAGAACCTTTCAGCAAATAGTTACCGTACAATTCAATCATTTTACCACACAATGTCCCAATCAAATATAAGACACGGAATTTCTGTCAATTCTTATTTATTTGATTATATGTATTTCAATTCACAAATACACAACTCTAGTTAATGTAAATTAGAAACTCCTTTCTAATTCCATTCAACCCTGGTCAGGGATTTCTGAGTTATCACTTATTGAATCGCATAGGACATTCTCTCCCTTTACTGGAAGTGGTAGATCCTTTGTTGACCATTCATCTATCTCCATGTGTACCTTATTATACCCAAGCACATCCTTTGATATACCAATAGGTCTTAAGGAATATGTCAAAGTATAACTTAGTATACACAAGATACTAAGATGATCTCAAGTCTAAGGATCACTTGTACGACTATCACATAAGGAACTCCTATTGACAGACGAGTAAAACTCCATTAGGTGTTCTGTAATAACCCAAATATTTAACAATATTTCTTTTAATGAAAATATTGAGGAGATTAATATAGGTGGTAAAAAAAAAAAAAAAAAAAAAAAAACCCTAGTTCTATGAGAAGGGTGAAAATAGATGGATAAATTTATTTTTTCCTATGTGTTAGTAAGAACCTGGGAGGTCTAAGTGTTGTAGAACCCTGCAAATTTTCTCTTGGAGCAGAGATGCCTTAGAGAGGCGAGTAAATCAGTCATTAACTCAGGATGCGATTAGTGACTCGATAGATAAGAGAATTATAATAAAGATAATTCGTTAGGGTAAAACAAGGTAGTATGATACCTTTGAAAATTCGATGAATTATTTGATGGATAAGATAAGCTAGGTTGTTGCGGTAATTCGATTCAAGCCAACCTAGTTGAAATGAACCTAAAAATTTAATAATGTTATAAATAAAATTTTAAATTTTAAATTTTTAAATTAGTGAATTAATGAAGGGTGATCATTTCAAACCCTAGGAAAGGGTATTATGAATATTTAAATATTCGATGATTTATTTTAAGGTTGTTCGATCAAAGGGGTTATTAAACTAACGAACAAACTTAGGAAATTAATACCGAGCGAGTGGTATGTTGAGAAACCCAAATTATGATTCAATTAGGCTTAATTAGGGCAAGTCTAATTGGGTTATGTAAATTAATTAATATAATTATTAATTAATAATAACTATGTGAAATATTAATAATATTAATTAATAGTCCAACTAGTAGTTAAATACTAGTAGGCTAGCTCATATATTATTTTTAAAGAAGTCCACTTAATTAATTAAGTATGAATTTGTATGTTGGTTGTATTAATTTAATTAGGTAAGCTCAATGATTTATTTAAATTGGGAGACTAATAAATTAATGTTTAAGCCCAATGTTGGTAAATTAATTTGGTGTTATAGTAGCCCAACTAAGATGAATAGTAAGCCCAAACAATTAAATTGAAAGCCCATTTTTTTTTATCCAAATTAAAAGCTTCTAGAAGGATTTTTATTTTGCAAGTTAACTAATAAAAATAAATCAAAAATTGGGGTAATGTTGAGAAAAAGTGTGGAATACTCAACCTCTTTTGGCTAGAATTTGTAGAATGCTTGAAGTCCAATTTATATGCTTACAAGGTGTGTATGTATAGGTTGGCTCCACTATAAATAAATCACTTGGTTCATTGGCTAAGAGTTTAAAAAAGTTGCAAGAGAGAGCTTTTATATTGGTGCTAGTGAGTTGGAGTGAGTTACAAGTGAGTTGAGTGAAATAGTGAATAAACTAATGAGTTAACTCAACCGAGTCGAGCCGAGTCAAGCCAACTCAACCCATTCTTAACCAAGAGAAGAGCTTAGAGGTTCATCTACTATTTTGGAAGGAAGAGAAAGCAAGCACACAAAACAAAAAGGTTAGAAAATCCTAAAAAACCTTAGTTATGCTTGTTATGTGATTAAAATAAGAAATAAATTGTAAAAATGCCATCTTTATGTTCTTTAAGTCTAGATCCATGCTAGATATGTTAAACAAGTGTTTCATGGATTTTTGGTATGGATCCATAAGCATTGATGTGGAAAAACTTAGCAAAAGTTGTAAAATGATGTTTACCGGAAAACTAAAAATCGAGTAGCCTCATTCCCGGATTTACTGTTCACGAGCCGTAAGTCGGATTTTTGATCCGTCAATTTTGTTGGATAGATCTTGAAGTTGTGTAAATTTTAAAACTTGAATGACTAAAATCCGAGTTAAAATGAATTAGTTATGATTTTTCTAGCAAAACACTCCACTGTCGGAAGTTTTACATGAATAGTCCGGTTTCAGGCTGATTTCGGAGGTCAAATCGTGTCCAAAAAATGAATCCGATAATGGAAAATTGTAGTTCGAGAAGATACGAACGCAACGATATAAAGTAGAGCACCATCGGAGTTATAGAACTTAAGTTATTAAGGTTTTTGTAAGGGACCCCAAAACTGGACAGAATGAAAACCTACTGCCGGTTTTTTTCCGGTGAACCGGCCGGAGCATTCCGGCGGCCGGTTCACCCATTTTCCGGCCGGTTCCGACGATGGTCAAAACTAGAAAGTTGCTTGGAATTACGTGTACTATTTTATGGAATTTAATGGTATTTTTATAATGTCAGTAGATATTTTTCATAATTATTTAATAATAAAAGCTTACTAAATGTATGAAAAATAATAAAAAGTATTTTTAAAAGTTGGAAAAATATGAAAAAATAACCTACTGATTATTTGAAGTGTTATATGTATGGAGATGGTATTATTTCCGAAAATTGGTATTTTTCATATTATTTATGGTGTAAATGTACACTAATTTGTGACTACCTAGCTAATAATTCAAGAAAATTATAAATAAATTGTTATTAAATATTAAATATGTTCTTTAGGTATTTAATAACAATATCAACTTGTGTGGAGAAAATAAATTAATTATTTATTATTTAATTAGGTATTAAATAGTAAATAAAGGAAAGTAAATAGCTAATTATTCTTTAATTAATATTAAATAATAATTAGAGTAAGATAAAGATTTCAAACTTTAATTATTTATTATTTAATAAGATTAAATAATAAATAAAGAGAGTTAGGTAATTATTATTTAAAATTAAATAATAATTACAGTTAAGTAAAGTTGATAACATAATTATTTATTATTTTATTTAATTAAGAGTAAATAATAAATAAATATAATTAATTAATTATTATTTAATTAACATTAAATAATAATTAAAGAGGGTTAATTGCTTTCTATATTAAATAGTAATCAAAGGATGTTAGAGTTAATAGTATAATTGTTTATTATTTAATTAATATTAAATAATGAGTACGGATAATTAATTAATTAATTATTATTTAATTCATATTAAATAATAATTAAATGGTAATTAAGTGAAATAAATTATTACTTAATCGGGAGAAGATTATTAAGTAATTAAAATATATTGATAATATTAATGATTAACTATTAAATGATAATAGTTAAGAATTAAATCATTACTCAATAATTAATAATGATATGTAATTAATTTAAAATATTATTATGGAATTAATAATATTGTTTAACAAGTAATTAACTATTGAATAATAATAGTTAAGGGTTGAATCATTATTAAATAATTACTAATGATACGTGAGGATTTCAAATATTATTAAATGGTTAATAATATTGATGAACAATTAAATTATTATTAAAATGATTAATAATAATGAGAAGTCAAATAAAATATTATTAAAGGGTAATAATACTAACAAGCAATTAAATTATTATTAAAAGAGTAATAATAATGATTAAGGTAAACTTTTAAAAAGAAATTAATAATAGTAATGATTATTTAAAGTGTTATTTAACAATTAAATAACATTATAAGTTATTACTAATTAATAGTAAGAGTTTAAAATATTAACCAATGCAGTTAATATTATGATAAATCATCGAGTTAAATGATGTGATTAAGTTAAACCAAGGGTATGGTCCATTAGTGACTAATTAGTTGTTCGACCTAAACAGAAATAAGGTCCAGACATTAACGCAGTGACATTAATAAATATCAGAACTGCATAGTTTATACAAAAGATTTACGATGTTGAATATGAAACACTGAGTCAAGTTAACGAGAGACTAAAATATGAAATTAACCTTATTAAATAAAGGGGACGATAAGAAGAAATAAATATCGTTAAAATAAGATTTAGTATTGAGTCAAACTTTGACTGATATTGTGCACCGTTGATCTCACATACCGTGTAGGTGGTGCAAGGAACATGAAAGATTAGCGTAAGCTGGTTATGCAAGTCCAGACAAGTTTTTCAGAACTGTTGCATTATGTGTATGATTTTAAAATACTACAAAATCATTATATGTGCATAAATTATTATGTGTAATAATGTGGTAAGGTGCTTTTATGATAAAAGTTGAAATAAACTATTGATATGCACTATATGATTAAGTTGATTGCTCTATATATATTGAACTGTATGAAATTGTAAATGACATGCATGAATAGCATGAATCATAGAGTAAATGCAAAGCATGATAGACATGAGATATGTAGTCATTGTAAAGCATGAGATGCATGAAGCATGATGAAATATGTTTATGTGTTATGTGAAACTGTTAGACTTGCTGAGCCGTCGTGCTCACCCTTGCTTAAAACAAAACATTACAGAGTAGCTTGAGGAAGCCGATTACTCCGATAGAGGCAAAGATGAAGATTGACTAACGAGTCATCAAGATTGAAGCATAGGTGTTTTTGTAGTAAAACCTTGCGGTAGACTAATTCATTCACTTGTGTAAGTAGATATGAAGAGTTTATGTTTTGTTGTGCTATAGATTAGCAAACTTAAATTGTTAAGAGAACATTTACAGATTATTTGAATATCATTTTTCAGACGTTGTCCTTTATGAATAAGGATAATAGGATGGTGTGATTGAGTCATTATACATATGATCTCAAATTGATTGTAATAGAATGTCGTATCATGTATGATATGAAGACATACTAGGAATGTATAAAGATTGCGATTCTGGAATAGAAAGAGATGTTATATAATTGTAAATAAATGATTATTTAGTAATTATAATATTGTTGTAATTCATGAACAATAAGGAAAAGTAGTACTAGTGTTGAACCGGATCCGAGGTTAAAGGAACCCGGATTTGGGGTCGTCACATGTTCCTTGAGCGAGTCACGTTCAGTGAACTTATTCTCTAATAAGCACCTACATACTTGCTTTAGTGTCTCTACACAAATGATTATGAGATCAATCATCCTCTTCATAAGAGCAAGCATAGTATGTACCAATCTATCCGGATCTACTAATCCCCATTTTAGTGATCCAACAATTAGGAACAATTTTAGTTTTGAGCTATCTTGAATTTAGATCTCATTAGCATGATCCTCATCATGGTTCTAAAAGGATTGCTCGAAAACTATGGGTTTATCCATTTGATTAATTCAAGAAATTAATCATGAATAAAGAAATGTCTTAATACTTTTATTAATAAATGAACAAGATTACAAAGTATATGCTTATCACATCAAATGTGATTGGCTTGTGGGCATATTACCTCCAATCTCCCACTTGCACTAAAGCCAATTGCCCTTTGGTATCCTCATACCATTCTTCTCTAAGTGGCGTACAAATTGCTTAGTAAATGCTTTAGTTAGTAGATCTGTAATGCTGTTCTGAGAGTCTACCATCTTTATAGTGTCGTCTCCTTTTTAATGATTCATCTAATCATATGAAAGTGCCGCAACACATGTTTGGATTTCAGATGAGACCTAGGTTCCTTGACGAAGTAAACTCCTTTAATGTTAGGAACCATTATAAGTTCTGTAATGAACTTGTTTAACCAAACAATCACCTTTGCAGCTTCACTTATAGTTATTTACTATGTCTTTGTCACTAAATCAGCAACTATTTGCTGTTTGGAACTTTTCCAACTCACTGCAGCACCGTTCACGGTAATTATATTACCTGAAACGGATATGTTGTTATCTTGGTTAGTCTGAACAAACTTGAGTTTGTTAAACCCTCTAGTTTTATATCAGACCCATCATTAGAAACTCTTTTCTAATATTCTTCTCCAAAATTGAACTGATATCTGCTTATTATACATAAGCAATATCAAGTCTAGTACATTTCAACGAATCAATGTACGTCCCTTGGGTTAAGCCGAGCATCCTTTATGATCTATCTCTATAGACCTTTATCCTAAATAGAATGTTAGGACGCTTCTCCCAAGTCCTTAATGGAGAAGTTTTAGACAACCACATCTTTACTGATTGTAGCATTCGTGTGTCATTCCTTATCGATATTATATCATCATATAATACTAGAAATATCACAGTGCTCCCACTAACCTTTGTACATACTTGGTTCATCCTTGTATTTGATAAAATCAAACTCTTTTGATTGTCTCATCAAAACGGATGTTCCACCTTCAAGAAACTTGCTCCAATTCATAATTGGATCGTTGTAACTTATATACTTGATTTGCTCCATCATTATGGAGACAAATCCTTTTCGTTGTATCATACATACATCCTTTTGTATAGTAAGTTGTTACTGCAAGTAAAATCCGAATGGATATATGCATTTTCACTAGTTAAAAATTTCATCTTAGTCAACTCATTGACCTTGTTTGAAATCTTTTTACCACTAGTTAGGTCTTATAGGTCTCCACCTAGCCATCTGCTTTAGTCTTTCTCCAAAGACCCATTTCGGATTTTATGGTCATCAACCATTTCTCATGAGTATCTAATACTCATACCTCATCATATATATCTGGATCATCATCTGCTATGATGCGTACCTTATCATCATCCACTATGATGAATCCTTACCATTTAGGTATCTTTGGTACTAAACCAGATTTACGACTTGGTTGTGGTATAATAGGTTTATCTACTTGTACAGATTCCTTCATTTTATCTATAGTGTTTTGTGGTTCTTGAACTTCTTCAAGATCTATTTTACTCCCACTAACCCTTTAAGGAAAAACTTCTTTTTCTTATAAGGCAGCGTGTTTCAAACAAACACCTTTTAGTTAGTCGGATTATAGAAGTGATACCCTAAACTTTCTTTAGGATATCCCATAAGTTTACATTTATCAGATCATGTCCCTAGCTTATCTTTGTCAAACCTTTTGACATAAGCTGAACAATTCAAATCTTAACATGCTTAATATTTGGTTTCCTTCCTATCCATGACTCATATGAAGTCTTAGGGACGGAATTTGAAGGTATGTTATTTAGTAGATATGCGATCGTTTCTAGAGCATAACCCTAGAAGGATACTGGAAGATCAGTAATACTCATTATGGATCATTACCATGTCCATTCTATGAGAATACCATTTCTCTTGAGATGATCTAGAAACTTACTGCTTAAGTATTCCCTTCTCGATCTAATCGAAGAACTTTAATACTTTTGGCCTTTAGTTTCTATACTTCACTTTTGAATTCTTTGAACGTTTCAAACGATTTGGATTTGTATTTCATTAAATACATATATCAAAATCTAGAATCATCAATGAAAGTAATGAATGAATACCCTTCTCTTGCATCTGTTGTCATAGGTCCCACACACCACTGTGTGTACCATCTCTAACAACTCCGTAACTCGCTCTCCATGTCCACTAAATGGAGATTTAGTCATATTATCCATGATACAAGATTCACAAGTTGTATTTGATTCATAATCAAAAGCTCTAAAAGCCTATCTTTATACAACTTGTTTTAGTCTTGTTTCATTAGCATGACTGAGTTAACAATATTGCATGAAGGTATGATTCATATCATCTATTTGCTTTTAGTTTGTTCAAATTGGAATATTTTTCATAAAAGTCAAGTATACAAAATCTATTAAGTAATCAACCAGTTCTAAATAAAACATTATCATTATAAACAGAACAACGATTGTTCATTATTATAATGTCAAAAACCCTTCCTTGTCATCACATAGAACTGAAATAATGTTTCTAAGAACTGGAACATAGTAACAACTTACTAACTTAATAGTCTTGCCCGTAGGCAGTGCTAAACTATAAGTTCCCATGGCTAATATAGCAACCTTTGCTTCATTCCCCAGCATAGAATTACTTATCATTTGTTTAGCTTTCTACTTCTGCTTAGTCTCTGCAACGACTTGCATATGTGAGACCACCATCTGGTATCTAATACCTAAGTAGAAATTTGACTTATAGAAAATTCTATTTTATTATGAACAAATCTATATCTGTAACTGAAGCTTCACTAAACTTCTTCTACTTAACTACTACAACTCTCTTGTAGTTGTTCTTCCTGTGTCCCAGCTTATCGCAATAAAAGCAAACTCCTTTGCCCTCGGGATCACTTTTATTTATGTCCTTTGTTTAACCTTTCTTTTGCCTTCTACTCTTTCTGACTCCTCAGAAATACCTTTGGTCATCTTCCTCCGCTTAGAAGATTCATCTACAAGTAAGACTTGGTTTTTCTAGGAAGGAAAATGACTCTCAACAGTCTTCAACATATTTAAGCAAATCAGTTAAATGACTTCTAGCTTAATAATGTTTGAAGTTCACAACATATTGTGAATTAGAGTCAGTGAGTGACTACAAGATCGAATCTTGACTCAACTCTCCATCGTTGACAAAACTGGTTGTCCTAATTGATCATCTTTAGGACATGCGTCTTTTACTGTAGTGCCATTGATTATTATAGATCGGAAGAGTTCCTTAGATATCTTATATCTAGTTGACCTACTTTGCTCACCATACAACTATTGAATGTGCAACAATATAGTAGGTGCATCCATTTTCTCGTGTTAACGTTGTAACTCGATATTTATGGATGCGAGCATGATGCATTGAGCCACCTTTGCATCATCTTGCCATTAAAATAGCAATCTCTTCCTCAGAGGCTTACTCTACAACGTTTGTAGGAATAGGCAAATTAAGGACATTTATTAGTTTTTCAGCATTGAAAACTTTTCTCAAATTTGTTTAATCAATCCGAACAATTCGGTTCGATTAATTGTTAGCATACATTATGCTATGCAGTGTTAGTGAATTAAATATAACAATATTCTTTAAGTGAATTAATAACAACATTAACATGCATTCATTTTATTAATTACCAAAATAAATTAGGTCTTTATTTAAAATGGTGTCTCCCACTATTTTCTTCAAATTATATTACTCTCTTTATATAGTTCGGCAAATTTAGTTAAAAAATTTGCTAGTGAGAAAAGGATCCTATCGACATAAGTACAACCTTGTGTGTGCACAACAAACTATAGTTTATTCAATAGGTAGACAACTCCTTGTCAATTACATCAACATGTAACTCCTTTGTATTTTGCCTCTTAGATTATTATGATCATGTGTGTGCACATCCAAATCAAAATTATCTAAGTTAAGTCAAACCTAGCACTTCCATATAAGTGAAGAGAAAAATACCGCCCTTGTGTGTGCACAACAAAACAGTAATGTTCAATTCCTTTATAAGCATCAAATGTGATAAAAACAACATCTCAAATAATCGATATAAGCCTTGTGTGTGCACAACAAACGTATATTGACTATTTGATACTCTATCGTTTTATCATGCTAGAAGGCGACGTTCGATATTTTGATAAATATCTTTGAACGTTACAACTTAATATTATGAGTAGTAGAATAAATAAATTAGAACAATTCTAATTTTATTTAATTGAATTAAACTCCTTTAATTCATGTATTAAACATTTTAATTCATGAATTAAACATTTTAATTCATTTTATAAATAATATTTATTCTACATTATGAGGGGTTTATTAATATTAAATGTCTCATCTTGTTTAGCGCACATGCACATATATATATATAAAATACGCGTCATATTAATTAACATGCGAAGCATGTTTGATAATATATAATATATATAAATAAGCATGCACATATAGAATACTATATTCTACTTGGATTGATTATGGACTTTTATTCTAGTTTGGTTTATTCGAGCCACCAAATAAACCAATTGGTCAAACCTAGGGTGCAAGAATAAATTAAATTAAATGTAACTATTACATTTAAATTCGGGCTCCATTACAGGCCTTCTTGCGCTCCTTGCTTCCCTTGCTTCTTTGCTCCAATTCTTCAAAATAATTCTAACTAATCCTATTACAAATTATTTACAATAAATAGAAACCTTGATCAACAGTCAAGGGGAAGTACATAGGAGGGAGATAGAATTATACATAAGAAAAATTAGAAAGACGAGGTATACAGACCCCATTTATTAAAACCCATTCATTTATGCATTTAATTAAAATTAAATCCAATCACATTGGTCAATACTCCATAATCAATCCCATTTATTATCATATATATCAACATATATATTAATAAATAATATTCATCTCATGAATTAAATAAAACATTTCATATATGTATTGGTATCATTTAATGGGCAATTTAAAGTTGCATGAAATCTAATTTCATATTTAAAATAAATCATTTATTTTAATTATAAAATTATTTAAAATAAACTATTTATTTTTATTATTTTAAAATTACCCAAAATAAACTCTTTTATTTTGAAATTTTAAAATACGTCCAAATTAACCAAACAATTCGGCTAATATATATACACACGGTTGGCTAATTAACATATATATGGTATACATATATATATAATAATGATTACCGATTATTATATATAAATATATACTAAACCGAATATTATACATATATGTTAAACAAGTTGCTGCGGCTTTAACATACAAACATGGTAGTGACTTAATTTCGGGACATGCTTAACATACAAACATATATATATATATATATATATATATATATATATATATATTATACAATCCAAAATTGCTTTATTTCATAAAAAACCGTGCGGTATTTGTTGATGTTTTGGCCATAATTTGCGAAAACAGTGTGCATTGCCTTTTGACCGAAACTTTGAATTCCAAATTCGGTAGTTATATATATATATCATATATATCCGGAACTTTGTTTGGATTGGGCCATCACCGAAACAGTGAAACTTAATTGCCAAAATCGAAAATTTTAACCAAGCAGCCGCCCAAAACCGAACAGCCATGTTTTGGATTTATATATATATAAATATAATAAATTATGCCCAATAAATTGTTCTAAGTACATACCAATACATATATAAAATTCTAACAATTAATAATTCGCATAAGTTTGGCTCTTGATGCCACTGTTGATTTGCAAAAATATGGCATACATATAATCAAATTATATAAGCGTAACGGAAGCAATAAAAATCAGATTTTAAAATTTTTGTACAAACCAATAACCCGGATCTTTCTTATGCGACTATTATTAATTGAGGAATGATAAAAGAATTTATACCTTTGTAGAACCAAGCTTCCACGGGTACAAGTCCATCTCCCTTTAATCATTCACGTTCTTCTTCAAATTCACCGATTAGATTCCACAGATCAATGTTAGCTCCCCAAGTGTTGAGCCTCTAGAGGTGATCCACCAATAGATCTATGAATTAAAGAAGCGGATCTTGGTTTCTCTAAACCATGGGTGGCTAGTCCTAATTCTCTCTCTCTCTCTAACTCTTAGATCTAGAGAATTATGGAGTACTCTCTCTAATCTAATGAAAGAGTGTGTAACCTTGATCTATGATAAGACTCCTCTTATTTATAGATCTAGTCAACCCTCATAAACTATTTAGGATTAAGGTTTTAATTTAATTAGGAACTAAATTAATTAATTACAATTCCTAAACCATTTAGGAACTTAATTATTTAATAATGAAAGTACTTCTTATTAATTAATTACTAAACTATTTAGTAACTTAATTAATTATTATAATTATAATTCCTAAACTATTTAGGAACTTAATTATTTACTAATAATAATATTACTACTTATTAATTAATTACTAAACCATTTAGTAATTTAATTAATTATTATAATTATAATTCCTAAACTATTTAGGAACTTAATTATTTAATAATAATATTACTATTTATTAATTAATTCCTAAACCATTTAGGAACTAAATAATAATACTAGTAATAATAATAATAATAATAATAATAATAATAATAATAATAATAATAATAATAATAATAATAATAATAATAAGGCTCCTCTTATTAATTTATAATTAGTATTTCTAAAAAACTAAATTATAAATAATAAGCTATTTAATTTATTCTATCATCATAGTATAAATTAAATATACTTAATTTATTATTACAATTATGCCATTCACTTCTAAAATAAATATTACTCTTTTGCGGTGTGACCCTTTAGGCTCTCCATATTAAACAGGTTGTATAATAAATAAATTAGAACAATTCTAATTCATTTATTACGAATTAACTCTTTAATTCAGAATAAATAATTATTCTACAATAAGGATAAGCCCCCTTAGCGATTAGTCGACTTTCCAGATAATATAGATTTCAACATTTAATCGTAAAAGAACCTTTCAGCAAATAGTTACCGTACAATTCAATCATTTTACCACACAATGTCCCAATCAAATATAAGACACGGAATTTCTGTCAAGTCTTATTTATTTGATTATATGTATTTCAATTCACAAATACACAACTCTAGTTAATGTAAATTAGAAACTCCTTTCTAATTCCATTCAACCCTGGCCAGGGATTTCTGAGTTATCACTTATTGAATCGCATAGGACATTCTCTCCCTTTACTGGAAGTGGTAGATCCTTTGTTGACCATTCATCTATCTCCATGTGTACCTTATTATACCCAAGCACATCCTTTGATATACCAATAGGTCTTAAGGAATATGTCAATGTATAACTTAGTATACACAAGATACTAAGATGATCTCAAGTCTAAGGATCACTTGTACGACTATCACATAAGGAACTCCTATTGACAGACGAGTAAAACTCTATTAGGTATTCCTTGAGCGAGTCACGTTCAGTGAACTTATTCTCTAATAAGCACCTACATACTTGCTTTAGTGTCTCTACACAAATGATTATGAGATCAATCATCCTCTTCATAAGAGCAAGCATAGTATGTACCAATCTATCCGGATCTACTAATCCCCATTTTAGTGATCCAACGATTAGGAACAATTTTAGTTTTGAGCTATCTTGAATTTAGATCTCATTAGCATGATCCTCATCATGGTTCTAAAAGCATTGCTCGAAAACTATGGGTTTATCCATTTGATTAATTCAAGAAATTAATCATGAATAAAGAAATGCCTTGATACTTTTATTAATAAATGAACAAGATTACAAAGTATATGCTTATCACATCAAATGTGATTGGCTTGTGGGCATATTACCTTCAATGATTGCTCATTTTGAGGCTAACCGATATATAACGAAGTAATATAACCCTTAATCACCTATTTGTTTGCATATTTTGAGTAAATAACGAAACGAAATTCAAGTTTCATCAAATGAGGACTTCTGTGCATTGTACGCATTGTTTTCAATGCGAGAGTGTTAGGATTGCTCATTTTGAGGCAAACCGATATATAACGAAGTAATATGTCTCTAATTCACCTATTTCTTTGCAAATTTGGGGGACATACTGAAACAAATACCAAGTTTACATATGTGAGGACTTCTGTGTGTTATACGCATTGTTTTCAATGCGAGAGTGAAAGGATTGCTCATTTTGAGGCTAACCAAAGTATAACGAAGTAATATCACTCTTAATCACGTATTTGTTTGCATATTTTGGGGAAATAACGAAACGAATTGTAAGTTTCCTAAAATGAAGACTTGTGTTCGTTCTACGCATTGTTTTCAATGCGAGAATGATACGATTGCTCATTTTGAGATCAACCAAAGTAGAACAAAGTAATATGACAATTAATCACCTATTTGTTTGCAAATTTTGAGAAAATAACGAAAGAAATTGTAAGTCTCCTCAAACGAAGACTTATGTGCGTTGTACGCATTGTTATCAATGCGAGAGTGATAGGATTCCTCCTTTTGAGGCTAACCGATGTATAATGAAGTAATATGTCTCTAATTCACCTATTTTTTTTGCAAATTTGGAGGACATATCGAAACAAATACCAAGTTTCCTTATGTGAGGACTTGTGTGCATTGTACGCATTATTTTTAATGTGAGAGTGAAAGGATTGCTCCTTTCGTGGCGAACCGAGGTGTAACGAAGTAATATGAATCTTAATCACCTATTTGTTTCCATATTTTGAGGAAATAACAAAACGAATTGCAAGTTTTCTCAAATGAACACTTGTGTGCGTTGTACGCATTGTTTTCAATGCGAGAGTGATAGGATTGCTCATTTTGAGGCTAACCGATGTATAACGAAGTAATATGACTCTGAATCACCTATTTGTTTGCATATTTTGATGAAATAACGAAACGAATTGCAGGTTTCCTCAAACCAAGACTTGTGTGCATTGCACGCATTGTTTTCAATGTGATAGTGATAAGATTGATCCTTTTGAGGCTATTGATGTATAATAAAGTAATATGTCTCTAATTCACCTATTCGTTTGAAAAGTTGGAAGACATATGGAAACAAATACCAAGTTTCCTTAAGTGAAGACTTGTGTGCATTGCACGCATTGTTTTCAATGCGAGAGTGATGTGATTGCTCATTTTGAGGCTAACCGATGTATAACGAAGTAACATAACTCTTAATCACCTATTTGTTTGCAAATTTTGAGGAAATAAAGAAATGAATAGCTAGTTTCCTCAAATGAGGAGTTGTGTGCATTGCACGCATTGTTTTCAATGCAAGAATGATAGGATTGCTCCTTTTGTGGCTAACCGATGTATAACGAAGTACTATGTCTCTAATTCACCTATTTTTTTGCAAATTTGGAGGACATATCGAAACAAATACCAAGTTTCCTTAGGTGAAGACTTATGTGCATTGTACGCATTATTTTCAATGCGAGAGTGATAGGATTGCTCATTTTGAGGCTGACCGTTATATAACAAAGTAATATGACTCTTAATCACCTATTAGTTTGCATATTTTGAGGAAATAACGAAACGAATTGCAAGTTTCCTAAAATGAAGACTTGTGTGTGTTGTACACATTGTTTTCAACGCGAGAATGATAGGATTGCTCATTTTAAGGACAACCAAAGTAGAACGAAGTAATATGACACTTAATCACCTATTTTTTTGCAAATTTTGACAAAATAACGAAATGAATAGCAAGTTTCCTCAAACCAAGACTTGTGTACGTTGTACGCATTTTTTTTAATGCGAGAGTGATAGGATTGCTCCTTTTGAGGCTAACCGAAGTATAACGAAGTAATATGTCTCTAATTCACCTATTTCTTTGCGAACTTGGAGGACATACTGAAACAAATATCAAGTTTCCTTAATTGAAGACTTGTGTGCGTTGTACGCATTGTTTTCAATGCGAGAGTGATAGGATTGCTCATTTTGAGGCTAACCGATGTATAACGAAGTAATATGACTCTGAATCACCTATTTGTTTGCATATTTTGATGAAATAACGAAACGAATTGCAGGTTTCCTCAAACCAAGACTTGTGTGCATTGCACGCATTGTTTTCAATGCGATAGTGATATGATTGATCCTTTTGAGGCTATTGATGTATAATGAAGTAATATGTCTCTAATTCACCTATTCGTTTGAAAAGTTGGAAGACATATGGAAACAAATACCAAGTTTCCTTAAGTGAAGACTTGTGTGCATTGCACGCATTGTTTTCAATGCGAGAGTGATGTGACTGCTCATTTTGAGGCTAACCGATGTATAACGAAGTAACATAACTCTTAATCTCCTATTTGTTTGCAAATTTTGAGGAAATAAAGAAATGAATAGCTAGTTTCTTCAAATGAGGAGTTGTGTGCATTGCACGCATTGTTTTCAATGCAAGAATGATAGGATTGCTCCTTTTGTGGCTAACCGATGTATAACGAAGTACTATGTCTCTAATTCACCTATTTTTTTGCAAATTTGGAGGACATATCAAAACAAATACCAAGTTTCCTTAGGTGAAGACTTATGTACATTGTACGCATTATTTTCAATGCGAGAGTGATAGGATTGCTCATTTTGAGGCTGACCGTTATATAACAAAGTAATATGACTCTTAATCACCTATTAGTTTGCATATTTTGTGGAAATAACGAAACGAATTGCAAGTTTCCTAAAATGAAGACTTGTGTGTGCTGTACACATTGTTTTCAACGCGAGAATGATAGGATTGCTCATTTTAAGGACAACCAAAGTAGAACGAAGTAATATGACACTTAATCACTTATTTTTTTGCAAATTTTGACAAAATAACGAAATGAATACCAAGTTTCCTCAAACCAAGACTTGTGTACGTTGTACGCATTGTTTTCAATGCGAGAGTGATAGGATTGCTCCTTTTGAGGCTAACCGAAGTATAACGAAGTAATATGTCTCTAATTCACCTATTTCTTTGCGAACTTGGAGGACATACTGAAACAAATATCAAGTTTCCTTAATTGAAAACTTGTGTGCGTTGTACGCATTGTTTTCAATGCGAGAGTGATATGATTGCTCATTTTGAGGCTAACCGATGTATAACGAAGTAACATAAATCTTAATCACCTATTTGCTTGAATATTTTGAGAAAATAACGAAACGAATTGCAAATTTCCTCAAATGAAGACGTGTGTGCATTGTACGCATTGTTTTCAATGCGAGAGTGATAGGATTTCTCATTTTTGAGGCGAATCGATGTATAACGAAGTAATATGACTCTTAATCACCTATTTGTTTGAATATTTTGAGGAAATAATGAAACGAATAGCAAATTTCCTCAAATGAAGACTTTTTTGCGTTGTACGCATTGTTTTCAATGCGAGAGTGATAGGATTGTTCCTTCTGAGGCTAACCGATGTATAATTAAGTAATATGTCTCTAATTCACCTATTTGTTTGCAAATTTGGAGGACATATTGAAACAAATACCAAGTTTCCTTAAGTGAAGAATTCTTTGCGTTGTATGCATTGTTTTACATGCGAGAGTGATAGGATTGCTCATTTTGAGGTCAACCAAAGTAGAACAAAGTAATATGACACTTAATCACCTATTTGTTTGCAAATTTTGAGGAAATAACGAAACGTATAGCAAGTTTCCTCAAACGAAGACTTGTGTGCGTTGTACGCATTGTTTTCAATGCAAGAATGATAGAATTGTTCCTTTTGAAGCTAATTGATGTATAACGAAGTAATATGTCTTTAATTCACCTATTTCTTTGCAAATTTGGTGGACATATTGAAACAAATACCAAGTTTCATTAAGTGAAGACTTGTGTGCATTGTATGGATTATTTTTAATGCGAGAGTGATAGGATTGCTCATTTTAAGGCTAACCGATGTATAACGAAGTAATATGACTCTTAATCACCTATTTGTTTACAAAGTTTGAGCAAATAACGAAATAAATAACAAGTTTCCTCAAATGAAGACTTGTGTGCATTGTACGCATTGTTTTCAACGCGAGAGTGATAGGATTACTCCTTTTCAGGATAACCGATATATAACGAAGTAATATGTCTCTAATTCACCTATTTCTTTGCAAATTTGGAGGACATATCGAAACAAATACCAAGTTTCCTTATGTGAGGACTTGTGTGTATTTTACGCATTGTTTTCAATGCGAGAGTGAAAGGATTGTTCCTTTTGAGGCTAACCGAAGTATAACGAAGTAATATGACTCTTAATCACCTATTTGTTTGCAAATTTTGAGGAAATAACGAAACAAATAGCAAGTTTCCTCAAATGAAGACTTTATTGCATTGTACGCATTATTTTCAATAAGAGAGTGATAGGATTGCTCCTTTTGAGGCTAACCGATGTATAATGAAGTAATATGTTTCTAATTCACTTATTTGTTTTAAAAATTGGAGGACATATCGAAACAAATACCAAGTTTCCTTAAGTGAAGACTTGTGTGCATTGTACGCATTGTTTTCAATGCGAGAGTGATAAGATTGCTCATTTTGAGGTCAACCAAAGTAGAACGAAGTAATATGACACTTAATCACCTATTTGTTTGCAAATTTTGAGCAAATATCGAAACGAATAGCAAGTTTTCTCAAACGAAAACTTGTGTGCGTTGTACACATGGTTTTCAATACGAGAGTGATAGGATTGCTCCTTTTGAGGCTAACCGATGTATAAGGAATTAATATGTCTCTAATTCACCTATTTCTTTGCAAATTTTGAGGACATATCGAAACAAATATCAAGTTTCCTTAAGGGAAGACTTGTGTGCATTGTACGCATTGTTTTCAATGCGATAGTGATAGGATTGCTCATTCTGAGGCTAACCGATGTGTAACGAATTTGAGGGAATGGGAACAATTTGGTGGTTTCCTCAACTGAGGACTTGTGCTAGTTCTAAGCATACTATTGAATGCGAGAGTGATAGGATTGCTCCTTTTGTTGCTAAACAAAGTAATAGGACTCTAAATCATCTATTTGTTTATAAATTTGAAGAAATAATGAAACAACTATAAGGTTTCCTTAACTGAGGACTTGTGTTTGTTGTATTCATGGTTTTGAAAGTGATGTAGATAGGATTGCTCCTTTTGATGCTAAACAACGTAGAACGAAGTAATAGCACTCTAAATCAGCTATTTGTTTACAAATTTGAAGGAAATAATGAAACAAATTGATGGTTTCCTTAACTGAGGACTTGTGCGAGTTTTAAGCATACTATTGAGGACGAGAGTGATAGGATTGCTCCTTTTGATGCTAGACAAAGTAGAACGAGGTAATAGGACTCTAAATCATCTATTTGTTTACAAATTTGAAGGAAATAAAGAAACAACTATAAGGTTTCCTTAACCGAGGACTCGTGTTAGTTGTAGGCATGGATTTGAATGCGAGGGTAATATGATTGCTCCTTTTGATGTTAAACAAAGTAGAATGAAGTAATAGGACTCTAAATCAACGATTTGTTTACAAATTTAAGGGAAATAAGGAAACAGTTTGATGGTTTCCTAAACTGAGGACTTGTGCCAGTTTTAAGAATACTATTGAATGTGAGAGTGATATGATTGCTCCTTTTGTTGCTAAACAAAGTAATAGGACTCTAAATCATCTATTTGTTTACAAATTTGAAGTAATAATGAAACAACTTTAAGGGTTCCTTAACTGAGGACTTGTGTGAATTGTACGCATGGATTTGAATGTGAGGATGATATGATTGCTCCTTTTAATGCTAAACAATGTTGAATGATGTAATAGGATTCTAAATAAGCGATTTGTTTGGTAATTTGAAGGAAATAAGGAAACAATTGGATGATTTCCTTAACTGAAGGCATGTGCGAGTTTTAAGCATACTATTGAATGCAAGATCGATAGGATTGCTCCTTTTGTTGTTAAACAAAGTAATAGGACTCTAAATTATCTATTCGTTTACTAATTTGAAGAAATAATGAAACTTTAAGGTTTCTTTCACTGAGGACTCGTGTGAGTTGTACGCATGGATTTGAATGTGAGGATGATATGATTGCTCCTTTTGATGCTAAACAAAGTATAATGAAGTAATAGGACTCTAAATCAGCGATTTGTTTACAAATTTGAAGGAAATAAGGAAACAATTTGGTGGTTTTCTCAGCTGAGGACTTGTGCGAGTTTTAAGTATACTACTGAAAGCGAGAGTGATAGGATTGCTCATTTTGTTGCTAAACAAAGTAATAGGACTCTAAATCATCTATTTGTTTATAAATTTGAAGAAGTAATGAAACAACTATAATGTTTCCTTAACTGAGGACTTGTGTTTGTTGTACTCATGGTTTTGAAAGCGAGGTATATAGTAATATCCCAGATATTCACAAGATTTGTAAATAAGATTTTAAATAATTAATTAAAGGTTATGATTTAAAACTTAGAGTTGTCGAAGTGAGATGTGTGAAAAATGGGTGAACATTTTTTTTTAACATAATTTATTTATTAGAAATTAAATGTGGGAATATTGTAATCATGCATGTAGAGAATTTATTAAGAAAATAAATTCAATCATGAAGTGAATGTGGTTATATTGGTATACATATATAGCTAAAGTGTGCTTGTTAGCCAAACAAGAAGATTAGTAAGTTAATACTCAATTAAACTAATAAATTAATTAGTTTAAATACGAAGTTATGAAATATAATTAATTAGGTTACTTATATTAGTATGAGTTAAAGTTGTGGAAAATATAGGATGACTGTCTTGGATGACAATAATGTGAAGTAATTAATTAAGTAATTAACTTAATTATTCAGTTGTTGTATAGAGTCCCTTAATGGATTTAAAACAAGCCCAATATGGAAATAGTTGCTTGAAGGTGGGTAATTAAATAATAAACCCAAGTGTTATGTTGATTAATAGCCCAAGAGGTAAGTAATATAAGTCCAATTAATTAATATTGACAAGTATTGTATATAATGGGGTGGTAGTCCAATTAAATAAATTACCTAGCCCAAGTTATGGAAGATGTGTGAGTTGTGTTGGGTAGCCCAAGTAATTAAATAAGAGAGTCCAATGCAAAGTAAACTATGTAGCCCAAACATTTAAAAAGCCAATTGATGGTTAAAGTGTTGGGAAATTTGGTTGAGTGTAGAGAATTAACTAGTGTATGGTTAATTGAATAACCCTAGTTGGTAGACAAGAGAGAGCATTAACCAAACGTTGGTTAATTGCTAGGTGAATAAATATGGTGATGAGAATTAACTTTGGATGAGTTATTTATGTAACCCAAGGTGGTAGAATAATTAAAAGCAAGTCTAATTTGATTATATTTTAAATCCAAATGAGATATTAATCTAGGTCAAATGAATTAACCTAGTAGTCCAAGTAATTAATTAAACCTTAGTGCATGTAATTAATTAAACTAGTCCAATACTTATTATAATTAAATGTAACATAGAGTATTTAATGTTAGCCCAATAGAATAATTAAATTGACCCCAACCAAATTAAATGGATGAGCCAAATATATTTAAATCCTAAAGTCCAATGTGGAGCCCAAATGGTAGTCAAAATTGGTAAACATTTATATATATATATGTGTGTGTGTGGGTGTGTGTGTGTGTGTGTGTGTGTGTGTGTGTGTGTGTGTGTGTGTGTGTGTGTATAAGCTATAAAAATAAAGTAAAAATAGGGGATTAAATCCCATTTAGCTGAGATTTAAGGGACCCACAAGCGGGTGGCTTGATTTCTCATGTTGCTTTACTTGTACATAATGTTGTGGTGGTTGCACTAACCTTAGTCAATCACAAGTCATTCAACAAATCAATCTATCCAATAGTAATCTCAATTAAGCCTTAATTTGACTATGTTGGTGGATTAGGAGAGTTAATGAGGGTTTAGCAAATGGCTATATATAAAGTTCTCCACACAAGTCTTATATTGGTTAGTTCATTTCCTAGCATTTATAGAGAGAAAAAGTGAGAGCATTTGAGAGAAAAGTGAGTATACACTTGTGAGTTGAGGATCCACCAAGGAGATTGCTAGAGGATAGTTAATGAAGAGTCACAAGCCAAGATCATAACAAGAGGAAGAAGAACATCCTTGTCCAAGAGGTTAAAAAGTGTCCTAAACTTTTTTCAGTTCATTTTTATAGTCTATATATGTTTTAATCGGTCAAAAAGTATTTTTAACCGATCAAAAGTTATTTTGATACTCTAGAAGTCTAAATCTATGATATATAGGTAGATTCATGGTTTAGTATGTTTAAAACAAGTATTGGTATGTGTGTTATGCAAATAAATGGAAGAAAATTTCATATTGCGATTTTTATCGGTAAACCCTAGTTGGGGTTGTGATTTATAACCTTTCATTTTGAAAGCTAGAGGTTGTGTATGAGATTTTCTTCTTTGATATGGTAAATATATGAGTTGAGAACAAAACCTAGTTTATATGATGTTCATATGAGTTGTTATCGTTAAGATATGATTTTTAAAACCAAGGATTATGAAGTTAGTTGTCACTTTTCCCTTGTGAGCCGTTTAGAGTCCTGTTCCGTTTGGAATTTGGATTTGTGATATAAAGATAAGTTGTAGAGGGGGAAATTCTAATGAGAATGGACTCAAGAATCACTCCAAAATATTTTGTAATGAAGGAGTTATGACAGTTTTAATTAAATGAGCAAAAGTTAAAAAATCTGAAAAATGACATTTTAGCAGATTCTGCAACACAAGGCCCGGGGCCCTTGTTTTGCACTATAAAGGAGGGTCGGGGCCCTTGACACTGTTCACGGGCAGTGCACTTTTCCGTTCCGGGTCAGGTCGGGCTATTCGGGTCGGGTCGATTCGGGTCATTTAAGTCCAAAATGGATAAAAATGCTTAAAAATTAATATAATTAATTTGGGACTCAAGTTTAATAATTATTTATTATTTATAATAAATAATAAATAAATTAAATAAAAGCTATTATTATAATTAATTATTATTTAATTGATAGTAAATAATAATTAAAGCAAATAAATACAATAACTAATTATTTATTATTATATAATAAATAAAGAAGGATATGAAGTTAAAAAAATAATTATTTTATTATTTAAGTAATATTAAATAATAAATAGTTAATTAATATTAAATAATAAATAACTAATTAATTATTATTTAAAGGATATTAAATGGTAATTAAAAAGATGAAGTTAATAAGGTAATTATTTATAAAGATAATTAGTTAATTATTATTTAAAGGATATTAAATAATAATTAAAGGGAGACGAAGTGAATAAAATGATCATTTGTTATTTAATGAATATTAAATAATGAATGGGGTTAATTAATTAAGAGATTATTATTTAAATAATCATTAAAGGGTTTGAGGATTGTTAAAATATTGTTAAATGATTAAATATGTAAGTAACTAAAATGTTATGAAAAGAATACTAACATTAGTATATGATGAAAATGATATTAAATAATTAATGATATTAGTAAGTGATTAAAATATTATTAAATGGTTAATAATATTAATGAGTAATTAAAATATTAATAAATGGTTAATAATATTAATGAGAAATTAAAATATTATTAAATGGTTAATAATATTAATAAGTGATCAAAATATTATTAAATGGTTAATAATATTAATAAGTGATTAAAATATTATTAAATGGTTAATAATATTTGATTGTAGTTGTATATTATCAAAGGTAAATAATATTTTGAGATATTTGGTACATTATTAAATGTGTAAATCATTAAGTTATGTAAAAGAAGAACGTGTAGTGAAGGCGTAAGATGGTTAAAGTGTACCTGACATGTCCAAACTAGGTTTGGGTTAGGATTTTTGTTCGGAACTTAAAAGTTCATTTGTCAGATAACTAAAAAATTAATAATTTGAAGTTAAGGTCTTAAGTTAAGACTAATTAATAGTCATTATAACTAATGATTATGTCAATTTGTTATATAAATTGTAGGTTGAACAAAAGACGCAAATAGGCATAAACGGTAAAAGCAAACCAGGCAAGTTTTTCATAACTTGCTCCTATGTGCATTAATATGCTACAATTTGATGTTATATTATTAACATGAAGATATTTTGATGATAATTGTGATATGTAGACACCCAAATTTTGCACTTGTGTACTGACCTTGACAGGAGGGCAAAATCGTCATTCAACCCAACACACGAATAGGAAAGGTGGACCCCAACACGAAGTCACCACGACGGCTTACGATCAAAGCCGTCAAACGAACAACGAGAGTCAGGTCATCTGAGGCAAAATACGCGGTTGATCCAGACAGAACCCGATTCGGTCGCCGAAGAGGGCAAATGATCACTACGTTTGCGACAGTCGAAGGGGGTCTTGCTCCTTGGAAGCCAGGCACCAGAGATACCTATACATCAAGTAACAGCCTTCCAAAATAAAACAGCAAAAATTGACGATTCAAAGCTGCGTGGCACAGAAATCGAGAAAAGCCAGCTGGGCAGCCGCAGATGCATCTGCGGCCACCGACAAGCGGGACACTTGCACGGCTCGAGGAGACAACCCGCCGGCCGATGATTCGGCGCGGGCGGCCACAGCAGGCAGCCGCAGATGCACCTGTGGCTGACTTCAGTCACCTATACAACGCCATTTTTGATCTGCAGAAGAAGGGAGAAGCTTTTTTTCCTAAATCTAAGAGAGAGAAAATCGAGGGAGGCGAGAGTTGGCTCGGGTTTTGGTTGAGTGTTGTGAGATTTGTGATTTTGTTGCCCAAATAATCAAGTGTTCTTGTATCCTCGCTCGATAGTGAAATAAAAAGCGTCCGTTGGTGTATTGCAAGGTGAAAACGGTGTTTTCTTGAATATTTTGCTAGCCTTATAATTATAGTCTTGTGTTTTGGTTTGTTGTAATGTCGTATGTTGTTGTATTGTTGAGAATCCGTGGATTAGGGATTATTAGCGAGGGTTTCGTCGGAACGTAATCTCCTCCTAATGTCCCGATGATGTCTTTACGGTGGTGTGTAGTTCGTTGTGTTAACGGGTGGTCGGTTGTGTTGGGATTGTGATTTGGTTGACTCGTGTAGCATAGTATCAAGTTTAGTATTGCTTATCTTGCTCTGGTATAGTGGTGCAGTGATTTGGGTGATTGTGAGCCTAGGGAGGAGATTCTCGTGATCAAATCCCGATGATGGACTACTTTTGGTGTATGTAATCGTTGTGAGGGTCCATTCTGTATATATGTAAATATCGGGCCTTAAAGCGATACCAAACCGTGATCGGGTTAAGGCCCCGTAATAATATAAATATGTGATTGTGAGTGTTTGGGGTTATTTAGACGGCTCACATGCCCATGGATAGCCCCGACACGTTTTGAATGCTTGTTTTAATTTACGACACAAAAAATGGTTTCCAAAATAAGGCAAACGATGAAGATTTTCTAAAAATGATCAAATTAGGATATTAGATTCACGAGGTTTAAAAATTAAGAGTTTTGGCGAACTTTGATCCTTGTTTGACGAAAAGGCTCCATGTGATTTTGAAATGTCATAAAAGATGTTTTCGTAAAAAATAAATAAATAAACGTTTTCAATAAACTTTGTGCATAGGGTTAAAGAGTTCTAGAAGTTGCCTTCGTTTTATTTGAATTTAATGTCAGAAGACAATGTATAGTCTCGATTCCTATTTGACAAAAGTTTAAAAACTATTGTTTTCTGAAAATGGCATATAATAAAAAACCCTCCTCGTTTTTCGAAATTAAAATCAATTTTTATTGTAAAACGAAGTCTTGTCATTTGGATCAAAAGACGTCTAAACACTTTCTCGATAAAACCCATTTGCCATATAAATCAAAACAACTTTTATGCGAAAACTCACCACAGACATTCATTTAGGCACACACGCACACATATGCGCACATACACATTTTAGGATTTAAAAGGATAGGAAAACATCAAGATTGCGGTAACCGTGTTTTCACGGAAGTCGGGGGGTGCCTAACACCTTCCCCTCGCTTAAGCAAGCCCCCAAACTCTATGAATCTCGGTTTGCGGACTAATTAACTCGGAGTCACATATGAGCCACTGCGATTGCGAAAACAAAATCCGGATGAGTTGGTACATCCATTTCAAATATACCAACTAGTGACTTTGGTCAATTGGCTCATCATAAAATCGATCTTTCAAACCCAGTCGACACTCAAGCCGACCCTTTTCAAAATCACATCTTAAATTCAAAGGCTAAAATTGGAAAGGGCTTATTTAATTATTAAAAAACGAAACGACAAAATCCCGGCGTCGACATGATATATGCATAACATGAGATATGGTTACATGTTAAATATGTACCGATATGAAGCATGATTTGCTAGATGCTAGTTGTTTATTGTATGTGATGCATAAGAAATATGAAGCATTATAAAATGAAATGCATGATGTAAGAATAAAATGCAGAGCATGTATAATATGTGAAGCATGTAATGTGCTATGTGTAACTGTTGAACTTGTTGAGCCGTCGTGCTCATTCTTGCCTAAACCAACATTTTCAGATAGTGCAAATTATTTGAAGTTCTCGATAAAGATCAAGGAACAGGAAAGCATATTACTTTCACTGAAGATCTAAATGTCTGTTATAGATATTAATCCGAATTGGACAGGTAGATGATTGTGTAGTATAAGACTTAGTTAGTATGTTATATGAGTATTAAATACTCAAATTGATTGTAATAGAATGTCGTATCATGTATGATATTAAGACAGACTAGGAATGTGACACCCCAGGATTTTTAGAGAAATTCTAAATGAGGATTTTGATGAATTAAATAAAGGTTATGAGATAAAAGTGGGTTAAATGGTAAAATGTATTAAGGAATAATTGAATATGAGGTATAGTATGATCAATGTGATAAAAATGATCTATGTGGGTAAGTTGATGTTTAAGAGGGACTCTTAGTAAGTTAGCTATGTATAGTGCATGAGAGAATTTGTGTGTGAAGGAATAATAATGAAAATGAATTTTTGATGATTAATAGTAATATAAAAGAATAAAGATGAATGATGGACGATAATGTCTACATTAAGACAATTTGAAAGGATTTATCGTAAGACACGATGCTAGGTGTTAAACAAGTAATAGATTGATATTGAGTATATGTATATTATGTGTATATGTATGTATTTGAATTGGTAAAGCTAGAAGAATTTAAAGTTTAGAAAATAATGGAATGAAGAAATAGTATGTGAATTGATGTCCAGTTATGAAAATTAACAGCAAGCTAAATGAATAAGCCTGGAGAGGCGAGGATATGAGAATAACAAGGTAAAATATGTATGTTTGTGCAAAGAATAAGAAACCATATGATCTAATCGGTTTATTGAGGAATATTAAGAATTTTATAGAGGAATATTTGAAGTTTATTGAGGAATGAATATTTAATGATTTAATTAAGATAATTGGGATATGATATGCAAATACAGAAGGAAATAACCCTGAGAATGTGTAGAGAGGAAGTTGTATGCAAAAATGGTTCAAGTCAGCAATTACGTGTTGGTTTGTAATATTCATAGACGCAATCAAATTGCACAAAATAGCGGAAGCATGGTAAAATTAAATTTAAAATTTTACAAACCATAATCCAGGATCGACCTTTATGCGCAATTATTAATTAATAAATAAAAAGTTAGAGATATACCCTTGTAGAACTCAAAGCTTCAACGGATACAAGTTCACCTCCAAGTCCTTCGCGTTCTCCTTGAATTTCACCGATTGGATTCCAATGATCAATGTTAGCCACCCAAGTGTTTGGCCTCTAGAGGTGATCCACCAAGGAATAATCATAATTCAAGAAGTGGGTGATGACAAACCCTAGTTTTCTCTCTCTAGAGAATATGTGAGTACTCTCCCAAAACTTATGGAAGTGTATGTGTGTAACCTTAATCCATAATAAGACTTCTCTTATTTATAGATTTAGTAAACCCTCCTAACACCTTTAGGAATAGGGTTTTTAATTAAACTCCTAATCTAATTAGAAACTTAATTAATTTAATATAATAATTATAATTCCTAAACTATTTAGGAACTTAATTATTAATTATGAGAGTACTCTTATTAATTAATTCCTAAACCATTTAGGAACTAAATAATAATGATAATAGTAATAATAATAATAAGACTCTTCTTATTAATTTATAATTAGTATTTCCAAAATACTAAATAATAAATATTAAGCTATTTAATTTATTCTATCCACATAGTATAAATTAAATATACTTAATTCATTATTACAATTATGCCATTTACTTCTTAAATAATTATTTTCCTTTTGCGGTGTGACCCTTTAGGTTCTCCATATTAAACCGGTTATAAAATAAATTAATTAGAACTATTCTAATCTTATTTATATAAATAAATTAAACTATTTAATTTATTTAAATAAATAATATTTATTCCATAATAAGGGTAAGCCCCCTTAGCGATCAACGACTTTCCTGATAATATAGATTTCAACATTTAATCACAAAAGAACCTATTCAGCGAATAGTTACCGTACAATTAAATCCTTCTACCTCACAACATCCCAATCAAATATAAGATATGGTATAACTGTCAAGTCTTATTTTTATTTGATTATATGCATTTTGATCCTTAAATGAATAACTCTAATTAATGTAAATTAGAAACTACTATCTAATTTTCATTCTGCCTTGGCCAAGGACTACTGAGTTGTCATTTATCGAATCGCATATGACATTCTCTTCTTTTACTAGAAGTGGTAGATTCTTTGTTGATCATTCACCTATCTCCATGTATGACTTATTATATCCGATCATACCCTTTGATACACCCTAAAGGTTTTAAGGAATATGTCAAAACATAATTCATCATACACAAGATACTATGATGATCTCAAGTCCAAGGATCACTTGTACTACTATCACAAAAGGAACTCCTATTGACAGGCAAGTAAGACTCCATTAGGTGTTCCTTGAGCGAGTCACGTTCAGCGAACTTATTCTCTAATAAGCACCTACATACTTGCTTTAGTGTCTCTACACAAATGATTATGAGATCAATCATTCTCTTCATAAGAGCAAACATAGTATGTACTAATCTATCCGGATTCACTAATCCCTATTTTAGTGATCCAACGATTAGGAACAATTTTAGTTTTGAGCTATCTTGAATTTAGATCTCATTAGCATGATCTTCATCATGGTTCTAAAAGCATTGCTCGAAAACTATGGGTTTATCCATTTGATTAATTCAAGTAATTAATCATGAATAAAGAAATGCCTTGATACTTTTATTAATAAACGAACAAGATTACAAAGTATATGCTTATCACATCAAATGTGATTGGCTTGAGGGCATACTACTTTCAATCTCCCACTTGCACTAGAGCCAATCGCCCTTTGGTATCCCCATACCATTCTTCTCTAAGTGGCGTACAAATTGCTTAGTAAATGCTTTAGTTAATGGATCTGTAATGTTGTTCTAAGAGCTTGCCATTTTTATGGTGTCGTCTCCTTTTCAATGATTTATTTAATCATATGAAATTGCTGCAACATATGTTTGGATTTCAGATGAGACCTAGGTTCTTTGGCAAATTAAACTCCTTTAATACTAAGAACCATTATAAGTTCTGTAATGAACTTGTTGAACCAAACAATCACCTTTGCAGCTTCACTTATGGTTATCTACTATGTATTTGTCACTAAATCAGCAACTCCTTGCTGTTTGGAATTTTTCCAACTCACTGCAGCACCGTTCAAGGTAATCATATTACCTGAAATGGATATGTTGTTATCTTGGTTAGTCTGAACAAACTTGAGTTTGTTAAGCCCTCTAGTTTTATATCAGACTCATCATTAGAAACTCTTTTCTAATATTCTTCTCTAGAAATGAACTGATATCTGCTTATCATGCATAAGCAATATTAAGTCAAGTACATATTATCCCGTATATGATAGATCATATTGCTTAGGCATAAGGAGTCTTACTTATACGGTATCTCTCTTCAGGTGTCTTTGGAACCTTCTTCTTCGAGAGATGTATTCCAGAACCCATCGGCATGAGCTCTTTCTTGGAATCTTTCATACTAAACTTCTTTAGCATAGAATCAATGTACGTTCCTTGGGATAAGCCAAGCATCCTTTTAGATCTATCTTTATAGATCTTTATCCCCAAAATATAGGATGTTTCTCCCAAGTCCTTCACGGAGAAGTGTTTACACAACCACATCTTTACTGATTGTAGCATCAGTATGTCATTCCTTATCAATATTATATCAACATATAATACTTGGAATGTCACAGTGCTCCCACTAACCCTTGTACACACTTGGTTCATCCTCGTTTTTGATAAAATCAAACTCTTTTGATTGTCTCATCAAAACGGATGTTCCATGTAAGACCCCAAATTTTATGAAATATAAAATTTAATTTTTCTTCATATATATTTTTTCATGAAACAGTAAGTGGTTAAATTGACGAAATTGAAAGTTAAGGATGTTATGTGCAAATTTTATTTTGTCGGACAATATTCGCTTTGTCGGGGAATATTCGTTTTGTCGGGGAATATTCGTGTCGTACGACGGCGCCGAAATAACTAATTATTAGTGGACCCCACAAAGGAATATTTGTCGGATATAGAAAACGACAGAAGTAACCTTTTTAATAAAAATAGTCAACGGTGCTAACTTTTAAAATACCGGTGATAAAAGAATAGTAGCATACGGTAATTTATGGTATTTTACTGTAGCATGCGGTACTCTATAGTAGCACATGGTATTGCACAGTGTCTCATATTATTGACACCGTAACTGTTACGCATCATTTCATCGATAATTGTCACTGTATAATATTTTATATTATCAATTCAATTATTGTTGCTACACAGTATTTTGCATTATTGATTCAATAATTGTCATTACACTGTATTTCATATCATTGAGTCAATAATTGTTGGTGCACTGTAGTTTAAAATTATTGAATCTAATAATTGTCACAGTAGCAAATACACTATAATTTATATTATTAAATTAATAAAAATATGTAACGTGTTTCTTACATTATTGTGGTAACATTATTTTATATGTTGGACTCACAGGAAGAATAAATAAATAAATAAAAAATAAAATAATTAATTTTACTATTTGAAATAGTAACGTGAATAGTGACGTGAATAGTAACGTAAATAGTAACGTGAATAGTAAGAAAACATGTGGGGTAGGGTGGGGCCCACTGGAAGAAAAATTTTGTAGGAACGTGTTGGAAAAAAAAAATTCGCGCAGCCCGCGTGCTGCTGCTGAATTCAGCATTGGCATGCAGCCTCACCTACCATGCATAGTACTTATTTTCTCCTATAAATAGCTTGCTCAGCTGAATAGAAAAATCACACCTAAAACATAAAATTTTTCTATAAGAATTTTATGAGTTTTCTCTGAGAATAGTAAGGCTATTTTGAGTGTTTGAAAGCCAAAAGGAGTGCAGGAATTTTTCAAGTAAGTCTTTTATTAAAGAGTAGTAATTTTATAAATTCCTATTTTTCACGGTATTCACAAATCTTCCCTTAGAAGACTCTTCTTTGAGAAGATTCATTTTTAAAAGCTTTCTTTGGAAGATTTATTTTGGAATATTATTTTAAAAACTATTTTAAAGTAGTTATATTATACTACAAAAATTATGTTAAATATATATAATTTTGATAGTTCATATTATACGAATTATCATACACTTTGAAATTTATATGTGGTAATTACTAATTATATTAAAAATATATAGGTTGATCAACCTCATTTAAATCAATATACAGTCACGTGTTAAGGTAAGGAATATTATTTTTTCACACTCTTAAATTTATTATGGTAAGGGATGTCATTTTCTTTCATACTCTTAAATCGAAACTTATTATGGAACTATTGCTTCTATAATTCCTGAAAATATTATATGTTCCATAATAGTTGAACTTTATTATTTCAACTGAACCTTCCTATTGAACTGTAACCGTTATTCTGAACTTTGGATCTTGAATATCATTTTTAAATTTCACTCCACATCATGTTGACAATTTGGACATTGTTTGAATCTGCACAAAGTAAACTTCCGATACTTATTGTTTATCTTGTTTTTTTTTCTGTTCATCATTTGTATCACTGTTATTTGTATTAACCATCCAGAATCAAGCTGTTGTGAATATCTGTGGTCGGGGGCACAGATGTGATATAATTGTTGAACAGATGATAGGTTAAAGGCGATATACTAGGTTAAAGGCGATACATCTGTTCGGTGTCTTTTATGGAACGTGGTGAATGTTCTCTTTGACCCGTAGTGCAAAGATGAACTGTTGATTGGTATGATTATGACCAAAGGCTGAATCTGGTATAATCATGATCGTTGGTATTATATTGAAAGTTCTCTTTGGCCCGTAGTGCATAGATGAACTGTTGTTTGGTATGATTATGACCAAAGGCTGAATCTGGTATAATCATGACCGCTGGTGCTTTATTGAATATCTTTGGCCCGTAGTGCAAAGATGAACTGTTGATTTGCATGATTATGACCAAGAACTGTGAATTTTTATTATCATGACTAATGGTATTTCAGATGATAAAAGTTGATGATGTTTTTACTAAAAAGAGAAGCGAGTGGACATTATAGTCTGCATTATTCTTCTAATAAATTGCTCATTCCGCTGCTATTATTGATCTGAACATTGTTCAAGAATTTAACTGCAGTTTTTGATATGAACCTTGTAGTCTATTGTATTCTATCAGAACTCAACTGTTGAAGGCTAATGATAATTTATTCGTCATTATCTTAGTCATGATATTTCTTACTGGGCTATTTGAGCTCATCCTTTCTTTTGTTCCATTTTTTTTCAACAGGAGATGAAAACGTAACAGGGTCTAGCCGGGGGATGGAGTGAGAGTCCGAGGAATAGCTATCCTAGTTTTCACGTGTTGTAAAATAGTGTGGCAATAATAGTGAAGACTTAGTTGTGTATTATTATATACTGTATTGTTATACGTTGTGCTTTGTTGTAATAATTTTGTTATAGTCTTTTGGCGACTCAAGTTTGGGTTGTGTGGGCCCAGATTTGGGGGCGTCACATTCCATCTTCGAGAAATTTGCTCCAATCCATAATTGGATCGTTGTAACTTACATACTTGATTTGTTCCATTTATATAGAGATAAATCATCTTGGTTGTATCATACATACATCCTTTTGTATAGTAAGCTACAATTGCAAATAAAATCTGAATTGATATATGCATTTTCACTAGTGAAAAATTTCATTTTAGTCAACTCATTGACCTTGTTTGAAATCTTTTTACCACTAGTTAGGTCTTATAGGTCTCCACCTTGCCATATGCTTTAGTCTTTCTCTAAAGACCCATTTCGGATTTTATGATCAGCAGTCATTTCTCTTGAGTATTTAATACTCATACCTCATTGTTTGTAACTGGATCATCATCTACTATGATGTGTACCTCATCATCATCATCTATGATGAATCCATACCATTTAGGTATCTTCGGTACTAAAACAGATTTAAGACTTGGTTGTGATACAATAGGTTTATCTACTTATACAGATTCCTTCACTTAATCTGTAGTGTTTTGTGGTTCTTGAACTTCTTCAAGATCTATTTTACTCTCACTAACCCTTTAAGGAAAAACTTCTTTTCCTATAAGGCAGCGTGTTTCAACAAACACCTTTTAATTAGTTGGATTATAGAAGTGATACCCTAAACTTTCTTTAGGATATCCCACAAGTTTTCACTTATCAGATCTTGTCCCAAACTTATCATTGTCAAACCTTTTGACATAAGTTGGACAATCCAAATCTTAACATACTTAAGACTTGGTTTCCTCCCTATCCATGACTCATATGAAGTCTTGAGGAGGAAATAAGAAAGTATCTGATTTAGTAGATATGCAATCGTTTCTAAGGTATAACCCTAGAAGGATACTAGAAGATTGGTATAACTCATCATGGATCATCACCATGTCCATTATGTGAGAATACCATTTCGCTTAAGATGACCTAGAAACTTATTGCTTAAGTATTCCCTTCTCGATCTAATCGAAGAACTTTAATACGTTTGGCCTTTAGTTTCTATACTTCACTTTTGAATTCTTTGAACGTTTCAAACGATTCGGATTTGTATTTCATCAAATACATATATCGAAATCTAGAATCATCAGTGAAAGTAATGAATGAATACCCTCCTCTTGCATTTGTTGTCATAGGTCCCACACACGACTGTGTGTACTATCTCTAACAACTCCGTAACTCGCTCTCCATGTCCACTAAATGAAGATTTAGTCATATTTTCCATGATACAAGATTCACAAGTTGTATTTGATTTATAATCAAAAGGCTCTAAAAAAAACTATCTTTATACAACTTGTTTAGTCTTGTTTCATCAACATGACCGAGTTAACAGTATTGCATAAAGGTATGATCCATATCATCTCTTTGCCTTTAGTTTGTTCAATCTTGAAATATTTTCATGTAAGTCAAGGTTACAAAATCCATCAAGTAATCAACATAGTAACATCTTACTAACTAAATGGATTTGCCCGTAGGCAATGCTAAATTGTAAGTTCCTGTGATTAATGCAGCAACCTTTTGCTCCATTCCTCACGCACAGGATTACTTATCTTTAGTTCAGCTTTCTACTTCTGCCTAGTCTCTGCAACGGTTTGCATATTTGAGACCACCAGCCAGTATCTAATACCTAAGTAGAAACTTGACTTATAGAAAGTTCTACTTCATTATGAACAAATCTATATCTGCAGTTGAAGCTTCACTAAGCTTCTTCTGCTTAACTACTATAAGATACTCCTTGCAGTTCCTCTTCCAGTGTCCCAGCTTATCGCAATGAAAGCAAACTCCTTTGCACTCGGGATCACTTTTATTTATGTCCTTTGTTCAGCCTTTCTTTTGCCTTCTATCTTTTCTGACTCCTCAGAAACACCTTTGGTCATCTTCTTCAACTTAGAAGATTCATCTACTAGTAAGACTTGGTCTTTCTTGAAAGGAAAGTGACTCTCAACTTATTCAACATATTTAAGCAAATCAGGTAAACTGACTTCAAGCTTATTAATGTTAAAGTTCACAACAATTTGTGAAAGGGAGTCAGCGAGTGACTGCAAGATCGAATCTTGACTCAACTCTCCATCTTTGACAAAACCTAGGTGTCCTAATTGATCAATCGGATTGATCATCTTTAGGACACGTGTCTTTACTTTAGTGCCATTGGTTATTATAGATTGGAAGAGCTCATTAGATATATTATATCTAGTTGACCTACTTTTTTGACAGCCCGAGATCCCACCTTCCTTAATTAAGTCCAATTATATCTGGATTACATAATGATTAACTTAACACCTTATTAACCGAGATCCCGTGCGTCAAACCTTGACCTTTGACCTTTAAAACCATTGAGTTGACCATAAATTCGGTCCATATATATTTTTTTATCTTAAAACTTATTTAACTTACATTCGTTAAACCTGTCTCAAGATCGCAACGTTCACTTACCTTTCATTAAACTTAGGTCAAACATTATAATTTGTGACCGAGTCTATTACAATTACTATAATCATATTTATTCATGATTTAACATACTCTTTAAATAAATTTCGCCATGAAGTATTCATACATGGCCTTGACTATACACATGTTCCTGTTCATAAATACCTTTTTACCTTCATCTATATCATACATGTCCTTGTCTACTTATAACTGATCCATACATCAACCTACTTACATATATCATCATGTTCGCACATATTTTCCATACATGTGAGTTCTAGTATATGTAGACCCGACTAACATCAGAATACATCAAGCTATAACCTTTACATCTTTTAACTGATAATACACCCATGCACATTCATTACTATGAATTTACAAATTATACACTTCTTTTTTTCAAATCTAGGTTTAACATTTAAGACCACACTGTTACATCACTTGCATTTATACCATTTACATATAACAACTTTGCCCGTGCTTATCCATGCATTCACTTTCCTTACCTTAGCTTAACCGGAACATCCGGCCTTCTTGTACTTTACCTGAAAAGTTAGTTTATAGCAAGAATGAGCATAAAGCTCAGCAAGTAATTCAGATAACACATTTCATGCTCACAATTCCAAATATGCATCATGCATCCTTTACCTTAACATACTATGCTTAATGTCACGTAGTTCACTTAGCAATTTAATCCACATAAGGCACATTCAACTCACAGGCTATCATGTAGCTCACATAGAATATCTAATACACTTAAGTCTGAAAAACTTGCCTGTACGCCTTTATATACTTAACCTATACTTCCTCAATCATCTTTCGTTATCCGTCTTGTCGGCTTGCTCATTTCGAACTCTGTCTGTCAACATATAACTTATATGTCATTATAAGATCATAAACTTGTATAACTTATCAAACTAATTTCATAAATACATGATCATCTTACATGATCATCTGTCTTTAACCATTTCACATTTGATGTATTACACCTTGTGTAGGTTTATAATACACCCTAACTTGATTTCAACCTTTTTCACAACCCTAAACATACTTTGGCTTGGCTTTAGGCATGTTATATTATGCCATTCATTATCTCATTATACCACAACACCCTTTACATAGTCTATTTTTATCAATCTAGGGTTTACATAACTTATCTCTATCATTTAGTATCAAAACATTTCATTTCGGGTCAAAAATATCTTTTTTTTAAACTCTGTCTTCCATGGCCTCGGCCGGCTTTTAGCCTAAGAAACCACGGCTGTGACGACCCCAAATCCGGGTTCCATAACCTCGAGTTTGGTTCTCACTATTCAACACATTACTAACAATTAAATACATACATTGCATTTAAATATCGCGGAATAATACATATTGGTTCCCTTCAAAAGGTTACAATACCAGGGTCTATCAACCTTAACATAATAACAGTTCCTATCACAAGGAATTACAAAAAGTTTAACAACCGTAAATACATAATTAAAGATCTAATTAGCATGCATAAGCTAACTTAAGCTCTGGCTTTTCCTTTTCCCTTATCCTTCTTTGAGCAATCAGGATTATCTGAAAAATGGTTCATGATATAGCAAGAATGAGCAACTAGTTTGCTCAGCAAGTTTAGAACAATCATATAGATTTATTATATCATGAATGAATGAGAAATATCATCAATGATTCAACAATAGATATAACAACAGGATTCAAATTTTAATAAACAGAATATTTGAATCTTAAAATGTTGAGTGGTCACTAAGGACCCTGAACTAACTAGGGTATAATAGAGTTTCCTCTGACCCTTTGAGTTGTTTGGTTTTCAAGGGGATCAACCTATTCAACCCGCTGTATATGCATTACATTTAGTCACTGGCGCCCAAAGTCGGTTTCCCGACACAAAATCCCCTAATTTAGGGTTGTTCAATTCTCAGACTTAATATAAGAAATCTGCACCCAACAATGGTTTGGATAAGCTTTTAAAAGTATTCAAGTTATTGAATTTAGAAACGCAATGTCTAGCTGAACTATTAGCTTCAGACATTTTTAATACAGTTCATGAATCAAGAACTAACAAGCTTCAAATGCACTAAGTGCGATTGTATAAACAATATGGATGTGGAATAATTTTAAATAATTAAACCACTTCAAGCTTTAACAATAAATACAAGTATGGAAACTTGTCCAACGATAATAATTGAGTAGGGTTAGAGAACTTGCCTGTTTGCTCAGCTACAATAATTGTCTAGCTTTAACTAACTTGCTTTGAAAGACCTAACATTAATAAAGTCGGTCTAATAATTAGTACGACGTATTTGCATAACTATACGCTTAATAACGAACTTATTTACCACATAAGTACTAACACATAAATTACATTAGTCAAAACAATATTATTAACCTTATAGACCCTCAATCATATTAGGTTAATTATTTAATAAGTTAGAAAATACTTTTCTTAAGTGTTGGACACTTATTAAACCTTTAAACAACTTATTATAATTGTTTAATTAAATTCAAGTTATTTTATTAACTCAATCTGTAACGACCCCAAATCCGGGTTCCTTTAACCCTAGACTTGGTACGTCACGATACATCATCTTCATACACGTTCTATAACTAATGCGGAATATATAAACATAAATTGTTTATTCTACAACATTTCCCAAGGTTTCTAACCTTAACTTACATAGATACCTTTAGATTCATATATAAGGTTTACAAAATTACTTACATCATATAACAATTTAGTTATAATGCATAACACTATAATCTTGTCTGTTGCTTCTGTCTCCGTCTCTCCTTGGACATTCGTATTATTCTGAAATTTGTTATCATGATATAGCAAGAGTGAGCAACGACTTTGCTCAGCAAGTTTAAATACGATAACGATATATCATGATTGAAAGAAAGAATAAGCTTTTGAATTTTCAACAATATAATAATTGTGAAAGAGTACGAGTCATAATTTCAATAATTGAATGACTAAATTAATTAATGTTGAGTGTCAATAATGACCATGAACAAATTTAACTGAACCTTATGGTAATGAAGGTGATCAGCCTTTCATACCTGATGAACACATGCAACAAGCACTATGTGCGAATCAACAATTTAAAGAGATGGAATAATTATAAAGAATTAAACCATAGCATGCTTGAAACGTAACAACTTGAGTTTGAGTTAGGAACTTGAACAATAAAATAATATATCCTGCTCGAATATAAATTGAGTAGGGTTTAGGAAACTTGCCTGTCTGCTCAGCTACAATAAATGTTTAGCTTTAACTAACTGGCTTTGAAAGACCTAACATTAATAAAGTTGGTCTAATAATTAGTTCGGCGTATTTGCATAACTATACGCTTACTAATGAACTTATCTACCACATAAGTACTAACACATGATATACATTAGTCAAAACAATATTATTAACCTTATAGACCCTCAATCATATTAAGTTAATAATTTAATCAGTTAGAAAATAATTTTCTCAAGTGTTAAACACTTATTAAACTATTAAACAATTTATTATAATTGTTTAAACAAAAGAGTTAAAAGACATTTTCTTTATTTCATTAAATCTAATTTCATTTAATTACTATTTATCATTAATTAAATAGTAAGTAATTAACTACCTTTAGTTATTATTTAATAATAAATAATAACTTACTAGATTTATTTATTATTTAAAATTAATCAAATAATAAATAATTATATTATATTAAAAATAATCAAATATCTTTAGTTATTATTTAATAATAAATAATAACTAATTAACTAGATTCATTTATTATTTAAAGTTAATTAAATAATAAATAATAAAATTATATAGTAAAATACTCAAATATCATTAGTTATTATTTAATAATAGATAATAACTAACTGAATTTATTTATTATTTAAAGTTAATCAAATAATCAATCTTAGTTGTCTTTAATTATTATTTAATAGTAATTAAATAATAATTAATTAATTTATATCCTTGTTTATTATTTAATAGTAATTAAATAATAATTAATTTAATCATAAATTCAGAAGATATAATATTAAACTAACTAGATTAATATTTAACATTTAAATATTAATCCTAAATACTTATAATATTTGAAAAATATAATATTAAACTAACTAGATTAATATTTACAACATTTAAATATTAATCATAAATACTTATTATATTTGGAAAATATAATATTAAACTAACTAGATTAATATTTACAACATTTAAATATTAATCCTAAATACTTATTATATTTGAAAAAAATATAATATTAAACTAACTAGATTAATATTTACAACATTTAAATATTAATCCTAAATACTTATTATATTTGGAAAATATAATATTCAAAACCTAAATATCATTCTTGTATTATTAATATTTTTGTTATAATTTTAAATTAATTTTTAAACATTTAAATTAATTTAAATTATCCAGAATGGTATTTCCGTAAATAAGTTGAAAAACCGGACCGATGACATTTTCGTAATTAATCGAAAAACCGAACGGAGGGGCAATATGGTAATTTCGCCGAAAATTTTATTACCGCGCATTGCGCGCGTACCCAAGAAATACACCAAAACGGTGCCGTTTTGAACCTTCCGGAAATTGACTTCCGCGCATTGCGCGCCGGTTATTTTTTTATACGCCAAACGGCGTCGTTTGGCTCCGCGTCTGGTGATGAACAGCACTCGCGCATTGCGCGGCCGGCTCCAATTTTTTTTCCCCACCAGCAGAACGTGAACAGTGCTATTTTAATACACAACTTAATAAAATTTATACCTTCAAGAAATTTTTAAGTCCTCAATAAAAATCCAAAAAAATTATCAAACACTTAATATCAATTTATAACATGAAAATATAATTTTTCATGATTTAATATTAAAAAATTTTATAAAAATTTTTACATCACATAAACTACCACAAATCATAACTTTTTGTGTATAACTCCATTTTGAGTGATTCAAACTTTGTTTTTCTCATGATTTAATGTTCTATAATATTATAACATTAAATCTAAATATTATAAAATTTATTTTTGGACATTATTTTGATACTTGATTTAACACCACCAAACACATGTTTTTAGCATATAAATTATACCAAAAATACAAACCAAGCATATTAAACTCAAACATGACATAAATATTACTATAACATATTATTAACTACATTAACATGTTTATACTCACATGTTGGTTTATTTAATTAAAAAAAATAAACTACATTTAAAATAACCATTACCTCATTTTAATGGCTATCCTCATTTTTCTTCCAAAATGGGTTGTGAAGGAGGATGGCATGAACCAAGAATTCCTTCTTCTTCCTTATCCTTGCTCTAAAATATTTTCTCTCTAATTTGAAAAGTGAAAGAAGGAGAAATGACTAACAATTCTCTCTCTCTAATGACTTAAGTCTTCCATAATGTATAGATATATGTCTTATATCTATGAAATTGTACCAACACAAGTTAGCTATTGGATGCTTACACAAGGAAGTTAACCCATGCCTTAGTTGGTGAGGATTTTATGGGAAAAGACCCACCAAAAATCAAAACAAGCAATCCATTATTTAATTAAATGAAAAAATAAAAGAAAATAAAAAATCAATTTCCTATCTTTTTCCTTCCTTGCCGGCACATGATAGCTTTTGTCCCAAAAATAGTGTCACTTGCTCATTTTTTTAAGAATTAATAAGTTACATAATTATTTTTCATATGGGCTCAAGCTTTGGGCTTTATTTAAAATACCAATTGGGCTCCTATTAAATTGTTTGGGCTACTATTTAGTCAAGTCCATTTAATTTATCATTGGACTATTTAATTATAACCCAAATGATTAATTATAAATTTTGTTACACATTAATTATCAAATCCATAATTAAATAATAATTGAATTGATTAATTAATTAAATACCCTAACCCATTAATATTAAATTACTAAATGGACTAATAATATTATTAATAATATTTTACATTATTTACATTAATTAATTATCATATAAATTAATTTATAAAATTTAATTAACTCATTATATTCAATTTAATTGAATATTTAATTAATGACAACTTGCCAATTATTTTGATATTAAAACTTTAGAGTGTGTTCGCTAATAATAATATATATAATCTATATATATTATTTATACACATTACCTTACCTCGAAAACAATTTCATAATAAATTATGAAATTAAAATAAATACAATATATAATTTAATATATATTATTTAGGCCATAAATTAAATTATTTAATATATTTACATTAAATAATTCATTTCTCATCAATTATGGAAATAATTCCATTTACCCGAAAATACATTGAAATAATAATATATTTACTCAGTTTCTTATTTAAATAATTTATTAAATTATTTAATTAATATTACACAAATAATTGTATAATTCAATTTCTCACTCTCATAAATCATTTACAATGATTTATTTAATTATAGAATATATTCATTTAATATATTCAATTACTACTTAAAATTACACAATTAATTTAATCCCTTTATATATATATACACATATATATATATATATATATATATATATATATATATATATATATATATATATATATATATATATGAAATTAAATATTGTACATATATAAAATTACTATTCTCCCTTAATTAACTCAACTACTTTATATAATTTATAATTATATAAATTACATAATTTGTAATGACCACGAATTTCATTAGTCATTGTAAATATACTTCATAAATATTTAGCAATGAATTTAAACTTTTTGTACTAATTAATTTTACTTTAGATAATTAAATAAATGTACTTGTGTATGTGCGCATATTTATTTAAAGAATTAATGCAAGGTGTATAGTTAATTAAAGCAAATCTAATTGGATTATATTTTAAATCCAAATGAGTTGATAAACTAGGTCAAAGATATTAACCTAGTAGTCCATGTAATTAATTTAATTACTAGTCCATGTAATTAATTAAACAAGCCCAATGCTTGATTTAATTAAATGTAACCTAGAATATTTAATGTGAGCCCAATGTGTTATTTAAATTGAGCCCAAACAATCTAATTGAATGAGCCCAATATATTTAATCCTAGAGTCCAAAGTGGAGCCCAATAGGAAGTCAAAATTGGTCAAAATTGCTACATATATGAATATACATATATAGATGTATATATGTATAATTAAAGTAGAAAAATTAAAGGAAAAATGGCTTGGAAAAGGCCATTTTGCTGAGATTTGAAGGGGGACCCACATGGGTTGCTTGATTTTCATGTTGCTTCTAATTTACACTATGACAAGGTTGGCCAACAACCCTAGTCAATCACAATGTCCATCCATGCAATAGTAAGCTAGATTAAGCTCTAAATTCACCAACATTGGTGAATTAAGAGAGCTAATGAAGGATTAACAATTGGCTATAAATAAGATGCTCCACCCTTGTGTCAAGTTTGTTAGTTCATTTGCTAGAGAATACAAGAGAGAAAATAGAGAGCTTTTGAGAGAAAAGGAAGAAACACTTGAGAGTTGTGAGAAGATAGCTAGTGCTTGAGCTTGGTGGATGACACAAAGCTTCACTACATACTTTGGTAGGAGGAGAAGAAGAGCACACAAGTCTCAAAGGTTTAAAAGTGCTCTAACCTTCTTAAATTTCATTTTTGTACTCTAGATAGCTTTTGAACGGTTAAAATCTATTTTTAACCGATCAAAACTTGTTTTGATAGTCTAGAAGTATGTAACTATGTAATATATGTATATTCATAGCTTGATGTGGTTATATCATGTTTTGGTATGTGTAGATTGCATAAAAACGCAAGAAATGCTCATATTGATTTTTACCGGTAAAACCTAACTAAGCATGTTGTGTTTAATGTTGTATTTTGAAATGTACAAGTTTGAAATTGGATTTTTATGGCCAGAAAGTTACATACATGAGTTTTAAAGAAAACCCAGCAAAGTAGGTCGTTTTTAAACCCTAAGTGGTTCGATCTTTAAATTTCGTGTAAAACATTTTCAAAAATGTGATTAAACCATAGAATGTTGTAAAACAAGAAGTTAGGAAGACATCAACACCAATTTTATGTCATTTGAAGGTATAGAGTTTATTTTATTCAAGTTTGAACCAATCGAACCAAGGATTTATGAAACTAGTTTTCATGCTGTCCTTGTGAGCGATTTTAAGGATACTTACGTTTGGAATTTAGATTTGTGATCTAAAGAGAAATTGTAGATCATGAAATTCTAATGAATTTAGACTCAAAAATGACCTCAAAATATTTCCGTATGATAAAGTTATGACCAAATTAGTAAGAGAGGTTCCGGCAGCCAAAAAGGGTCCGGCGTCTAGACGCCAAGAATACGCCCTAGCTTCTGTCCATGGGCGTCTAGACGCCCCAAAATTGCCTTGGGACGGCGTCTTGACGCCCTGCTTGATAAAAAAATTATTTTATTATTTTATTATTATTTTTAAATCAATAAATGTATTTTTAATGATAAATAATTGATTTAATAATTAAAAGAGGATAAATATTATCAAATGTTTAATATTATAATTAGATATTATTATTAATATAATAATATTAGAAAATCATGAAAATATTATTAATTGTGTAATAATATTATAAAGTCAATAAAATATTGTAAATAGATAAAATATTATTAAATAATTAATAATATTAGATAATGAATAAAATATTATTAAATGATTAATAATATTAGATAATGATTAAAATATTATTAAATGATTAATAATATTACTAAGATAATAAAATATTATTAAATGATTAATAATATTAGATAATGATTAAAATATTATTAAATGATTAATAATATTACTAAGATAATAAAATATTATTAAATGATTAATAATATTAGGTGATGAATAAAGTATTATTAAATGATTAATAATATTATAAGAGTAATAAAATATTATTAAATTATTAATAATATTAGATAAGAGTTTAAACTATATTAAATAATTAATATAGGTTTTATGTGGTTGAAATATTATCAAGTGATGATAATATTTCCTAAGTGTTTATATACCTTTAACTACATGATTAATTGTTTAAGTGTTAGAGGTGTAAGAAGTATAGAGGTTATCATATGAATGTATATATGATACTAATTTAAAGATCAACTTGATTAATTGTTAGGTCCGTTCAAGGATTATTAAATTAAATTGATTAGCCGAAGACGACGCACGAGGCAAGTTTTCTACCCCTTAACTTGTACTTATTGTTGCAATTATTATTCAACCTTAATTACATTGAGCAATTCATTTATTGTTGAGCAAGTATCTACACTCGTAGATATTTGACAGACCTTTGAGTGAATTAATTATCGAAAATTACTTCACATCATTATTGATTATTGTATTCGCACATAGTGCTTTTGCAAACTGTTTAAGAAAGTCTAAGCTAATTGTTTCGGCTAGACAAATGCATGTTAAATTCATTTAATTGAATATTATAAAAGCTTATCCAAACCATTGGCTGGTGCGGATTCTTACAGTAAGACTGAGATAGAACAACACTAGTTAAAGGGGGATTTTTATTTGTCGGAGACCCGACAGCGCGCAAGAAAACTAAATGTGATGCATATACATAGGACATGAGAGGACTGATCCCCTCAAGTGTCCCGTTATTTTTAACAATGAGTCAGACATTGTATGTCTGTTCTACCTTAGTAGCAGTTCATGGTTAGTAAAGACCACTCAGCAGTAAAGAGTCAATTCCTTCTTTTATTGAACATTGATTCTTGTTATCTTTCACAATTGTTATTGTTGAAACCTTGAAGTTATTTCTCTTCATCATGATATATCGTATAATTGTTGTTTATAAACTTGCTGAGCCATTTAGTTGCTCATTCTTGCTATATCATGACTATATTTCAGCCATTCCCGAAAGCTCTAAATCGGACAAAGGCAAGGGGAAAGCGAATGTTTAGTTTTAGTAATTGCATGCTAGTTTATATTACTGTTATGTAATTACTGTTGTAAATCTTTTGTATTTCCCTTAAGATATGTAATGTTAAGATTAAGGTAATAGACCTTGGGAAGTGTAACCTTTTGTATTATTCCGCGAAGTTTGAATACAATTTATGTATTTCATTATTGTTTAGTATTGTACAGTGAGAACCAAACCCGAGGTTAAAGAACCCGGATTTGGGGTCGTCACAGGTTGGTATCAGAGCTGTAGGTTAGAAACGCTAGGATTGCGAAACCTAGGTTATAACCTTAGTACTAAACTCATATCGAGTGCGTTAGGAGATGAATCGGGGAGATTCATCATGTTGTGTATTTTTGGAGGTGGATTGAGAAAATCCATCGAGCCGAGATGTACATGATAAAATATCATTTCATTTCATCAATGAATATATTTTATTGTTGTACTAACATGTGTTATTTATGTTATTGTAGGATGACGGAGATAGGCCAGTCGAGTACTGCGGTAGATGAGGTGATCTATACGGATATCCATATGGATACCGCACAGCCACGGGTGGCTGCACCTGTCGAGGAGCCAGAGTCAGATTCCGAGGAGGGAGATAGAGAGGACGTTGTCTGGGGCGGAGTTATGCGACAGTACAGTGAGGAGGAGGATGATACCGAGGATGAGGAGGATGAGGAGCCAGCGGAGTATGTTGATGGCATGGGCACTGTCGCCAGTGACATCATCGATACTCTCACTACGGCTAACGATGAGCTAGAGGAGAGGGTTCAGCACCTAGAGGAGCAAAACCAAATCCACCAGCAGACAGAGGAGCAGTACCGAGATACAGCTTATATGTTCTCTGGCGAGAACATAGAGCTGAAGGCGAGGATGGCCGAGATGGAGGCCAGTTTGGCAGCCGCTGAGCTGAAGATTCAGCAGACAGAGGCAGAGAGGGAGGCCGTGAGGGGCCAGATGCAGCAGGCAGTTGAGGATAGACTAGATATGGAGATTCAGCGTGATGCAGCTCACGGACAGATGATGGAGCTGGAGGACGAGGTTAGGGAGAAGGGGGTGAGGATAGATAGATTCAGTTACGTCTATCGCTCATCAGTGGGTAGAATCCAGAGTAGGGTGCACTACTACCCTGCTGAGGAGGGTTAGACCTTGCACACCATTAGTAGGGGCGTGGTCAGGGTCATTGGAGATGAGGAGTATGACGATGCTGTTCGTCGAGGGATGCACCGTTAGTAGTATTTTCTTTATTTATGTTGTATGTACATAGATGCAGTAGAAACCCAACTTTTGTTTTGATAGAGGGTTGTATGTTGTAAATCCCAACTCTATGAAGTTGTGGGATATGTTAGATCCCGTCTTTTGTTTTAACTATCGGGGTTAGCAGCGTTTATAGCAGTATGCTTATGATGTAAAAGTGCTACGCACTGTGTTTTAGCATATGAATATAAATGCATTTTCGTTTATGTTTATATGTGTCGAGATGATTATTTCTGTTTTAGTTTAAAATACTTAAGCTACAAAACGAAAGTAAAAAGATTGAAACAACTGTAATTAATTAAATTTTCTTTACACAGAAAATGCCGCCACAGAGAAGAAATCAACGACTACCCCCACCACCACCCGAAGAGTCAGTGAACGCAGGAGGGGTACCACCAAACCCTGTCCAAGAGTTCGTAGAAATGCTAATGGGGGCATTTCGCGGACGCAACGCAGAGGCTACTGGAGCAACAAACCATGCCGCTCCACTAGCAACCTTTAAAGACTTCAAACTGATAGGACCACCCGACTTCAAAGGGACCACGGATCCTATAGAAGCACAGACCTGGATAGAGGAGATGGAAAAAGTCTTCGAGGTCGCATGAGTTAGGGAGGAGCAAATGACCTCATTTGCTACCTTCATGATGAAAGGAGAGGCCAGCCACTGGTGGAAGGCCAATAAGAGTAGAGCAGGGGAGGGAACAATCGCATGGGCGCGATTCAAGGAGGTATTCTTGGAAAACTACTTTCCAGAGAGTACAAAGGCTAGGATGGAAATCAAATTCCTAGAGCTGAAGCAAGGTAACTTGTCCGTATCCGAATATGCCGCCAAGTTCAATGAATTGGCGAGATTTGCTACACATCAGGTGGACACTGAGGCGAGACGCGCCAGACGATTTGAACAGGGGCTGAAACCGTGGGTTTACAGTCGGGTAGCTGTTCTCCAGATCACAAACTTTGCAACATTTCTGGAGAAAGCTATCATAGCTGAAGGAGGGAACGAAGCTTTGAACAAGCACAACCAAGAACGGAACAAGAAGAGAAACGATGGGGGAAACCGAGAGGGTAGCAGCGGGGGCAGTAACTCGAACAAGCGCAAGTGGAATAACAATAGCAGTTCGGGGACACCCCAGGGAAGTGAATCCAAGAAAGCCAACAAATGCAGTCAATGCGGGAAGAATCACTCAGGGGAGTGCATGAGGGGACAGAACGTCTGCTATAACTGTGGGCAAGAGGGGCACATCGCTCCTAATTGTCCCACACCGAAGAGGAAGGGTTGTTTCGCCTGCGGGGCCATGGACCATCAGTTTAAAGATTGTCCGAAGAAGAAGAACACCGGAGGGAGTTCGGGCTATAAGGGAAGCAACAACAACAACAACAACAACAACAACACCAAACTGACCATTGGAGGCCCGGTGCCACAGAATAAACCAACGGCACGGACTTTCAACATGACGGTGCAAGACGCCGTTGAATCAAAAGACGTGGTGTCAGGTATTATTCCGATCAATGAGATAAATGCTTACGTATTATTTGATTCGGGTGCTACCTGTTCATTTGTGTCTGATGAATTCGCTAGACGGTTAGAATTGCCTAGACAAAAACTAGAGAACCCACTGAACATAGAAGTTGCAAATAAAGAAATGATTCCTGTAGAGTATGTACATAGAAACTGTTGTGCTGAAATCAGAGGTCTGAAGTTGAGTGTAGATTTAATTCCGATACGTTTGGGGGAGTTTGACGTTATACTTGGAATGGATTGGTTGTTTAACCATGAAGCTATAATTGATTGTCAAAGGAAGTGTATACACCTTAAGACACCAAACAGGTCTAAGGTCGTATTTTATGGCAGCAAGTCGTCTAGACAATCAACATGTCTGACGATGATGCAGGCCAAGAAACTGTTGAAGAAAGGTTGTGTAGGGTATTTAGCTCACATAGTGGACACACAAATGGTGAATCCCGAGATGGACCAAATACCAGTAGTGAGGGAGTTCATGGACGTGTTTCCAAACGAACTGCCAGGTTTACCGCCAGATAGGGAGATAGAATTTGTAATTGATTTGGTACCGGGGACAGCCCCAATATCAAAGGCACCATATAGGATGGCTCCGGTAGAAATGAAGGAGTTAATGATCCAACTACAGGAGTTGTTGGATAATAAGTACATTCAGCCAAGTGTTTCCCCATGGGGAGCACCTGTGTTGTTTGTAAAGAAGAAGGATGGATCGATGAGGCTATGTATGGATTACAGAGAGCTGAATAAGGTGACAATTAAGAACAAGTACCCGTTGCCACGAATTGACGATCTTTTCGATCAATTAAAAGGGGCGAAGTACTTTTCAAAGATTGACTTGAGGACTGGTTATCATCAGTTGAAAGTCAGGAAGGAGGATGTGCCCAAGACGGCATTCAGAACTCGATATGGGCATTATGAGTTTCTGGTAATGTCGTTTGGACTGACGAATGCGCCAGCCGCATTTATGGACATGATGAACAGAATATTCAAGCAGTACTTGGATAAATTTGTTGTTGTGTTCATTGACGATATTTTGGTTTATTCCAAGACAAAGGAGGAGCATGATGAACACCTAAGAGTGGTGTTGAAGATTTTACGGAATGAGCAGTTGTATGCTAAGTTTTCAAAGTGTGAATTCTGGTTGGAGAGAGTTCAATTTTTGGGTCATGTCATTGACAAGGAGGGAGTTTCAGTAGATCCAGCAAAGGTGGAAGCGGTAATGAATTGGGAACAACCAAGGACGCCGACGGAGGTAAGAAGTTTCTTGGGGTTAGCAGGTTACTATCGGAGATTCATTCAAGATTTTTCGAAGATAGCAACACCGCTGACAAATTTAACAAGGAAGACGGTAAAATATGTATGGACGGAGAAGTGTGAGGAGAGTTTTCAGGAGCTAAAGAAAAGACTTAGTGAAGCACCTGTATTGACTTTACCGGACGATACAGGAGGTTTTACGGTCTACAGCGATGCATCGCACAAGGGACTTGGCTGTGTGCTTATGCAAAATGGCAAGGTCGTTGCGTATGCGTCCAGACAGTTGAAGGACTACGAGAAGGGATACCCTACCCACGACTTGGAGCTGGCAGCGGTAGTGTTTGCCCTTAAGATTTGGAGACATTATTTATATGGAGAGAAATGTGAGATATTCACAGACCACAAGAGTCTGAAGTATATCTTCACACAGAAGGAGTTAAATATGAGGCAACGGAGATGGTTAGAATTGATCAAGGACTATGATTGTGAAATTCTGTATCATCCCGGCAAGGCCAACGTAGTAGCAGATGCTCTAAGTAGAAAGAGCAGGGAGAAATTGTTCATCTTGACAGATCAGGAGCAATTGGTTCAAGAGATGGCTCGAATGGAGTTGGAGGTGAGAAATCCAAATGAGTCAATGGAAGTAGAAGCAAGCCCAACCTTATTAGATAGGGTGAAAGAGGCTCAAGACAAAGATGAAGAATGTGTCAGAATAAGGATGAGAATGACCGAAGGGGAAGAGGTCAAATTCAAGGAGGATAACATGGGATTGCTAAGGTTTGAAAATCGTGTTTGGGTACCGCTAGTGCCTGAATTACGAGAGGAGATTTTGCAAGAGGCCCACAGTACGAGATACTCGATACATCCGGGGAGTACGAAGATGTATCAAGATCTACGTCAGCATTTTTGGTGGCCAAATTTAAAAAGGGAGGTCGCAGAATGTGTCAGCCGATGCTTAACTTTTCAAAGGGTAAAGGCCGAACATCAGAGACCAAGTGGATTACTACAGCCGTTAGAGATTCCAGAGTGGAAATGGGAGCATATCACAATGGATTTTGTGGTAGGACTTCCAGCAACACAGAAGGGATTTGACGCAATATGGGTGATTGTGGATCGACTAACAAAGTCAGCTCACTTTTTACCAATCAAGATTAAGTTCAGTTTGGATCAGTTGGCCAAACTGTACATCAAGGAGATAGTTTCGAGACATGGGGTGCCGGTATCGATTGTGTCAGACAGAGATCCGCGCTTCACGTCAAAATTTTGGAGAAGTCTTCAGGAGAGATTGGGGACACAGTTGAGAATGAGTACAGCATATCATCCGCAGACCGATGGGAAAAGTGAAAGAACAATACAGACATTGGAGGATATGCTCAGGGCTTGTGTGATGGATTTCAAGGGCAGTTGGGAAAGCCATCTGCCACTAGTTGAGTTTGCATACAACAACAGTTATCATGCAAGCATAGGCATGCCGCCTTACGAAGCATTGTACGGAAGAAAGTGCAGAACACCTCTATGCTGGGATGAGGTAGGAGAACGCCGACTGTTGGGACCGGAATTGGTCCAACAGACGGTAGAGATTATCAAGGTAATAAGAGCTCGGCTAGTAGCAGCTCAGGACCGTCAGAAGAAATACGCCGATTTACATCGACAAAAGCGAGACTTCGAAGTTGGGAGTTTTGTGTTCATGAAGGTATATCCCTGGAAGGGGAAGATCCGATTTGGAAAGAAGGGGAAGCTGAGTCCGAGGTTCATAGGACCGTTCGAGATACTAAAGAGAGTGGGTGAAGTGGCGTACGAGGTAGCCTTACCTCCTGAACTGGAGCATATTCACAATGTGTTTCACGTATCAGTGTTGCGACCATACAAGCCAGACTACAAACATGTCATATCCTATGAGCCAATACAAGTCGAGAAAGACTTATCATACGAGGAAATTCCTGTCCAGATACTAGATAGGAAAGAGCAGAAATTACGGAATAAGGTTATACATTCTGTCAAAATCCTTTGGAGGAACCACAACGCTGAGGAAGCTACGTGGGAACTTGAAGAAAAGATGAGGGCTAACTATCCGAACCTTTTTGAGTAGTTTAAATTTGTAATTCCGGGGACGGAATTCTTATAAGGGGGGAGAATGTAATGACCACGAATTTCATTAGTCATTGTAAATATACTTCATAAATATTTAGCAATGAATTTAAACTTTTTGTACTAATTAATTTTACTTTAGATAATTAAATAAATGTACTTGTGTATGTGCGTATATTTATTTAAAGAATTAATGCAAGGTGTATAGTTAATTAAAGCAAATCTAATTGGATTATATTTTAAATCTAAATGAGTTGATAAACTAGGTCAAAGATATTAACCTAGTAGTCCATGTAATTAATTTAATTACTAGTCCATGTAATTAATTAAACAAGTCCAATGCTTGATTTAATTAAATGTAACCTAGAATATTTAATGTGAGCCCAATGTGTTATTTAAATTGAGCCCAAACAATCTAATTGAATGAGCCCAATATATTTAATCCTAGAGTCCAAAGTGGAGCCCAATAGGAAGTCAAAATTGGTCAAAATTGCTACATATATGAATATACATATATAGATGTATATATGTATAATTAAAGTAGAAAAATTAAAGGAAAAATGGCTTGGAAAAGGCCATTTTGCTGAGATTTGAAGGGGGACCCACATGGGTTGCTTGATTTTCATGTTGCTTCTAATTTACACTATGACAAGGTTGGCCAACAACCCTAGTCAATCACAATGTCCATCCATGCAATAGTAAGCTAGATTAAGCTCTAAATTCACCAACATTGGTGAATTAAGAGAGCTAATGAAGGATTAACAATTGGCTATAAATAAGATGCTCCACCCTTGTGTCAAGTTTGTTAGTTCATTTGCTAGAGAATACAAGAGAGAAAATAGAGAGCTTTTGAGAGAAAAGGAAGAAACACTTGAGAGTTGTGAGAAGATAGCTAGTGCTTGAGCTTGGTGGATGACACAAAGCTTCACTACATACTTTGGTAGGAGGAGAAGAAGAGCACACAAGTCTCAAAGGTTTAAAAGTGCTCTAACCTTCTTAAATTTCATTTTTGTACTCTAGATAGCTTTTGAACGGTTAAAATCTATTTTTAACCGATCAAAACTTGTTTTGATAGTCTAGAAGTATGTAACTATGTAATATATGTATATTCATAGCTTGATGTGGTTATATCATGTTTTGGTATGTGTAGATTGCATAAAAACGCAAGAAATGCTCATATTGATTTTTACCGGTAAAACCTAACTAAGCATGTTGTGTTTAATGTTGTATTTTGAAATGTACAAGTTTGAAATTGGATTTTTATGGCCAGAAAGTTACATACATGAGTTTTAAAGAAAACCCAACTTGTAGCTTTCAAAAATAATGAAAAACAAAGGAGTTATGGCTTTTACCGCAAAGTAGGTCGTTTTTAAACCCTAAGTGGTTCGATCTTTAAATTTCGTGTAAAACATTTTCAAAAATGTGATTAAACCATAGAATGTTGTAAAACAAGAAGTTAGGAAGACATCAACACCAATTTTATGTCATTTGAAGGTATAGAGTTTATTTTATTCAAGTTTGAACCAATCGAACCAAGGATTTATGAAACTAGTTTTCATGTTGTCCTTGTGAGCGATTTTAAGGATACTTACGTTTGGAATTTGGATTTGTGATCTAAAGAGAAATTGTAGATCATGAAATTCTAATGAATTTAGACTCAAAAATCACCTCAAAATATTTCCGTATGATAAAGTTATGACCAAATTAGTAAGAGAGGTTCCGGCAGCCAAAAAGGGTCCGGCGTCTAGACGCCAAGAATACGCCCTAGCTTCTGTCCATGGGCGTCTAGACGCCCCAAAATTGCCTTGGGACGGCGTCTTGACGCCCTGCTTGATAAAAAAATTATTTTATTATTTTATTATTATTTTTAAATCAATAAATGTATTTTTAATGATAAATAATTGATTTAATAATTAAAAGAGGATAAATATTATCAAATGTTTAATATTATAATTAGATATTATTATTAATATAATAATATTAGAAAATCATGAAAATATTATTAATTGTATAATAATATTATAAAGTCAATAAAATATTGTAAATAGATAAAATATTATTAAATAATTAATAATATTAGATAATGAATAAAATATTATTAAATGATTAATAATATTAGATAATGATTAAAATATTATTAAATGATTAATAATATTACTAAGATAATAAAATATTATTAAATGATTAATAATATTATATAATGATTAAAATATTATTAAATGATTAATAATATTACTAAGATAATAAAATATTATTAAATGATTAATAATATTAGGTGATGAATAAAGTATTATTAAATGATTAATAATATTATAAGAGTAATAAAATATTATTAAATTATTAATAATATTAGATAAGAGTTTAAACTATATTAAATAATTAATATAGGTTTTATGTGGTTGAAATATTATCAAGTGATGATAATATTTCCTAAGTGTTTATATACCTTTAGCTACATGATTAATTGTTTAAGTGTTAGAGGTGTAAGAAGTATAGAGGTTATCATATGAATGTATATATGATACTAATTTAAAGATCAACTTGATTAATTGTTAGGTCCGTTCAAGGATTATTAAATTAAATTGATTAGCCGAAGACGACGCACGAGGCAAGTTTTCTACCCCTTAACTTGTACTTATTGTTGCAATTATTATTCAACCTTAATTACATTGAGCAATTCATTTATTGTTGAGCAAGTATCTACACTCGTAGATATTTGACAGACCTTTGAGTGAATTAATTATCGAAAATTACTTCACATCATTATTGATTATTGTATTCGCACATAGTGCTTTTGCAAACTGTTTAAGAAAGTCTAAGCTAATTGTTTCGGCTAGACAAATGCATGTTAAATTCATTTAATTGAATATTATAAAAGCTTATCCAAACCATTGGCTGGTGCGGATTCTTACAGTAAGACTGAGATAGAACAACACTAGTTAAAGGGGGATTTTTATTTGTCGGAGACCCGACAGCGCGCAAGAAAACTAAATGTGATGCATATACATAGGACATGAGAGGACTGATCCCCTCAAGTGTCCCGTTATTTTTAACAATGAGTCAGACATTGTATGTCTGTTCTACCTTAGTAGCAGTTCATGGTTAGTAAAGACCACTCAGCAGTAAAGAGTCAATTCCTTCTTTTATTGAACATTGATTCTTGTTATCTTTCACAATTGCTATTGTTGAAACCTTGAAGTTATTTCCCTTCATCATGATATATCGTATAATTGTTGTTTATAAACTTGCTGAGCCATTTAGTTGCTCATTCTTGCTATATCATGACTATATTTCAGCCATTCCCGAAAGCTCTAAATCGGACAAAGGCAAGGGGAAAGCGAATGTTTAGTTTTAGTAATTGCATGCTAGTTTATATTACTGTTATGTAATTACTGTTGTAAATCTTTTGTATTTCCCTTAAGATATGTAATGTTAAGATTAAGGTAATAGACCTTGGGAAGTGTAACCTTTTGTATTATTCCGCGAAGTTTGAATACAATTTATGTATTTCATAATTGTTTAGTATTGTACAGTGAGAACCAAACCCGAGGTTAAAGAACCCGGATTTGGGGTCGTCACATAATTATTCCTCACAAATAATTTATCAACAATTTGCATAATTGTTGATTAATGAATAAATTAATTCCACAATAAACCTTTTAATTCAATTCGGATTAATTTAATATTAATCTATCTATTTATCACAATTTAATTAATCATTAAATTATGTTACAAAATATGCACGCATATATATTTATATATTCATATAAATACGTATTTAATTTACACGCAACCACGTCGCATAATTACATAACTCCACTAATTAATTCTCTTAATTTAATTAGACTTGCTGTTAGTCAAGTTTATTGAATTATCACTTTACTTGCTAACTTATCAAAAATTTTGATATCACCATATCTAAGTTAGTCCGTTAAATTTAATTTGGAACTCTATTTATCTATCACTACTAGGTTATCAAACTCCAAACTTTATTAAATATTAAATATTTTATTTCTAATTCATTTAAATATCCGGGATATTACACAATCTCTTTTTAATTACTATTTAATATTGATTAAATAGAAATTAATTAATTAACTCTAGTTATTATTTAAAATAAATAATAACTAATTGTACTTACTTATTATTTAATTAAATAATAAATAATTATTAACTTAGTTTTAACCTTCTTTAATTTAATGTTAATCAACCAATAATTAACCAAGTAATTAACCTTACTTATTATTTAATTAAGGAAATTAAATAATAGTTTACTAATCTTAATCCTCTTTAATTATTATTTAATGTCAATTAAATAATAATTAATTATTTAATTAATTTTAATTATTATTTAAGGTTAAATAATAATCAAATCATTCTTATTTATTATTTTAATTAAATAATAAATTATTACTCTAATAACTTAATTTCCATTAATCGTTATTTAATGTTAATTAAATAATAATTAATTACTTAATTATCCTTATTTATTATTTAATAATATTTAAATAATAAATAATTAATTTATAAATTTTATCTCTCTTTAAATATTATTTAATAGGCATTAAATAATAATTGTTAATTTATCATCTTTATTTATTATTAACATTTAAAATAATAAATAAATAATAAATTTATTTAACTTAACCATGGTTTAGCTAACTAGATTAATATTTAAAATATTTAAATATTAAACTTAATGAAAAATATCCTCCCCAATATTATTTTTGTATTATTATTATTTTTGTTATAATTTTAAATTAATTTTCAAATATTTAAATTAATTAAAATTTACCCGAATGGCATTTTCGTAATTAAGTTGAAAAACCGGACCGATGGCAGTTTCGTAAATAATTCGAAAACTGAACCGAGGGCAGAATGGTAATTCTGCCAAGAAAAACACGGAGGGGCATAAATGTAATTTCGCCGGAAACAGTTCTCGCGCATGGCGCGCGTTACATGTTTTTCGGATCAAAACGGCGTCGTTTTTTAAAGGCCGGAAATGGCCTCCGCGCATAACGCGCGGAGTAATTTTTTTACCGACACCAAACGACGTCGTTTGGCTCCGCGTCGTTCGGTGAATAGTGGTACGCGCGCATTGCGCGGCTTTGTCTTTTTTTTTCTTCCTCAGCAGATTGTGAACAGTGCATACATTAAATGAAATTATACCTTCAATAAATTTTTAACTCCTCAATAAAAATCCAAAAAATTTACCAATCACCTTATATTAATTTATAACATGAAAAAATTAATTTTTCATGATTTAATAACATATTTTTTATAAAAAAATTCTACATCACATAAACTACGATAAATCATAACTTTTTGTGTATAACTCGATTTTGAGTGATTCAAACTTTATTTTTCTCATGATTTAATGTTCTATAATATTAGAGCATTAAATCTAAATATTATCAAAAATTATCGTTAATCATTATTTTGAGATTTATTTTCACACCACCAAATACAAATTTTTCATTCAATAAAACTCATAACACATAAGTTAAACACATGATCAACTATATAAACATACATAGCATAATATTAACCATAGAAATTATTACACTAATATTTATACCATAACTTGAAAGAAAAGCAAGATTAGGGTTTAAAAATAACTACCTTGTTTTGATAGTTATTCTCCTCTTCTTTCCAAAATATGTTGTGAAGGAGGATGGCATGAACTAACTTAGGATTTCTTCTTCTTACTTGATCTCTCAAATATTATGCTCTCACTTAAAGTTTTCTCTCAACTCTCTCTAGCTCTCTTTTGCTTGAAAAATAAAATGAAGTATATCTCACATTTCAAGTATACTTGAAATATTACTAGATACATAAATTATATCTATAAGCTAGACCATCATATGCTAGCTATTGGATACTTACACAAGCAAGTTAGTCCATACATAGTTGGTGAAAAGAAGCATGGTTTCATGTACTACAAAAATTAAAACAAGCAATCCTTAATTAAATAAATGGAAAATAAAATAAAATATCAAAACATCACTTTTTCTCTCTCCCATGAAGGCTCTCGGCTGATCTCTCTTTCTTGTCCCAATTTGATTGTCACTTTCCATTTTTTAATAATTAATAAGTTAATTTAAGTATTTTCCTAGTGGGCCAAAAATTGGGCTTTAATTTAAAATACCAATTGGGCTTCTATTAAATTGTTTGGGCTACTAAATTGTCAAATTTTATTATTCTCCACTTGGGCTACTAATTGACCCATGTTGGGCTAATTTAATAATTTACACATTAATTATTCAATCCATGATTAAATAAATAATTAGATTGAATAAATAATTAAATATTCTAACCCATAAGTATTAAATTACTAAATGGACTAATAAATATTATTATTAATATTTCACATTATTTACATTAATTAATAATCATATTAATTAATTTATTATATTTAATTAACTCATTATATTCAATTTAATTGAATATTTAATTAATAGGAAACTTATCAATTATTTTGATATTAAAACTTTAGGGTTTGTTCACTAATTTAATAACATATTAGTGACCTCCTTTAATTAATTTTAGTAATTAATTACATAATTATTTAATCACATAATTAATTAATCACATAAAAAGATTTAAATAATCTCGTAAAAATAACTCGTTGGAAATTAAATTAATAATTTAATTAATAAAGATGTGGAAATTCTAGGACATTACATTCTCCCCTCCTTATAAAAATTCCGTCCTCGGAATTGTAAAAATAAGGTTACTCAAATAAAAACGGGTAATTTGCCCTCATTTCCTCCTCTAATTCCCACGTAGCTTCTTCAATGGCGTGATTCCTCCAAAGTACTTTGACAGAATGAATTATCTTATTTCTCAGTTTCTGTTCCTTCCTATCGAGTATCTGAACATGAACTTCTTCATATGATAAGTCCTTCCCGACTTGAATTGGTTCATAGGATATAACGTGCTTGTAGTCTGGTTTGTATGGCCGCAATACTGACACGTGAAACACATTGTGAATATGTTCCAATTCAGGAGGTAAAGCTACCTCGTATGCTACTTCACCCACTCTCCTCAATATTTCGAACGGTCCTATGAACCTTGGACTCAGTTTCCCCTTCTTTCCAAACCTGATCTTCCCTTTCCAGGGAGATACCTTAATGAACACAAAACTCCCCACTTCGAAGTCTCATTTCTGTCGATGTAAATCGGCGTATTTCTTTTGACGGTCTTGAGCTGCTACTAGCCGAGCTCTTATTACCTTGATAATTTCTACCGTCTGTTGAACCAATTCTGGTCCCAACAGTCGGCGTTCTCCTACATCATCCCAACATAGAGGTGTTCTGCATTTTCTGCCATATAAAGCTTCGTAAGGCGGCATACCTATGCTCGCATGATAACTGTTGTTGTATGCAAACTCAACTAGTGGTAGATGGATTTTCCAACTGCCCTTGAAATCCATCACGCAGGCCCTGAGCATATCTTCCAATGTCTGAATTGTTCTCTTACTTTGCCCATCGGTCTGCGGATGATACGCTGTACTCATTCTCAACTGTGTCCCCAATCTCTCCTGAAGACTTCTCCAAAATTTTGACGTGAAGCGCGGATCTCTGTCTGACACAATCGATACCGGCACCCCATGTCTTGAAACTATCTCTTTGATGTACAATTTGGCCAACAGATCCAAACTGAACCTAATCTTGATCGGCAAAAAGTGCGCTGACTTTGTTAGCCGATCCACAATCACCCAAATTGCGTCATATCCCTTCTGTGTTGCTGGAAGTCCTACCACAAAATCCATTGTGATATGCTCCCATTTCCACTCAGGTATTTCTAACGGCTGTAACAATCCACTTGGTCTCTGATGTTCGGCCTTTACCCTTTGACAAGTTAGGCATCGGCTGACACATTCTGCAACCTCCCTCTTTAAATTCGGCCACCAAAAATGCTGACGTAGATCTTGATACATCTTCGCACTCCCCGGATGTATCGAGTATCTCATACTGTGGGCCTCTTGCAAAATTTCCTCTCGTAATTCAAGCACTAGCGGTACCCAAACACGATTTTCAAATCTCAGCAATCCCATGCTATCAATTTTAAACTTGACCTCTTCTCCATCGGTCATCCTCTTCCGGATTCTGTCACACTCCTCATCTTTGTCTTGAGCCTCTTTCACCCTATCTAACAAGGTTGGGCTCACCTCGACTTCTAATGACTCGTTTGGACTTCTCACTTCCAACTCCATTCGAGCCATCTCTTGAACCAATTGTTCTTGATCTGTCAATATGAACAATTTCTCCCTGCTCTTTCTACTCAGAGCATCCGTTACTACGTTGGCCTTGCCGGGATGATATAGAATTTCACAATCATAATCTTTGATCAATTCCAACCATCTCCGTTGCCTCATATTCAACTCCTTCTGTGTGAAGATATACTTTAGACTCTTATGGTCTGTGAATATCTCATATTTCTCTCCATACAAATAATGCCTCCATATTTTAAGGGCAAACACTACCGCTACCAATTCCAAGTCGTGGGTAGGATATCCCTTCTCATAATCTTTTAATTGTCTGGACGCATATGCAACGACTTTGCCGTTTTGCATAAGCACACAGCCAAGCCCCTTATGCGATGCATCACTGTAGACCGTAAAACCTCCTGTATCGTCTGGTAAGGTCAATACAGGTGCTTCACTAAGTCTTTTCTTTAACTCCTGAAAACTTTCCTCACACTTCTCCGTCCACACGTATTTTACCGTCTTTCTTGTTAAGTTGGTCAACGGTGTTGCTATCTTTGAGAAGTCTTGAATGAATCTCCGATAGTAACCCGCTAGCCCTAAGAAACTTCTTACTTCTGTCGGCGTCCTTGGTTGTTCCCAATTCATTACCGATTCAACCTTCGCCGGATCAACCGAAACTCCCTCCTTGTCAATAACATGACCTAAAAATTGAACTCTTTCCAACCAGAATTCACACTTTGAAAACTTAGCGTACAACCGCTCCTTCCGTAAAATCTCCAACACCAATCTTAAGTGTTCAGCATGCTCTTCCTCCGTTTTGGAATACACCAAAATATCGTCAATGAACACGACTACAAATTTATCCAAGTATTGCTTGAATATTCTGTTCATCATGTCCATAAATGCGGCTGGCGCATTCATTAGTCCAAACGACATCACCAGAAACTCATAATGCCCATATCAAGTTCTGAATGTCGTCTTGGGTATATCCTCCTTCCTGACTTTCAACTGATGATAACCAGTCCTTAAGTCAATCTTTGAAAAGTACTTCGCCCCTTTCAATTGATCGAAAAGATCGTCAATTCGTGGTAACGGGTACTTGTTCTTAATTGTCACCTTATTCAGCTCTCTATAATCCATACACAATCTCATCGATCCATCCTTCTTCTTTACAAACAGCACCGGTGCTCCCCATGGAGAAACACTTGGCTGAATGTACTTATTATCTAACAACTCCTGCAATTGCACCATCAATTCCTTTAGTTCTACCGGAGCCATCCTATATGGTTCTTTCGATATCGGTGCTGTCCCCGGTACTAAATCAATCACAAATTCTATCTCCCTGTCCGGCGGTAAACCCGACAGTACATCTGGAAAAACATCCATAAATTCCCTAACTACTGGTATTTGCTCCATCCCGGGACTCACCACTTGTGTGTCAACCACATGAGCCAAATACCCTACACAACCTTTCTTCAATAATTTCTTGGCTTACATCATCGTCAGACAAGAAGACTGTCTTGACGACTTGCTGCCATAAAATACAACCTTAGACTTATTTGGTGTCTTAAGGTGTATGCACTTCTTCTGACAATCAATTATCGCCCCGTGGTTAAACAACTAATCCATCCCAAGTATTACATCAAATTCCCCCAGACGTATTGGAATTAGATTCACATTTAATTTCTGACCCCTGATTTCAGCACAACAATTCCTATGTATGTACTCTACCGGAATCACTTCTTTATTAGCAACTTTTATGTTCATTGAGTTTTCTAGTTTGTCCCTAGGCAACTCTAATCGTCTAGCGAAATCATCAGACACAAATGAACAGGTAGCACCCGAATCAAACAATACATATGCATTTATATTATTGATCGGAATAATACCTGACACCACATCTTTTGACCCCACGGCATCCTGTACCGTCATATTGAAAGTCCGGGCTGTCGGCTTGTTCTGTGGTACCGGTCCCCCGATAGCCAGTTTGCTGTTATTGCCCTTGTAGCCGCTACTCCCGTCATTCTTCTTCTTAGGGAAATCCTTTATCAGGTGGTCAGATGCTCCGCAAGAAAAGCATCTCACTTTCTTTGGGAGGGGACAATTTGGAGAAATATGTCCCACTTGACCGCAATTGTAGCACGTGTTCTTGCCTTTCCTGCACTCCCCGAAATGATTCTTTCCACAAATATTGCATGCTGGCTTTTTCTGAACACTTCCTTGTTGATTCCCCGAGCTCTTGTCGTTGTTGTTGTTGTCCCATTTACGCTTGTTGCTGTTATTATTGCCTCCACTGTTGCTGTTCTTGCTTCCCCCTTCATTTTTCTTCTTGTTTCTCTCCTGGTTGTACTTGGTTAACGCGTCGCTTCCTCCTTCAGCAATGATTGACTTCTCTAGCAAAGTTGCGAACGAGTCAATCTGCAGTACTGCTACCTTGTTGAATATCCAAGGTCTCAATCCATTCTCGAACCTCCTGGCCTTGCGTTCCTCCGTGTCTACCTGATGTGGAGCGAACCTGGCCAGCTCATTAAATTTTGCCGCGTACTCCGGTACCGACATGTTCTCCTGTTTCAGTTCTAGAAACCTTACCTCCATCCTACTTTTCATACTTTTCGGGAAATAATTCTCGTCGAATATTTCCTTAAATTTTGTCCAGGGCACCACACCATCCCCAGCCCTATTCTGATTGGCTTCCCACCAGAAATTGGCTTCGCCCTTCATCATGTAGGTAGCAAAGACTGTCTTTTGCTCCTCAGCTACTCTTGCGATAACGAACGCTTTCTCTATCTCCTTTATCCAAGACTGGGCCTCTATCGGATCCGACGTTCCCCTAAACTCTGGCGGTCCCACCGCTTTAAAATCTTTGAAACTTGCCAACTGAGTTGGTGGTGGTGGTGGTGGATTTGCTACAACAGGGTGTCTGTGTTGCATTGCCTCAGCTAGCATGTCGACGAAGTTTTGCATAGGGTCTACGTTGTGTCCCCCCTGGTCATTGTTAACTGACTCTTCTACCCCCTGGTTCCTTGGTGGTTGTCTACGTGGCGGCATTTTCTGTTATAAACAAAAATTTACATTATTATACTTATTTCATATTTTTCATCTCATTACTTTGTATCTTAGGCAATATTTAGCTAAAATACAAATAATTATTTCAACACACATATAAACATAAATTTGACTGCATTTATATTCATATGCTAAAACAGTAGTGCATAGCACTTTACATCGACAGCATACTGCTATAAATGCTTCTATCCCTGAGAAGCTACAAAAGATGGGATCTGACATATCCTACAACTTCCTAGAGTTGGGATTTAGTGACATATTAACCCTCTAATAAAACAAAAGTTGGGTTTTACTGCATTTATTTACATACGAAATTAGAAAACAACTACTACTACTACTGAATGCGCATCCCCCTACGGATCGCGTAGTCATACTCCTCATCCTCGATGGCCATCACCACACTCCTGCTAATGGTGTGCATAGACTGGCCCTCCTCAGCTGGGTAGTAGTGCACCCTGCTCTGAAGCCTACCATATGAAGATCGGTAGACGTAGCTAAGTCTATCCGTCCTCACCCGCTTCTCGCGGACCTCCTCCTCTAGCTCAATTATCTGACCATAAGCGGCATCCCGCTGTCTCTCCATTTCTATACGGTCCTCTATCGCCTCCTGCCAGTGTGCACGGATGGCGGCCTTCTCTGCCTGAACCTGCTGAACCTTCAGCTCAGCCTCGGCTAACCTAGTCTCAGCTACTGCTAACTTAGCCTGCAGCTCCACATCCTGATCTACCAGCTGATGTGTCAGCACTGCAAAGTGCTCCACCGAATTCTCGTACTCCTGTACCTGATCCTCCAGTCCTACGATCCTCTCCTTCAGCTCTGTGTTCTCGCCAGAGAACTGGTAAGCCGCATCCCTATACTGATCCTCCATGTGCTGGTGGGTCAGATTCTGCTCCTCTAGATGCTGGACCCTTGCCTCCAGCCCCTCGTTCCTATCGGTCAGTCCCTCTATGATGTCAGCGGCAGTGGTGCCCATGCCATCAGCTGACTCCTCCTCCTCAGACTCCTCTGACTCTGCCTCATCCTCACTGTAAGGCCTCATGACTCCGCCTCAGAGGGGCTCCACACGATCCCCCTCCTCAGGATCTGACTCTGGCTCCTCTACGGGTGCAGCCACCAGCGGCTGTGCAGTATCCATATGGATATCAATATAGTCCTCCTCAGCAGTGCGACTCGACTGTCCGATCTCTGCCATCCTATATCATAAAACAATAACACACGTTAGTACAACAATAAAATATATTCATTGATGAAATGAATTGATATTTTATCATGTACATCTCGGCTCGATGGATTTTCTCAATCCATCTCCAAAAATACACAACATGATGAATCTCCCCGATTCATCCCCTAACGCACTCGATATGAGTTTAATACTAAGGTTATAACTTAGGTTTCGCAAATCCTAACGTTTCTAACCTACAGCTCTGATACCAACCTGTGACGACCCCAAATCCGGGTTCCATAATCTCGAGTTTGGTTCTCACTATTCAACACATTACTAACAATTAAATACATACATTGCATTTAAATATCGCGGAATAATACATATTGGTTCCCTTCAAAAGGTTACAATACCAGGGTCTATCAACCTTAACATAATAACAGTTCCTATCACAAGGAATTACAAAAAGTTTAACAACCGTAAATACATAATTAAAGATCTAATTAGCATGCATAAGCTAACTTAAGCTCTGGCTTTTCCTTTTCCCTTATCCTTCTTTGAGCAATCAGGATTATCTGAAAAATGGTTCATGATATAGCAAGAATGAGCAACTAGTTTGCTCAGCAAGTTTAGAACAATCATATAGATTTATTATATCATGAATGAATGAGAAATATCATCAATGATTCAACAATAGATATAACAACAGGATTCAAATTTTAATAAACAGAATATTTGAATCGTAAAATGCTGAGTGGTCACTAAGGACCCTGAACTAACTAGGGTATAATAGAGTTTCCTCTGACCCTTTGAGTTGTTTGGTTTTCAAGGGGATCAGCCTATTCAACCCGCTGTATATGCATTACATTTAGTCACTGGCGCCTAAAGTCGGTTTTCCGACACAAAATCCCCTAATTTAGGGTTGTTCAATTCTCAGACTTAATATAAGAAATCTGCACCCAACAATGGTTTGGATAAGCTTTTAAAAGTATTCAAGTTATTGAATTTAGAAACGCAATGTCTAGCTGAACTATTAGCTTCAGACATTTTTAATACAGTTCATGAATCAAGAACTAACAAGCTTCAAATGCACTAAATGCGATTGTATAAACAATATGGATGTGGAATAATTTTAAATAATTAAACCACTTCAAGTTTTAACAATAAATACAAGTATGGAAACTTGTCCAACGATAATAATTGAGTAGGGTTAGAGAACTTGCCTGTTTGCTCAGCTACAATAATTGTCTAGCTTTAACTAACTTGCTTTGAAAGACCTAACATTAATAAAGTCGGTCTAATAATTAGTACGACGTATTTGCATAACTATACGCTTAATAACGAACTTATTTACCACATAAGTACTAACACATAAATTACATTAGTCAAAACAATATTATTAACCTTATAGACCCTCAATCATATTAGGTTAATAATTTGATAAGTTAGAAAATACTTTTCTTATGTGTTGGACACTTATTAAACATTTAAACAACTTATTATAATTGTTTAATTAAATTCAATTTATTTTATTAACTCAATCTCTTTTTAATTACTATTTAATATTGATTAAATAGAAATTAATTAATTAACTCTAGTTATTATTTAAAATAAATAATAACTAATTGTACTTACTTATTATTTAATTAAATAATAAATAATTATTAACTTAGTTTTAACCTTCTTTAATTTAATGTTAATCAACCAATAATTAACCAAGTAATTAACCTTACTTATTATTTAATTAAGGAAATTAAATAATAGTTTACTAATCTTAATCCTCTTTAATTATTATTTAATGTCAATTAAATAATAATTAATTATTTAATTAATTTTAATTATTATTTAAGGTTAAATAATAATCAAATCATTCTTATTTATTATTTTAATTAAATAATAAATTATTACTCTAATAACTTAATTTCCATTAATCATTATTTAATGTTAATTAAATAATAATTAATTACTTAATTATCCTTATTTATTATTTAATAATATTTAAATAATAAATAATTAATTTATAAATTTTATCTCTCTTTAAATATTATTTAATAGGCATTAAATAATAATTGTTAATTTATCATCTTTATTTATTATTAACATTTAAAATAATAAATAAATAATAAATTTAATTAACTTAACCATGGTTTAGCTAACTAGATTAATATTTAAAATATTTAAATATTAAACTTAGTGAAAAATATCCTCCCCAATATTATTTTTGTATTATTATTATTTTTGTTATAATTTTAAATTAATTTTCAAATATTTAAATTAATTAAAATTTACCTGAATGGCATTTTCGTAATTAAGTTGAAAAACCGGACCGATGGCAGTTTCGTAAATAATTCGAAAACTGAACCGAGGGCAGAATGATAATTCTGCCAAGAAAAACACGGAGGGGCATAAATGTAATTTCGCCGGAAACAGTTCTCGCGCATGGCGCGCCTTACATGTTTTTCGGATCAAAACGGCGTCGTTTTTTAAAGGCCGGAAATGGCCTCCGCGCATAACGCGTAGAGTAATTTTTTTACCGACACCAAACGACGTCGTTTGGCTCCGCGTCGTTCGGTGAATAGTGGTACGCGCGCATTGCGCGGCTTTGTCTTTTTTTTTCTTCCTCAGCAGATTGTGAACAGTGCATACATTAAATGAAATTATACCTTCAATAAATTTTTAACTCCTCAATAAAAATCCAAAAAATTTACCAATCACCTTATATTAATTTATAACATGAAAAAATTAATTTTTCATGATTTAATAACATATTTTTTATAAAAAAATTCTACATCACATAAACTACGATAAATCATAACTTTTTGTGTATAACTCAATTTTGAGTGATTCAAACTTTATTTTTCTCATGATTTAATGTTCTATAATATTAGAGCATTAAATCTAAATATTATCAAAAATTATCGTTAATCATTATTTTGAGATTTATTTTCACACCACCAAATACAAGTTTTTCATTTAATAAAACTCATAACACATAAGTTAAACACATGATCAACTATATAAACATACATAGCATAATATTAACCATAGAAATTATTACACTAATATTTATATCATAACTTGAAAGAAAAGCAAGATTAGGGTTTAAAAATAACTACCTTGTTTTGATAGTTATTCTCCTCTTCTTTCCAAAATATGTTGTGAAGGAGGATGGCATGAACTAACTTAGGATTTCTTCTTCTTACTTGATCTCTCAAATATTATGCTCTCACTTAAAGTTTTCTCTCAACTCTCTCTAGCTCTCTTTTGCTTGAAAAATAAAATGAAGTATATCTCACATTTCAAGTATACTTGAAATATTACTAGATACACAAATTATATCTATAAGCTAGACCATCATATGCTAGCTATTGGATACTTACACAAGCAAGTTAGTCCATACATAGTTGGTGAAAAGAAGCATGATTTCATGTACTACAAAAATTAAAACAAGCAATCCTTAATTAAATAAATGGAAAATAAAATAAAATATCAAAACATCACTTTTTCTCTCTCCCATGAAGGCTCTCGGCTGATCTCTCTTTCTTGTCCCAATTTGATTGTCACTTTCTGTAATATCCCGGATATTTAAATGAGTTAGAAATAAAATATTTAATATTTAATAAAGGTTGGAGTTTGATAACCTAGTAGTGATAGATAAATAGAGGTCCAAATTAAATTTAACGGACTAACTTAGATATGGTGATATCAAAATTTTTGATAAGTTAGCAAGTAAAGTGATAATTCAATAAACTTGACTAACAGCAAGTCTAATTAAATTAAGAGAATTAATTAGTGGAGTTATGTAATTATGCGACGTGGTTGCATGTAAATTAAATATGTAGTTATATGAATATATATATATGCGTGCATATTTAGTAACATAATTTAATGGTTAATTAAATTGTGATAAATAGATATATTAATATTAAATTAATCCGAATTGAATTAAAAGGTTTATTGTGGAATTAATTTATTCAATAATCAACAATTATGCAAATTGTTGATAAATTATTTGTGAGGAATAATTATGTAATTTATATAATTATAAATTATATAAAGTAGTTGAATTAATTAAGGGAGATTAGTAATTGTATATATGCACAACATTTAATTTCATATACATGTACATATATATAAAGGGATTAAATTAATTAAGTAATTTTAAATAGTAATTGAATATATTAAAGGAATACATTCTATAATTAAATAAATCATTGTAAATGATTTATGAGAGTGGGAAATTTAATTATACAATTATTTGTGTAATATTAATTAAATAATTAAATAAATTATTTAAATAAGAAATTGAGAAAATATATTAGTATTTCAATGTATTTTCGGGTAAATGGAATTATTTCCATAATTGATGAGAAATGAATTATTTAATGTAAATGTATTAAATAATTTAATTTATGGCCTAAATAATATATATTAAATTATATATTGTATTTATTTTAATTTCATAATTTATTGTGAAATTGTTTTTGAGGTAAAGTAATGTGTATAAATAATATATATAGATTATATATATTATTATTAGCGAATACACTCTAAAGTTTTAAATATCAAAATAATTGATAGGTTGTCATTAATTAAATATTCAATTAAATTGAATATAATGCGTGAATTAAATTTTATAAATTAATTAATATGATAATTTATTAATGCAAATAATGTAAAATATTATTAATAATATTATTAGTCCATTTAGTAATTTAATACTTATGGGTTAGAATATTTAATTATTTATTCAATCTAATTATTTATTTAATCATGGATTGAATAATTAATGTGTAAATTATTAAATTAGTCCAACATGGGTCAATTAGTAGCCCAAGTGGAGAATAATAGAATTTGACAATTTAGTAGCCCAAACAATTTAATAAAAACCCAATTGGTATTTTTAAATAAAGCCCAAAGTTTGGCCCACTTGAAAAATACTTTATAAAATTATTAATTCTTAAAAAGTGAAAAGTGACATTCTTTTTGGGACAAGGATCATGGATGATTGCCGACAAAAAAAGGAAGTAAAAAGTAGTGAATTGATTTTGTTTTCTTTTATTTTTCAATTAATTAAATTAAGGTTACTTGTATTGATTTTTTTAAAGTACTTGGACCATCCCTCTTCCACCAACTAAGTTATGGGCTACTTTTCTTGTGCAAGTATCCAAGTGAGGAGCATCATAACTTATAGATATAATTTTGTATCTAAGAATTTTGCATGTATACTTGAAATGGTAGACATTATACTTCATTTATTTTTCCAACTTCCAAAAGAGAGAGTTTGAGAGAAATAGCTTGGGAGAGTAAGTATTTTGAGTGAGAGCATGGAGAAGGAAGGAGAAGAAATTCTTGGTTTATGCCATCCTCCTTCACAACCTATTTTGGAAGAAAAATGAAGATAACCATTAAAATGAGGTAATGGTTATTTTAAATGTAGTTTATTTTTAAATTAAATAAATTATCATGTTAGTATAAACATGTTAATATAGTTAATAATGTGTAGTGGTAATATTTATGCCATGCTTGAGTTTAATATACTTGGTTTGTATTTTGGTATATTTTATATGCTAAAATATGTAGTTAATAGTGTGTAAATAAGTTTTGGAATTTATGTCCAAAAATATTTTTATAAAACTTAGATTTAATGTTATAATATTATAGAACATTAAATCATGAGGAAAACAAAGTTTGAATCACTCAAAATGGAGTTATACACAAAAAGTTATGATTTGTGGTAGTTTATGTGATATAAAAATTTTTATAATTTTTTTTTAATATTAAATCATGAAAAATTAAATTTTCATGTTATAAATTGATATTAAGTGATTGGTAATTTTTTTGGATTTTTAAAGCTTACTTGAATGTATAATTTTTATTAAAGTGGTGTATTAAAATCACTATTCACAATCTGCTAAGGGGAAGGAAAAAGGGGGTGCCGCGCAATGCGCGCGACCCTGTTCACTGTCGAACGCCGAATGAAAAACGGCGTCGTTTTATCGAAGAAAAATTTCATCCGCGCGTTATGCGCGGAAGACAGTTACGGTGCCATTAAAACGGCACCGTTTTGGTGCCTTAGTCTTTGTCGGCGCGCGCAATGCGCGGTAACAGATTTTTTTTGCTGAAATTACGATATTGCCCCTCCGTTCGGTTTTCTGATTAATTACGAAATTGCCATCGGTCCGGTTTTTCAACTTATTTACGGAAATGCCATTCTGGATAATTTAAATTAATTTAAATGTTTAAAAATTAATTTAAAATTATAACAAAAATATTAATAATACAAAAATGATATTTAGGTATTGAATATTATATTTTCCAAATATAATAGGTATTTAGGATTAATATTTAAATGTTATAAATATTAATCTAGTTAGTTTAATATTATATTTTTCAAATATAATAAGTATTTAGGATTAATATTTAAATATTGTAAATATTAATCTAGTTAGTTTAATATTATATTTCTCAAATATAATAAGTATTTAGGATTAATATTTAAATGTTGTAAATATTAATCTAGTTAGTTTAATATTATATATTTTTAAATATAATAAGTATTTAGGATTAATATTTAAATGTTGTAAATATTAATCTAGTTAATATTATATCTTCTGAATTTATGATTAAATTAATTATTATTTAATTAATATTAAATAATAAACAAGGATGATAAATTAATTAATTATTATTTAATTACTATTAAATAATAATTAAAGACAACTAAGATGGATTATTTAATTATTTATTATTTGATTAACTTTAAATAATAAATAAATTCAGTTAGTTATTATTTATTATTAAATAATAACTAATGATATTTGAGTATTTACTATATAATTTTATTATTTATTATTTAATTAACTTTAAATAATAAATGAATCTAGTTAATTAGTTATTATTTATTATTAAATAATAACTAAAGATATTTGATTATTTATAATATAATATAATTATTTATTATTTGATTAATATTAAATAATAAATAAATCTAGTAAGTTATTATTAAATAATAACTAAAGGTAGGTAATTACTTACTATTTAATTAATGTTAAATAGTAATTAAATGAAATAAAGAATATGTCTTTTAACTCTTTTGTTTAAACAATTATAATAAATTGTTTAATAGTTTAATAAGTGTTTAACACTTGAGCAAATTATTTTCTAACTTATTAAATTATTAACCTAATTTGATTGAGGGTCTATAAGGTTAATAATATCGTTTTGGCTGATGTAAATTATGTGTTAGTACTTATGTGTGGTAGATAAGTTCCTTAGTAAGCGTATAGTTGTGCAAATACGCCGTATTAATTATTGGACCAACTTTATTGATGTTAGGTCTTTCAAAGTCAGTTAGTTAAAGCTAGACATTTATTGTAGCTGAGCAGACAGACAAGTTTCCTAAACCCTACTCAATTTATATTCGAGCAGGATATATATTATTTTATTGTTCAAGTCCCTAACTCAAATTCAAGTTATTACGTTTCAAGCATGCTATGGTTTAATTCTGTATAATTATTCCACATCTTTAAATTGTTGATTCGCACATAGTGCTTGTTGCATGTGTTCTTCAGGTATGAAAGGCTGATCACCTTCATTACTGTAACGACCCCAAATCCGGGTTCCTTTAACCCTGGACCTGGTTCATCACTATACATCATCATCATACATGTTCTATAACTAATGCGGAATATATAAACATAAATTGTTTATTCTACAACATTTCCCAAGGTTTCTAACCTTAACTTACATATATACCTTTAGATTCATAAAAAGGTTTACAAAATTACTTACTTCATATAACAATTTAGTTATAATGCATATCACTATAATCTTGTCTTTTGCTTCTGTCTCCGTCTCTCCTTGGACATTCGTATTATTCTGAAATTTATTATCATGATATAGCAAGAGTGAGCAACGACTTTGCTCAGCAAGTTTAAATACAATAACGATATATCATGATTGAAAGAAAGAACAAGCTTTTGGATTTTCAACAATGTAATAATTGTGAAAGAGTACGAATCATATTTTCAATAATTTGAATGACTGAATCAAGTAATATTGAGTGTCAATAATGACCATGAACAAATTTAACTGAACCTATGGTAATGAAGGTGATCAGCCTTTCATACCTGATGAACACATGCAACAAGCACTATGTGCGAATCAACAATTTAACGATGTGGAATAATTATACAGAATTAAACCATAGCATGCTTGAAACGTAATAACTTGAATTTGAGTTAGGAACTTGAACAATAAAATAATATATCCTGCTCGAATATAATTTGAGTAGGGTTTAGGAAACTTGCACAAAATAAAGTTCGAAGTTAGGAAACTTGCCTGTCTGCTCAGCTACAATAAATGTCTAGCTTTAACTAACTGGCTTTGAAAGACCTAACATTAATAAAGTTGGTCTAATAATTAGTACAACGTATTTGCACAACTATACGCTCACTAAGGAACTTATTTATCACATAAGTACTAACACATAATTTACATCAGTCAAAACAATATTATTAACCTTATAGACTCTCAATCAAATTAGGTTAATAATTTAATAAGTTAGAAAATAATTTTCTTAAGTGTTAAACACTTATTAAACTATTAAACAATTTATTATAATTGTTTAAACAAAAGAGTTAAAAGACATTTTCTATATTCCATTTAATTACTATTTAACATTAATTAAATAGTAAGTAATTAAATACCTTTAGTTATTATTTAATAATAAATAATAACTTACTAGATTTATTTATTATTTAAAGTTAATCAAATAATAAATAATTAAATACTCAATCTTAGTTGTCTTTAATTATTATTTAATAGTAATTAAATAATAATTAATTAATTTATCATCCTTGTTTATTATTTAATATTAATTAAATAATAATTAGTTTAATCATAAATTCAGAAGATATAATATTAACTAGATTAATATTTACAACATTTAAATATTAATCCTAAATACTTATTATATTTGAAAAATATAATATTAAACTAACTAGATTAATATTTACAACATTTAAATATTAATCCTAAATACCTATTATATTTGAAAAAAAATATAATATTAAACTAACTAGATTAATATTTACAACATTTAAATATTAATCCTAAATGCTTATTATAGTTGAAAAATATAATATTAAACTAACTAGATTAATATTTACAACATTTAAATATTAATCCTAAATACCTATTATATTTGAAAAAAAATATAATATTAAACTAACTAGATTAATATTTACAACATTTAAATATTAATCCTAAATGCTTATTATAGTTGAAAAATATAATATTAAACTAACTAGATTAATATTTACAACATTTAAATATTAATCCTAAATACTTATTATATTTGAAAAATATAATATTAAACTAACTAGATTAATATTTACAACATTTAAATATTAATCCTAAATACTTATTATATTTGAAAAAAAATATAATATTAAACTAACTAGATTAATATTTACAACATTTAAATATTAATCCTAAATGCTTATTATAGTTGAAAAATATAATATTAAACTAACTAGATTAATATTTACAACATTTAAATATTAATCCTAAATACTTATTATATTTGAAAAATATAATATGAAACTAACTAGATTAATATTTACAACATTTAAATATTAATCCTAAATACTTATTATATTTGGAAAATATAATATTAAATACCTAAATACCATTTTTGTATTATTATTATTTTTGTTATAATTTTAAATATTTAAAATTAATTAAAATTATCCAGAATGGCAATTCTGTAATTAAGTCGAAAAACTGATACGAGGGCAATTTCGTAATTACGCAGAAAAAGACCGGAGGGGCAAAATAGTAATTTCAGCCGAAAATGTCTTCCGCGCATCGCGCGCCTTACAAAAATTCGGGGGCCAAAACGGTGCCGTTTTGGAGACCCCGGAGCCGGCCTCCGCGCATTGCGCGCGGGTTAACTTTTTATGCGCCAAACGGCGTCGTTTTGTACGGCTGTCCGTCAGATTTATTTGGCTGCGCGCATTGCGCGGCCAGTCTTTTTCTTTTCCCCTTAGCAGATTGTGAATAGTAGTTTTAATACACCACTTTAATAAAAATTACACCTTCAAGTAAGCTTTAAAAATCCAAAAAAATTACCAATCACTTAATATCAATTTATAACATGAAAATTTAATTTTTCATGATTTAATATTAAAATTTTTTATAAAAATTTTTACATCACATAAACTACCACAAATCATAACTTTTTGTGTATAACTCCATTTTGAGTGATTCAAACTTTGTTTTTCTCATGATTTAATGTTCTATAATATTATAACATTAAATCTAAATATTATAAAAATTATTTTTGGTCATAAATTCCAAGACTTGTTTATACACTACTAAACACATATTTTAGCATACAAAATATACCAAAATACACACCAAGCATATTAAACTCAAGAATGGCATAAATATTACTACTACACATTATTAACTATAATAACATGTTTATACAAACATGATAATTTATTTAATAAATAAATAAACTTCATTTAAAATAACCATTACCTCATTTTAATGGCTATCTTCATTTTTCTTTCAAAATGGGTTGTGAAGGAGGATGGCATGAACCAAGAATTCCTTCTCCTTCCATATCCTTGCTCTCAAATAATTTTCTCTCTAATTTGAAAAGTGAAAGAAGAAGAAATGACTAACATTTCTCTCTCTCTAATTACTTAAGTCTTCCATGATGTATAGATATATATTTTATATCTATGAATTTAGACCAACACAAGTTAGCTATTGGATACTTGTTCAAGAAAGCTAACCCATGCCTTAGTTGGTGAGAATTTTATGGGAAATGACTCACCAAAAATCAAAACAAGCAACCTAAATATTAAATAAATGAAAAATAAAAGAAAATAAAAACAAACTCATTTTCTCTTTTCTCTCTCCTCCCATGCGGCTGACTTTTCTTTCTTCTTGTCCCAATTTGATTGTCCAAGTCACTTTTTTTAATTAATATTAGTTAAATTAAGTATTTTCCAAGTGGGCCAATCATTGGGCTTTAATTTAAAATACCAATTGGGCTTCTATTAAATTGTTTGGGCTACTAAATTGTCAAGTCCATTTAATTTATCATTGGGCTATTTAATTATATCCCAAATGATTAATTATTAATTTTGTTACACATTAATTATCCAATCCATAATTAAATAATAATTGAATTGATTAATTAATTAAATACTCTAACCCATTAATATTAAATTACTAAATGGACTAATAATATTATTAATAATATTTTATATTATTTACATTAATTAATTATCATATTAATTAATTTATAAAAATTTAATTCACTCATTATATTCAATTTAATTGAATATTTAATTAATGACAACTTGTCAATTATTTTGATATTAAAACTTTAGAGTGTGTTTGCTAATAATAATATATATAATCTATATATATTATTTATACACATCACCTTACCTCAAAAACAATTTCACAATAAATTATGAAATTAAAATAAATACAATATATAATTTAATATATATTATTTAGGCCATAAATTAAATTATTTAATATATTTACATTAAATAATTCATTTCTCATCAATTATGGAAATAATTCCATTTACCCGAAAATACATTGAAATACTAATATATTTTCTCAATTTCTTATTTAAATAATTTATTTAATTATTTAATTAATATTACACAAATAATTGTATAATTAAATTTCTCACTCTCATAAATCATTTACAATGATTTATTTAATTATAGAATATATTCATTTAATATATTAAATTACTATTTAAAATTACTTAATTAATTTAATCCCTTTATATATATGTACATATATATGAAATTAAATGTTGTACATATATACCATTACTATTCTCCCTTAATTAATTCAACTACTTTATATAATTTATAATTATATAAATTACATAATTATTCCTCACAAATAATTTATCAACAATTTGCATAATTGTTGATTAATGAATAAAATTAATTCCACAATAAACCTTTTAATTCAACTCGGATTAATTTAATATTAATTTATCTATTTCTCACAATTTAATTAACCATTAAATTATGTTACTAAATATGCACGCATATATATATATTCATATAAATACATATTTAATTTACACGCAATCACGTCGCGTAATTACATAACTCCACTAATTAATTCTCTTAATTTAATTAGACTTGCTGTTAGTCAAGTTTATTGAATTATCACTTTACTTGCTAACTAAAAAAATTTTTTGATATCACCATATCTAAGTTAGTCCGATAAATTTAATTTGGACCTCTATTTATCTATCACTACTAGGTTATCAAACTCCAACCTTTATTAAATATTAAATATTTTATTTCTAATTCATTTAAATATCCGGGATATTACATTCACCCCTTCTTCTAAAAATTTCGTCCCCGAAATTATCTCATACACATTTCTACCAATTTTCATCTCTGAGTATAACTCTTTACTCATCAAATTCTATGACCACCCTTTTCTAGGAAGTTCATATTTCTAAACTCATAATTCCAGAACAATGGAATATCTTGCAGAAGAATAAATTGAAAATCAATATCTTACAGAAGAATAAATTGAAAATCAAAATATTCATTAAAACTTTCATACTATGCTGAGGAGTCATAAAGACTGTGAACATACTGCGAGAATGTTTATCAATCACAAAGACTGAAAACATACCACAATGGTTTCGTACGCTAGGTGATCAGCCTATCGTACTCTAGCGCTGTGCACAACGACTTCTCTCGGGGTCGAACTCTTTGGATTTACCAACCCATATCAGCATGCCACCACTGTTGGGCGCCCCCTCGCGGGTTCTTTATTCATGGCTCTGACATATCCCCCATTACGGGGTTGTTCACCTCAGACTTACTACAAAATTCCGCTCCAGCATAAGTTGGATTGGAAAATAAAACTTGAGTCATTTCTGACCAAAAGTGTCCAGTCAAAATAAATGACATAGACTCACATCATTGAACTGTTCGTATATTACGATTCAAAAAAAATCATTTCAGATTAGTTAAAGTACTAAAATTCATTTATAGGACTTCATGATACCGCACCGTTGCAACAGTACGTTGAGGATTCCGTCTTTTTCATCTCTGCACCATGGCTTTAATGGCGTGTGATGATTTTATAAATACATTTTGATATTTTCAAATCAATTTGTCTAGCCAAAACAATTAGCATAGACTCTTCTTTAAACGTTTCAAAATACTAAAAATCATTTTGACTTTGTCATATTACATCATACCATAGTGGGCTTAAAAATACATCCAACACTAGGTTACTCTGCATTGATGACTCCATCGTTTATCATCTCTGCACTAAGTGCATTAATGATCTCTAAAATACATTTGTCTTTTCAAAAGCACAAAAGTGCGAATTTAGCACGATTTTAAGAATTTCAAAGTCTAGCATAGCTAGAAGATTTGGAATATCCTAAAACCTCAAAACACCTCAAATTTTTCCTCCACATTCTTTTCCAGCTTAATAACTATATCTATTATAGCCCCTGACTACTTAACTCTATCCATACCTACTGTTCATCAAACTTACCACGTATTTGGGCTCAGCAACTTACCACAATCATATGGTTTGAGGAACTTGTCCTAGTCAGGCCAAATTCGCCCATTCGCTGAGGGGTTCCACCACATAACTATGAGTCACGAACTTTCCATGCGTGTCGGTTCTCAGAACACGAACTTAACTTAACATCCTCTACCTATTCGTTATACATGAGAAAAGAATCACCTTCTCAACATTCATATAACAAATAGCGCGACACCAGGTTTCAATCGATTATCACTATAGGAAGCTAAGTGGTTGTCAAACCAAACACAATCTCCTGCCCATACAAGAAATTGGTCAACTTGGCCACTAATCAATATAGAAAGTTAAGCGGTCGTTAAACCAAGAACAAATATATCAGTTTCCCAACTGTTCAACACTGTAAGGAACACCTGCCATCAGTGCATACGCTTATCCTACGATACACACTGATCGTGCCAAGTTTCGCAGCAGCATCTCCCAAATTGGTTCGCTGACATATCATAGCCCCCGCCCATACAAGGGTTCGTTCAACTCAACCACTATATTAATATAGGAAGCTAAGCGGTTCTAAAACCAAGCACAAATCCCCTGCCCATACAAAGAAATTGTACAACTCAACCACTAATATGAGTCCTCAATTAAAAACCTACAAACCTCTAACTTCTCTTAACTTGATATGAATTTTGTCAATTCATGCCTTAACACACTCAACACTTCAAGAGTCCACTTGTTACTATTTCAGTATCTTCATTGTTATAGCACCATGCTATCAACACAACCTCTTAATCATTTAACAGACCATTTGTCATTCCATGATTTTACTATGATCATCGTGATCTTATAACACAATTGATTTCACTGTACTATTTTTTTTCTTTATTCTAGGATCGTCTATCATCTTATCATTCATCTCTGATCATTTTACTGTACGATCCTTCTCTTTTTAAATTCTTGAATCAAGTGTTCCCTGATTCTTATTCCATTTATTTGGATTACACTCATTGAAGATCCTTCTTTGAATCTTTTCATATATCTATGTATTTATATAGATTTATTTCCTCCTTTATGAACTGTATATGTTCATTTCTAAACTCTATCTGAGTTTATCCTTTCAATGTCTTCATTATCTTTCCAGGATTATAGCCTAAGGTACTGCTACCTAAGAACTATAACCTATCAGCTCTGATACCAACCTGTAACGACCCCAAATCCGGGTTCCTTTAACCCTGGACCTGGTTCATCACTATACATCATCATCATACATGTTCTATAACTAATGCGGAATATATAAACATAAATTGTTTATTCTACAACATTTCCCAAGGTTTCTAACCTTAACTTACATATATACCTTTAGATTCATAAAAAGGTTTACAAAATTACTTACTTCATATAACAATTTAGTTATAATGCATATCACTATAATCTTGTCTTTTGCTTCTGTCTCCGTCTCTCCTTGGACATTCGTATTATTCTGAAATTTATTATCATGATATAGCAAGAGTGAGCAACGACTTTGCTCAGCAAGTTTAAATACAATAACGATATATCATGATTGAAAGAAAGAACAAGCTTTTGGATTTTCAACAATGTAATAATTGTGAAAGAGTACGAATCATATTTTCAATAATTTGAATGACTGAATCAAGTAATATTGAGTGTCAATAATGACCATGAACAAATTTAACTGAACCTATGGTAATGAAGGTGATCAGCCTTTCATACCTGATGAACACATGCAACAAGCACTATGTGCGAATCAACAATTTAACGATGTGGAATAATTATACAGAATTAAACCATAGCATGCTTGAAACGTAATAACTTGAATTTGAGTTAGGAACTTGAACAATAAAATAATATATCCTGCTCGAATATAATTTGAGTAGGGTTTAGGAAACTTGCACAAAATAAAGTTCGAAGTTAGGAAACTTGCCTGTCTGCTCAGCTACAATAAATGTCTAGCTTTAACTAACTGGCTTTGAAAGACCTAACATTAATAAAGTTGGTCTAATAATTAGTACAACGTATTTGCACAACTATACGCTCACTAAGGAACTTATTTATCACATAAGTACTAACACATAATTTACATCAGTCAAAACAATATTATTAACCTTATAGACTCTCAATCAAATTAGGTTAATAATTTAATAAGTTAGAAAATAATTTTCTTAAGTGTTAAACACTTATTAAACTATTAAACAATTTATTATAATTGTTTAAACAAAAGAGTTAAAAGACATTTTCTTTATTCCATTTAATTACTATTTAACATTAATTAAATAGTAAGTAATTAAATACCTTTAGTTATTATTTAATAATAAATAATAACTTACTAGATTTATTTATTATTTAAAGTTAATCAAATAATAAATAATTAAATACTCAATCTTAGTTGTCTTTAATTATTATTTAATAGTAATTAAATAATAATTAATTAATTTATCATCCTTGTTTATTATTTAATATTAATTAAATAATAATTAGTTTAATCATAAATTCAGAAGATATAATATTAACTAGATTAATATTTACAACATTTAAATATTAATCCTAAATACTTATTATATTTGAAAAATATAATATTAAACTAACTAGATTAATATTTACAACATTTAAATATTAATCCTAAATACCTATTATATTTGAAAAAAAATATAATATTAAACTAACTAGATTAATATTTACAACATTTAAATATTAATCCTAAATGCTTATTATAGTTGAAAAATATAATATTAAACTAACTAGATTAATATTTACAACATTTAAATATTAATCCTAAATACCTATTATATTTGAAAAAAAATATAATATTAAACTAACTAGATTAATATTTACAACATTTAAATATTAATCCTAAATGCTTATTATAGTTGAAAAATATAATATTAAACTAACTAGATTAATATTTACAACATTTAAATATTAATCCTAAATACTTATTATATTTGAAAAATATAATATTAAACTAACTAGATTAATATTTACAACATTTAAATATTAATCCTAAATACTTATTATATTTGAAAAAAAATATAATATTAAACTAACTAGATTAATATTTACAACATTTAAATATTAATCCTAAATGCTTATTATAGTTGAAAAATATAATATTAAACTAACTAGATTAATATTTACAACATTTAAATATTAATCCTAAATACTTATTATATTTGAAAAATATAATATGAAACTAACTAGATTAATATTTACAACATTTAAATATTAATCCTAAATACTTATTATATTTGGAAAATATAATATTAAATACCTAAATACCATTTTTGTATTATTATTATTTTTGTTATAATTTTAAATATTTAAAATTAATTAAAATTATCCAGAATGGCAATTCTGTAATTAAGTCGAAAAACTGATACGAGGGCAATTTCGTAATTACGCAGAAAAAGACCGGAGGGGCAAAATAGTAATTTCAGCCGAAAATGTCTTCCGCGCATCGCGCGCCTTACAAAAATTCGGGGGCCAAAACGGTGCCGTTTTGGAGACCCCGGAGCCGGCCTCCGCGCATTGCGCGCGGGTTAACTTTTTATGCGCCAAACGGCGTCGTTTTGTACGGCTGTCCGTCAGATTTATTTGGCTGCGCGCATTGCGCGGCCAGTCTTTTTCTTTTCCCCTTAGCAGATTGTGAATAGTAGTTTTAATACACCACTTTAATAAAAATTACACCTTCAAGTAAGCTTTAAAAATCCAAAAAAATTACCAATCACTTAATATCAATTTATAACATGAAAATTTAATTTTTCATGATTTAATATTAAAATTTTTTATAAAAATTTTTACATCACATAAACTACCACAAATCATAACTTTTTGTGTATAACTCCATTTTGAGTGATTCAAACTTTGTTTTTCTCATGATTTAATGTTCTATAATATTATAACATTAAATCTAAATATTATAAAAATTATTTTTGGTCATAAATTCCAAGACTTGTTTATACACTACTAAACACATATTTTAGCATACAAAATATACCAAAATACACACCAAGCATATTAAACTCAAGAATGGCATAAATATTACTACTACACATTATTAACTATAATAACATGTTTATACAAACATGATAATTTATTTAATAAATAAATAAACTTCATTTAAAATAACCATTACCTCATTTTAATGGCTATCTTCATTTTTCTTTCAAAATGGGTTGTGAAGGAGGATGGCATGAACCAAGAATTCCTTCTCCTTCCATATCCTTGCTCTCAAATAATTTTCTCTCTAATTTGAAAAGTGAAAGAAGAAGAAATGACTAACATTTCTCTCTCTCTAATTACTTAAGTCTTCCATGATGTATAGATATATATTTTATATCTATGAATTTAGACCAACACAAGTTAGCTATTGGATACTTGTTCAAGAAAGCTAACCCATGCCTTAGTTGGTGAGAATTTTATGGGAAATGACTCACCAAAAATCAAAACAAGCAACCTAAATATTAAATAAATGAAAAATAAAAGAAAATAAAAACAAACTCATTTTCTCTTTTCTCTCTCCTCCCATGCGGCTGACTTTTCTTTCTTCTTGTCCCAATTTGATTGTCCAAGTCACTTTTTTTAATTAATATTAGTTAAATTAAGTATTTTCCAAGTGGGCCAATCATTGGGCTTTAATTTAAAATACCAATTGGGCTTCTATTAAATTGTTTGGGCTACTAAATTGTCAAGTCCATTTAATTTATCATTGGGCTATTTAATTATATCCCAAATGATTAATTATTAATTTTGTTACACATTAATTATCCAATCCATAATTAAATAATAATTGAATTGATTAATTAATTAAATACTCTAACCCATTAATATTAAATTACTAAATGGACTAATAATATTATTAATAATATTTTATATTATTTACATTAATTAATTATCATATTAATTAATTTATAAAAATTTAATTCACTCATTATATTCAATTTAATTGAATATTTAATTAATGACAACTTGTCAATTATTTTGATATTAAAACTTTAGAGTGTGTTTGCTAATAATAATATATATAATCTATATATATTATTTATACACATCACCTTACCTCAAAAACAATTTCACAATAAATTATGAAATTAAAATAAATACAATATATAATTTAATATATATTATTTAGGCCATAAATTAAATTATTTAATATATTTACATTAAATAATTCATTTCTCATCAATTATGGAAATAATTCCATTTACCCGAAAATACATTGAAATACTAATATATTTTCTCAATTTCTTATTTAAATAATTTATTTAATTATTTAATTAATATTACACAAATAATTGTATAATTAAATTTCTCACTCTCATAAATCATTTACAATGATTTATTTAATTATAGAATGTATTCCTTTAATATATTAAATTACTATTTAAAATTACTTAATTAATTTAATCCCTTTATATATATGTACATATATATGAAATTAAATGTTGTACATATATACCATTACTATTCTCCCTTAATTAATTCAACTACTTTATATAATTTATAATTATATAAATTACATAATTATTCCTCACAAATAATTTATCAACAATTTGCATAATTGTTGATTAATGAATAAAATTAATTCCACAATAAACCTTTTAATTCAACTCGGATTAATTTAATATTAATTTATCTATTTCTCACAATTTAATTAACCATTAAATTATGTTACTAAATATGCACGCATATATATATATTCATATAAATACATATTTAATTTACACGCAATCACGTCGCGTAATTACATAACTCCACTAATTAATTCTCTTAATTTAATTAGACTTGCTGTTAGTCAAGTTTATTGAATTATCACTTTACTTGCTAACTAAAAATTTTTTTTGATATCACCATATCTAAGTTAGTCCGATAAATTTAATTTGGACCTCTATTTATCTATCACTACTAGGTTATCAAACTCCAACCTTTATTAAATATTAAATATTTTATTTCTAATTCATTTAAATATCCGGGATATTACAATTACCATAAGGTTTCAGTTAAAATTGTTCATGGTCATTATTGACACTCAACATTACTTGATTCAGTCATTCAATTATTGAAATTATGATTCGTACTCTTTCACAATTATTATATTGTTGAAAATCCGAAAGCTTGTTCTTTCTTTCAATTATGATATATCGTTATTGTATTTAAACTTGCTGAGCAAAGTCATTGCTCACTCTTGCTATATCATGATAACAAATTTCAGAATAATACGAATGTCCGAGGAGAGACGGAGACAGAAGCAAAATACAAGATTATAGTGTTATTCATTATAACTAAATTGTTATATGATGTAAGTAATTTTGTAAACCTTTTTATGAATCTAAAGGTATATATGTAAGTTAAGGTTAGAAACCTTGGGAAATGTTGTAGAATAAATAATTTATGTTTATATATTCCGCATTAGTTATAGAACGTGTATGAAGATGATGTATCGTGACGTACCAAGTCTAGGGTTAAAGGAACCCGGATTTGGGGTCGTTACAGGTTGGTATCAGAGCTGATAGGTTATAGTTCTTAGGTAGCAGTACCTTAGGCTATAATCATGGAAAGATAATGAAGACAGTGAAAGGATAAACTCAGATAGAGTTTAGAAATGAACATATACAGTTCATAAAGGAGGAAATAAATCTATATAGATACATAGATATATGAAAAGATTCAAAGAAGGATCTTCAATGAGTGTAATCCAAATAAATGGAATAAGAATCAGGGAACACTTGATTCAAGAATTTAAAAAGAGAATGATCGTACAGTAAAATGATCAGATATGAACGATAAGATGATAGAATTAAACGATCCTAGAATAAAAGAGAAATAGTACAGTGAAATCAATTGTGTTATAAGATCACGATGATCATAGTAAAATCATGGAATGACAAATGGTCTGTTAAATGATTAAGAGGTTGTATTGATAGCATGGTGCTATAACAATGAAGATACTGAAATAGTAACGAGTGGACTCTGGAAGTGTTGAGTGTGATAAGGTATGAATTGACAACATTCATATCAAGTTAAGAGAAGTTAGAGGTTTGTAGGTTTTTAATTGAGGACTCATATTAGTGGCTGAGTTGTACAATTCCTTGTATGGGCGGGGAATTGGTGCTTGGTTTTAGAACCGCTTAGCTTTCTATATTGATACAGTGGTTGAGTTGAACAGTCCTTTGTATGGGCAGGGGATTTGTTCTTGGTTTAACGACCGCTTAACTTCCTATATTGATTAGTGGCTGAGTTGACCAATTTCTTGTATGGGCAGGAGATTGTGTTTGGTTTGACGACCACTTGGCTTCCTATAATGATAATCAACTGAAACCTGGTGTCGCGCTATTCACTATATGTATGTTGAGAAGGTGATTCTTTTCTCATTTGTATAACGGATTGGTAGAGGATGTTAAGATAAGTTCGTGTTCTGAGAACTGACACGCATAGTAAGTTCGTGACTCATAGTCATGTGGTGGAGCCCCTCAGCGAATGGGCGACTTTGGCCTGACTAGGACAAGTTCCTCAAACCATATGATTGTGGTAAGTTGCTGAGCCCAAATACGTGGTAAGTTTGATGAACAGTATGTATGGATAGAGTTAAGTGGTCATGTTAAGGCTATAATAGATATAGTTATTAAGCTGAAAAAGAATGTGGAGGAAAAATTTGAGGTGTTTTGAGATTTTAGGATATTCCAAATCTTCTAGCTATGCTAGATTTTGAAATTCTTAAAATCGTGCCAAATTCGCACTGTTGTGCTTTTGAAAAGACAAATGAATTTTCTTGTTTTATTATTAAGTCACAGTAACACGAGGTGTGGAGAAGTCCATCGTTACTGGTGATGACATAATAAACGATGGAGTCATCAATGCAGAGTAACCTAGTGTTGGATGTATTTTTAAGCCCACATGGTATGATGTAATATGACAAAGTCAAAATAATTTTTTGTATTTTGAAACGTTTAAATAAGAGTCTATGCTAATTGTTTCGGCTAGACAAATTGATTTGAAAATATCAAAATGTATTTATAAAATCATCACACGCCATTAAAGCCATGGTGCAGAGATGAAAGGACGGAATCCTCAACGCACTGTTGCAACGGTGCGGTATCATGAAGTCCTATAAATGAATTTTTGTTACTTTAACTAATCTGAAATGATTTTTGAGTCGTAATATACGAACAGTTCAATGATGTGAGTCTATGTCATTTATTTTGACTGGACACTTTTTGGTCAGAAATGACTCGAGTTTTATTTTCCAATCCAACTTATGCTGGAGCGGAATTTTGTAGTAAGTCTGAGGTGAACAACCCCATAATGGGGGATATGTCAGAGCCATGAATAAAGAACCCGCGAGGGGGCGCCCAACAGTGGTGGCATGCTGATATGGGTTGGTAAATCCAAAGAGTTCGACCCCGTGAGAAGTCGTCGTGCACAACGCAGAAGTACGATAGGCTGATCACCTAGCGTACACCTATGGAATGTTTTCAGTCTTTGTGATTGATAAACACTCTGTTTATAAGTATTTACAGGGATAAATACTATTTATTCAGAATTCAGTTAATTCCATGTTCACAGTCTCGATGACCCCTCAGCATATTATGAAAGTTTTAATGAATATTTTGATTTTCAATTTATTCTTTTGTAAGATATTGAGTTTCAATTTATTCTTCTGCAAGATATTCCATTGTTCTGGAATTATGAGTTTAGAAGTATGAACTTCCTAGAAAAGGGTGGTCATAGAATTTGATGAGTAAAGAGTTATACTCAGAGATGAAAATTGGTAGAAATGTGTATGAGATAATTTCGGGGACGAAATTTTTAGAAGAAGGGGTGAATGTAATATCCCGGATATTTAAATGAGTTAGAAATAAAATATTTAATATTTAATAAAGGTTGGAGTTTGATAACCTAGTAGTGATAGATAAATAGAGGTCCAAATTAAATTTAACGGACTAACTTAGATATGGTGATATCAAAATTTTTGATAAGTTAGTAAGTAAAGTGATAATTCAATAAACTTGACTAACAGCAAGTCTAATTAAATTAAGAGAATTAATTAGTGGAGTTATGTAATTATGCGACGTGGTTGCATGTAAATTAAATATGTAGTTATATGAATATATATATATGCGTGCATATTTAGTAACATAATTTAATGGTTAATTAAATTGTGATAAATAGATAGATTAATATTAAATTAATCCGAATTGAATTAAAAGGTTTATTGTGGAATTAATTTATTCAATAATCAACAATTATGCAAATTGTTGATAAATTATTTGTGAGGAATAATTATGTAATTTATATAATTATAAATTATATAAAGTAGTTGAATTAATTAAGGGAGATTAGTAATTGTATATATGTACAACATTTAATTTCATATACATGTACATATATATAAAGGGATTAAATTAATTAAGTAATTTTAAATAGTAATTGAATATATTAAAGGAATACATTCTATAATTAAATAAATCATTGTAAATGATTTATGAGAGTGAGAAATTTAATTATACAATTATTTGTGTAATATTAATTAAATAATTAAATAAATTATTTAAATAAGAAATTGAGAAAATATATTAGTATTTCAATGTATTTTCGGGTAAATGGAATTATTTCCATAATTGATGAGAAATGAATTATTTAATGTAAATGTATTAAATAATTTAATTTATGGCCTAAATAATATATATTAAATTATATATTGTATTTATTTTAATTTCATAATTTATTGTGAAATTGTTTTTGAGGTAAAGTAATGTGTATAAATAATATATATAGATTATATATATTATTATTAGCGAATACACTCTAAAGTTTTAAATATCAAAATAATTGATAGGTTGTCATTAATTAAATATTCAATTAAATTGAATATAATGCGTGAATTAAATTTTATAAATTAATTAATATGATAATTTATTAATGCAAATAATGTAAAATATTATTAATAATATTATTAGTCCATTTAGTAATTTAATACTTATGGGTTAGAATATTTAATTATTTATTCAATCTAATTATTTATTTAATCATGGATTGAATAATTAATGTGTAAATTATTAAATTAGCCCAACATGGGTCAATTAGTAGCCCAAGTGGAGAATAATAGAATTTGACAATTTAGTAGCCCAAACAATTTAATAGAAGCCCAATTGGTATTTTTAAATAAAGCCCAAAGCTTGGCCCACTTGAAAAATACTTTATAAAACTATTAATTCTTAAAAAGTGAAAAGTGACATTCTTTTTGGGACAAGGATCATGGATGATTGCTGGCAAAAAAAGGAAGTAAAAAGTAGTGAATTGATTTTGTTTTCTTTTATTTTTCAATTAATTAAATTAAGGTTACTTGTATTGATTTTTTTAAAGTACTTGGACCATCCCTCTTCCACCAACTAAGTTATGGGCTACTTTTCTTGTGCAAGTATCCAAGTGAGGAGCATCATAACTTATAGATATAATTTTGTATCTAAGAATTTTGCATGTATACTTGAAATGGTAGACATTATACTTCATTTATTTTTTCAACTTCCAAAAGAGAGAGTTTGAGAGAAATAACTTGGGAGAGTAAGTATTTTGAGTGAGAGCATGGAGAAGGAAGGAGAAGAAATTCTTGGTTTATGCCATCCTCCTTCACAACCTATTTTGGAAGAAAAATGAAGATAACCATTAAAATGAGGTAATGGTTATTTTAAATGTAGTTTATTTTTATATTAAATAAATTATCATGTTAGTATAAACATGTTAATATAGTTAATAATGTGTAGTGGTAATATTTATGCCATGCTTGAGTTTAATATGCTTGGTTTGTATTTTGGTATATTTTATATGCTAAAATATGTAGTTAATAGTGTGTAATTAAGTTTTGGAATTTATGTCCAAAAATATTTTTATAAAACTTAGATTTAATGTTATAATATTATAGAACATTAAATCATGAGGAAAAACAAAGTTTGAATCACTCAAAATGGAGTTATACACAAAAAGTTATGATTTGTGGTAGTTTATGTGATGTAAAAATTTTTATAAAATTTTTATAATATTAAATCATGAAAAATTAAATTTTCATGTTATAAATTGATATTAAGTGATTAGTAATTTTTTTGGATTTTTAAAGCTTACTTGAATGTATAATTTTTATTAAAGTGGTGTATTAAAATCACTATTCACAATCTGCTAAGGGGAAGGAAAAAGGGGGTGCCGCGCAATGCGCGCGACCCTGTTCACTGTCGAACGCCGAATGAAAAACGGCGTCGTTTTATCGAAGAAAAATTTCATCCGCGCGTTATGCGCGGAAGACAGTTACGGTGCCATTAAAACGGCACCGTTTTGGTGCCTTAGTCTTTGTCGGCGCGCGCAATGCGCGGTAACAGATTTTTTTGCTGAAATTACGATATTGCCCCTCCGTTCGGTTTTCTGATTAATTACGAAATTGCCATCGGTCCGGTTTTTCAACTTATTTACGGAAATGCCATTCTGGATAATTTAAATGTTTAAAAATTAATTTAAAATTTTAACAAAAATATTAATAATACAAAAATGATATTTAGGTATTGAATATTATATTTTCCAAATATAATAGGTATTTAGGATTAATATTTAAATGTTATAAATATTAATCTAGTTAGTTTAATATTATATTTTTCAAATATAATAAGTATTTAGGATTAATATTTAAATGTTGTAAATATTAATCTAGTTAGTTTAATATTATATTTCTCAAATATAATAAGTATTTAGGATTAATATTTAAATGTTGTAAATATTAATCTAGTTAGTTTAATATTATATTTTTTTAAATATAATAAGTATTTAGGATTAATATTTAAATGTTGTAAATATTAATCTAGTTAATATTATATCTTCTGAATTTATGATTAAATTAATTATTATTTAATTAATATTAAATAATAAACAAGGATGATAAATTAATTAATTATTATTTAATTACTATTAAATAATAATTAAAGACAACTAAGATGGATTATTTAATTATTTATTATTTGATTAACTTTAAATAATAAATAAATTCAGTTAGTTATTATTTATTATTAAATAATAACTAATGATATTTGAGTATTTACTATATAATTTTATTATTTATTATTTAATTAACTTTAAATAATAAATGAATCTAGTTAATTAGTTATTATTTATTATTAAATAATAACTAATGATATTTGATTATTTATAATATAATATAATTATTTATTATTTGATTAATATTAAATAATAAATAAATCTAGTAAGTTATTATTAAATAATAACTAAAGGTAGTTAATTACTTACTATTTAATTAATGTTAAATAGTAATTAAATGAAATAAAGAATATGTCTTTTAACTCTTTTGTTTAAACAATTATAATAAATTGTTTAATAGTTTAATAAGTGTTTAACACTTGAGAAAATTATTTTCTAACTTATTAAATTATTAACCTAATTTGATTGAGGGTTTATAAGGTTAATAATATCGTTTTGGCTGATGTAAATTATGTGTTAGTACTTATGTGTGGTAGATAAGTTCCTTAGTAAGCGTATAGTTGTGCAAATACGCCGTATTAATTATTGGACCAACTTTATTGATGTTAGGTCTTTCAAAGTCAGTTAGTTAAAGCTAGACATTTATTGTAGCTGAGCAGACAGGCAAGTTTCCTAAACCCTACTCAATTTATATTCGAGCAGGATATATATTATTTTATTGTTCAAGTCCCTAACTCAAATTCAAGTTATTACGTTTCAAGCATGCTATGGTTTAATTCTGTATAATTATTCCACATCTTTAAATTGTTGATTCGCACATAGTGCTTGTTGCATGTGTTCTTCAGGTATGAAAGGCTGATCACCTTCATTACCATAAGGTTCAGTTAAAATTGTTCATGGTCATTATTGACACTCAACATTACTTGATTCAGTCATTCAATTATTGAAATTATGATTCGTACTCTTTCACAATTATTATATTGTTGAAAATCCGAAAGCTTGTTCTTTCTTTCAATCATGATATATCGTTATTGTATTTAAACTTGCTGAGCAAAGTCATTGCTCACTCTTGCTATATCATGATAACAAATTTCAGAATAATACGAATGTCCGAGGAGAGACGGAGACAGAAGCAAAATACAAGATTATAGTGTTATTCATTATAACTAAATTGTTATATGATGTAAGTAATTTTGTAAACCTTTTTATGAATCTAAAGGTATATATGTAAGTTAAGGTTATAAACCTTGGGAAATGTTGTAGAATAAACAATTTATGTTTATATATTCCGCATTAGTTATAGAACGTGTATGAAGATGATGTATCGTGACGTACCAAGTCTAGGGTTAAAGGAACCCGGATTTGGGGTCGTTACACTTTCCATTTTTTAATAATTAATAAGTTAATTTAAGTATTTTTCAAGTGGGCCAAACATTGGGCTTTAATTTAAAATACCAATTGGGCTTCTATTAAATTGTTTGGGCTACTAAATTGTCAAATTTTATTATTCTCCACTTGGGCTACTAATTGACCCATGTTGGGCTAATTTAATAATTTACACATTAATTATTCAATCCATGATTAAATAAATAATTAGATTGAATAAATAATTAAATATTATAACCCATAAGTATTAAATTACTAAATGGACTAATAAATATTATTATTAATATTTCACATTATTTACATTAATTAATAATCATATTAATTAATTTATTATATTTAATTAACTCATTATATTCAATTTAATTGAATATTTAATTAATAGGAAACTTATCAATTATTTTGATATTAAAACTTTAGGGTTTGTTCACTAATTTAATAACATATTAGTGACCTCCTTTAATTAATTTTAGTAATTAATTATATAATTATTTAATTATATAATTATTTAATCACATAATTAATTAATCACATAAAAAGATTTAAATAATCTCGTAAAAATAACTCGTTGGAAATTAAATTAATACTTTAATTAATAAAGATGTGGAAATTCTAGGACATTACAACGGCCCCGGCCGTGACCTCTCAGCCAAACTTGGCCCCGGCCATGGTTTTGCCTACAAAAATCTGGCCTAGGCCGTGGCCCAGAAATCTGAAATTTTGATTTTTGTTACTGCTTTGGTGAATTTTAATTCTTTAACCGTACATCCAATTGACACCAAATTTGGTACACATGTAGAACTCATACCATAGTATTTTATAAAATTTTCTATTGCCTCATTTGGCTTCTCTAAATCATAGATACACTAGTCCATAGGAGGCCTGTTCACAACAGTGCAACACTTAGAAAATTTTCTGAACTTTGAAAACCAACTTTTGCAACTTTGTGATTTTTGGCCATAGGCTTTAAAATTCCATTTCGACTCTTGATATAGCTCACATACATCATATAGGACATGTCCCAACTTTCAAAACCGTAAAATTTCGCACGAGGCGACTTTTGTCCATTAAAATCCGTTTAGGGTCGAAACGATCGATTTCGATCGTTCGAAACTTATTTTCATTCAAATTCTCATCCATTGATTCCCAAATCAATCTAAACATGTGTAATAACATAAATTTAGGTCATTTAACTTTATTTCACCTTTAAATATCCACAATGGCCAAAAATCACCATTTAGGTGCAATTTCACCAAATTTCATAAACTTTCCTTAACTTTTCATTTTCCAAAACATATACTATTTTGGCCCCTCTTTGCAAAACTTAATTCCAACACTTCATTTAACACATATAGCACCTATTTGGCTTCAATGGGCCTTCAAGATCTTTAAAACTTTTCATTTGAATTAATTTTTCCAAAAGGTTCATTTTAGGCGTCAGCGAACGTTTTAAAATGTTTAAAATCCTCAATTGTCGCCATAAACGCCAAACGACTTCCAAATCGTTTCAAACACATACATTAATATCAAACTTAGCTTTTTGGCCTCATTTGATCACCAATTACACAAAATGGCCAAAGTCACACATGGGTGACATTTTTACCCAACTTTTCAAAACTTAACACTTGAACCTCCTTTGAATTCTCAACTATACACATCAAATTCATTAACACATATACATTTAACCACTTTATACACTTACATAACTTCTATATGAATCTTTCAAATCACTTTACAGATTATTACGTAGTCTATACACAAAGTATAGCCTAATATTCAAACTTTTCCACACATGTCATGCTTTTAAACCATTTATGAACTTTGGAGGATATCTAGCATAAAAGTATACATAATTTTTACAGGATCAACACCTTTGTTTAGGGTTTCATCAATTTCAATAACAATTAACACATGATCCTCCATAAATCATGTTTTCTAGCTTTGAATTTAGACATAAATAGCACACCACCTTTGTTACACAACTTTCAAGCCTAGGTTTTTATCATCTACCCATCAAATAACATGTAACTTCACATAAATCACAAAATCAAGCCATGTATCCCAAAGATACATGCATGGCTACCCTTGTTCTTGAATTTAAACACATGAACATCAATGTTTATAACTTGAACATGTTTTTACCTTCTTGTTTGGTTAACTTCTTCACATCAAAAGCTTCCTTATGATGAGTGCTTTATCTTTACATCTTGCTCCAAGCCCAACCAAGCATCATAGCTTCTTGATTTTCAAGCTTTTCCCTAGCTTTCATGGCTTCTTTTCTTTTTCTCTCACTTCGGTTGCTCTCCCTTTTATTTTCCAGCAAAGTGATGAATAATGGCCAACTTAATACTTACATATATTACATATATTCTCCAACTCTTAACTCAATATTGGTTTAGTTAACCATGCATAGTTAAGGGCATTAAGGGCATTTCACTTGATTAGCTAAGGATATTTTAGTCAATAAACCTTCTAGGAAATCATTGTCATTAATTAGATTGTTAAGGGCACTTTAGTCATTTTCACCAAAATCTAGAGAATTTAATTCTCCAAAATTCATACATTACTCATTTTCATCCAAATTAATTTCTTTTTGATCCAAACTTGCTTCATCATGCTTGAGTCTTATTCCATCATTAACTACCTCATAATTGACTTGTCTCATAACACTTATCACATTTTTAATTACCAATTTCATCAATCACATATTAATTATCATAACATTTTCTATAATTGGATATTATTCCATAATTTTCTACGAATCCCTTTTCGGTTCCTTATTCAATCCATTCCACTTTCCGACATCTCCCATAGTCAACTTACTAATATTTTTCATAAATCGCTTCCTCGAGAAGTGAACCTCAACCGGATTACCACAATCCATCATCATTTATCCTTAATAGTTCATATAATCATTTCTACGACTTTTACATTCTTTCACTTGCTTACTTAATACACAATGTCAATTTTCCACGTACATGAAATTTACATACCTTTTACTCGTTCACGAGAGTATTACATTCTATATTTACACATCATATCACAATTATTTCAATTCAATCATTCAAGATCAATTTCTTCATAATTTCCATATATTCACATATCATCCTTATAATCCTTTATTCTCTAGCTTAAACTCCTTTTCCTTTCTCAACTCAAATACATAATATGCACATACATTCAATCTATCACATAGAGCATTTTAGCACATTGATCATATAATAACTTACTCTTAATCATTCTTACACTTTTCATCATTCATAACTAGGTTTTAACTATTAACCTTTACTTAATTAACCATATTACTTATTTAGAAATCCTGTAAAATCCTGGGGAGTCACAACTTTGCTCACCAAACAACTATTGAATGTGCAACAATATACTAGGTGCATCCATTTTCTTGTGTTGACGCTGTAACTAAATACTTATGGATGCGAGCATGATGCATTGAGCCATCTTTGCATTATCTTGCTATTTCTTAAAATAACAATATCTTCCTCATAGGCTTAGTCTACAACGTTTGCAGGAATAGGCAAATTAAGGATATTTGCTAGCTTTTGATCATTGAGAACTTTTCTCAAATTTGTTTAATCAATTCGAACAATTCGGTTCGATTAATTGTTAGCATCTAATATGCTATGCAGTGTTAGTGAATTAAACATAGCAATATTCTTTAAGTGAATTAATAACAACATTAACATGCATTCATTTTATTAATCACCAAGTTAATTAGGTCTTTATTTAAAATTGTGTCTCCCACTATTTTCATCAAACTATATTACCCTCTTCATTATAGTTCGACAAATCTAATTAAAAACTTGCTAATGAGAATAAGGATCCTATTTCAAATGTATATAGCCTTGTGTGTGCATAATAAACTATATATAAATAAATAGGTAGACAACTTTTGTCAATTACATCAACATGTAACTCCTTGTATTTTGCCTCTTAGATTATTATGATCATGTGTGTGCACATCCAAATCAAAATTATCTAAGTTAAGTCAGACCTAGCACTTCCATATAAGTGAAGAGAAAAATACTGCCCTTGTGTGTGCACAACAAAACAGTAATGTTCAATTCCTTATAAGCATCAAATGTGATAAAACAACATCTCAAATGATCGATATAAGCCTTGTGTGTGCACAAAAAACGTATATTAATTATTTGATACTCTATCGTTTTATCATGCTAGAAGGCAACGTTCGATATTCCAAATATCTTTGAACGTTACAACTTAATATTTTAGTAGTAGAATAAATAAATTAGAACAATTCTAATTTTATTTAATTGAATTAAACTCCTTTTAATTCATGAATTAAACATTTTAATTCATTTTATAAATAATATTTATTCTACATCACGAGGGGTTTGTTAATATTAATTGTCTCATCTTGTTTAGTGCGCATGCACACACACACACACACACACACACACACACACACACACACACACACATATATATATAAAATACGCGTCATATTATTTAACATGTGAAGCATGTTTGGATAATATATAATATATATAATTAGCATGCACATATAGAATACTATATTCTACTTGGATTGATTATGGACTTTTATTCTAGTTTGGTTCACTAGAGCCACCAAGTGAACCAAAAGGTCAAACCTAGGGTGCAAGAATAAATTAAATTAAATATAACTATTACATTTAAATTCAGGCTCCATTACAAACGGGTCTTCTTGCGCTCCTTGCTCCTTTGCTCCAATTCTTCAAAATAATTTTAACTAATCCTATTACAAAACTATTTACAATAAATAAGAAACCTTGATCAACAGTCAAGGGGAAGTACATAGGAGGGAGATAGAATTATACATAAGAAAAATTAGAAAGACGAGGTACGCAGACCTCATTTATAAAACCAATTCATTCATGCATCCATTTAAAATTAAATCCAATCACATTGGTCAATTAGTCCATAATCAATCTCATTTATTATCATATATATCAACATATATATCAATAAATAATATTCATCTCATGAATTAAATAAATCATTCCATATATGTATTGGTATCATTTAATGGGCAATTAAAGTTGCATGAAATCCAATTTCATGTTTAAAATAAACCTTTTATTTTAATTATAAAATTATTTAAAAATAAACTATTTATTTTTATTATTTTAAAATTACTCAAAATAAACTCTTTTATTTTGAAATTTTAAAATTTGTACAAAATTACCAAATTGTTTGGATAATTAATATATATTATAAATATATCAAATATATTAATAATATATATATATTAATCGATAATATATATATATATATATATATATATATATATATATATATATATATATATATATATATATATAAACAAATCCGAGACAATCTTTTCGGGACAACTGTTGTTAATATATCAATATATATATACCGAAAATACTGCATTGTTGCTTTATATATATTATATAAATATAACACATGAATCCAAGTCACATTGTCGGTCAAACAGCAAAGAAGCAAAGCAGTTTTTCGGTAAAAAAAAAAAATAAATAAATAAATTCGTGCGGCAGTTTTCTTAATTTGTTTGGCAAAACCGAAACATGCATGGCTGTTTGCTTTATTGCTTTATCAATTCACCAAAAAACCGAGCGGCTGCTATGTTGGTTTATCACATCCAAGACACTTATTTTGGGACAACATACGAATCAAATGGTGCAAAACTTTTGGCCATTCAAATCTCAGATGTCCAAATGCAAACTATCAATGGATCCCTAAGGCTTCAACTATTGTAGAGGCTGCATCTTCTACGCCTGTTATGGCTTTTAACCATGACTGCACTAAATCTTCCACTATTACTTTTACTAAATCATCTTTACCTGCTATTTCTGAACCAAAGATTGCGGAGAATCCTAGACTTGCCAGTAATAATTCTGAGGGATGGGTTACTGTTGGGCACTTATCTTCTGATACTATACCTTCTACGCCTATTAACCAACCTAGTACTCCTGCTCCCTGTTTGGTGGTTAATAACACTTTTGATGCTCTGGCTGATCCTGTGCTATCTTCTCCTGGTAGCAGTTCAGTTCCTCCACACAATCCCTTTCTTGAAAAGCTGAAGATCATTGATGAGAAAGAATGCAGAGACTTGAAGCTTAAGGCAAAAGAAGATGTTATTGGTTCTCCTTCAGCTAAAAGGAGAAACAAAGGCAGGGGGAGAAAATCCCCTACTTAATTTGTATCCTTTTTATGGTTAAACTCAGTTCTTACAATGTCAGAGGTATTAATAAATCTCCAAAGCTGGCCGATGTGCAAGCTTTCCTGGTAGATAATCATATATCTTTTGTGGGTCTTGTGGAAACTAGAGTTAAATATCGTAAAGCCAAGACTATATCCTCTAAACTTTTTGCAAGTTGGAACTGGGTTTTTAACTATGAATATCATAATAATGGTAGGATTTGGGTTGGATGGAACCCTAATATTTGGTCTGTTGCTATTTTGTTCAAGTCTTCTCAGATAATTCATTGTAAGCTTACTCAGAGAGAAAGTTCAGACCAATTTTTTGTCTCTATTGTATATAGCTTAAATACAGCTGCTGAAAGGAAGGATCTCTGGAATGATTTATCTTCTATTGCAAGAACCATGTCTGCTAAATGGTGTGTTATGGGAGATTTTAATGAAATAATTAAGTTGGAGGAAACCAAAGGTGGAAATGACATGTGGTCTTCTGGGATGACTGATTTCAAAGATTGTCTGGAAAATTCTGGGCTGGAGGATATTCGTGCTGTAGGCCCTTTTCACACTTGGTGGAATTCTCAAGGTGGTAGAACTATTACTAGAAAGTTGGACAGGGCTTTGGGCAACTCTCATTGGTTTTCTGACATGAGTTCTTCTCTTGTCTGTTTTGGGGCTCGTGGGCTTTCTGATCATAATCCAGTTATTCTCAATACTGGTCTTCCTTCTAGCAAATCTTACAAACCTTTCCAGTTTTTTAATCACCTTGCCCAGGTTGATGGGTTTGAGGAAACGGTCTCAAATGCCTGGTCTTGTGATATTATTGGCTCCCCCCTTTTCATTCTTGCTGAGAAGCTTCGAAGAACAAAGAGGGCCCTTGTTGAACTCAACAAATTTAGTGGTTCTGTTACCTCTAATGTTCAAAGAATTAGACAGGAGCTGCATAATCTTCAATTCCATCTCCAAAATTCAGATGAGCCGGTCTCTCAAGATAACCTTGTGTTGCATCAAAATCTATCAAAAGACCTTTGGGAGGCCATCTCTCTGGAAGAGCAGATTATTCAACAAAAATCTCGAATTCAATGGCTCTCTCTGGGTGACAAGAATACAAAATATTTTCATGCCAAGGTCAAAAGTCGATGGAACACCAATAAAATATTAGCAATTGAAGACATTTCAGGTACTCTCACCCATGATTCGGAGCAAATTAAATCCATTGCAGTTGACCATTTCAAATGTCTGTTGGGTACAAAACCTTCTCTTCCCTACCCAGGTAAGGATGTTCTTGCCTCAGCTTTCACAAAAAGAGTTCCTTCTGAGATGTGTGAAGCTCTAGTTGCTCCAGTTACTTTGGCTGAAATTTACTCTACAATTAAGAGCATGAAAAAGAATAGAAGTCCTGGTCCCGATGGGTTTAATGTTGATTTCTTCATCTATTCTTGGAGCATTGTAGGTGAGGATTTTGTTAAAGCTGTTCAGAGTTTCTTTACATCTGGTCGTATGTTGAAGGAAGTCAATGCCACTGCTATTGCTCTTGTGCCAAAAACTCCAAATCCCTCTAATATGAGTGAATTTCGTCCTATTTCTTGTTGCAACACTGTGTATAAGTGCATCTCCAAGATAATAGCAGACAGACTTAAGAAAACTCTTCCCTCTATTATTTCAGCTTCTCAAGCAGCTTTTGTCTCTGGTCGAAAAATAGGAGATAACATTCTTCTAGCTCAAGAGCTATTGAGGAATTTTCACAGATCTTCTGGACCTGCTCGATGTGCAATAAAGATTGATCTTAAGAAAGCATTTGACTCGGTGAGATGGGAATTTCTTTTTGATTCTCTGGATCTTTTTGGATATCCTTCCAAGTTTATTACCTGGGTTAAGTCTTGTGTCTCTACAGCCATGTTTTCTGTAAAGCTTAACGGGTCTCTGTGTGGATACTTCAATGGTCAGAAAGGTATTCGTCAGGGTGACCCTTTATCTCCATATCTTTTCCTTTTAGTTATGGAAGTTCTTGCCATGTCTCTTGAAACTGAAACTGCAAATCCTGTTTTTAAGCACCACTGGAGAACGAAACAGTGTAATATCACTAATCTTTGCTTTGCAGACGATCTTTTACTATTCTGCCACGGTGACCTCAAATCTGTGGAGATTCTTAACAATTGCCTAACATTTTTTTCTTCCATTTCTGGTCTGGATATCAATAGAACTAAAAGTCAATGTTTCCTTGGTAATGTTCCACCGGACCAGTCTGACCTTATTGCTGCTTGTCTCAATATTCCTATTGGTGAGCTTCCTGTTAAATTCTTGGGTGTTCCTTTGATTTCCACAAAGCTCTCTGCTCAAGACTGTGTTCCTTTGATTCATAGAATAACCCAGCGAGTTACATCCTGGGCAAATAGTTTCCTTTCTTATGCAGGTAGAACCCAGCTTATAAGATCTGTTCTTTTTGCTATCCAATCTTACTGGTCTGCACATTTTCTGCTGCCTAAGTCTGTTATCAAAAGAATCAATCAGATTCTTCTCAGATTCTTATGGAAAGGCACTTCTTTGGATAAATATGGGGCAAAGGTTGCATGGTCACAAGTTACATATCCATTTCAGGAAGGTGGATTACAGTTAAAGAATATAGAAGAGTGGAACAAAGCACAGATTCTCTTTCACCTGTGGCAGATTATTTGCTCTGATTCTAAGTCCTTCTGGGCAAATTGGGTGAAGAAAACAATACTCACAAAACACTCTTTCTGGACTTTTCCTATTCCTTCTGACACCTCATGGATTTGGAGGAAAATTCTAAGTCTGAGACCTGTTGCAGCAGCTCACATCAAATATACTATTGGTAATGGTAGACTCATAAAGCTATGGCAAGACCCTTGGCTCCTTGACCAACCTCTGGCTTTCTCTCCAACTGATTCTCTGATTATGCACTCAGGTATCCCTTTCTCTGCTAAGATTTGTGATATCATTAGTAACAACACTTGGAATCTCCCACTCTCAAATCGTTCTTCTGTTATGACCTTCAAAGATATTCTGTTGGACATTCCATTACATTCTACAAACTCTGATGTCATTTCCTGGGATGGGCTTGATTCTAGAGAGGTTAATATTAGAACTATTTGGGAATCCATTCGCAGAACTAAGCCTACTGTTTTTTGGCACGACTTTGTCTGGCATAAACATCATATTCCAAGGTATTCTTTTTTCCTCTGGCTGGTATTTCATAAGAGGCTTCTCCCATGGACTTATAACTTGTGCTCCCTTTGCAAAGTTTCTGATGAATCAATCCAGCACCTCTTTTTTGACTGTAGCTTCTCTAGATACATTATGCAATCTGTTTTTGGTTTTCTGGGATGGTTTGGTGTTCCTTCTGACTGGGATCAACTAATTGACCATATTAGATTCACGCAGATGGACAGAACGACTTATATCATTTGTAGACTTTGTTTAGCTGTCATTGTCTATAAAATCTGGATGGAAAGAAATCGCAGAAATCACGATGAGGATGGTTTTCCTGCTGCTATCATTGTTCAGGATTGCATTAAGATTATTAAATGTAAATTATCAATCTCAAAACAGGTCTTGAGGTCCATCACTAAATACTCACACCTTAGTAGATGGTTATTGTAATTGTTGTTTTTGTTTAACTATAGCCTATGCATCATGGGTCTGTCTTTGATGTGTATGCTATAGTTCTTGCAGGGTATTTCCCTTGTTTGTTTCCCTTTTTTATATATATTCAAATAATCAAAAAAAAAAAAAAATGGTGCTTGATAAATCCGAACAGTGTTGGTGAATTGATAAAGTGCTTTGACAAAAACGAAAGTGCTTTGTTGCTTATCCATTCAGGAATCCGAGCATGCCAATCATATCCTTGTAGTATAATATATATACCATATAATAATCGGCATCCTTATATATATATATATAAAACCGAAAGGAACAAAGCAACAAAACTGCTGTTTCGGTTTTGGTGTACGGAATAATGCTTTACCGAAACTTTAAATTATTTTTCAAAATCAATTTCGGTGTTAAAATAATAATTTTATACAACAAATTATGCCCAATAAATTATTTTAAATATATACCCATACATATATGAAATCAAAACAATTAATAATTCGCATAAAGTTTGGCTTTGATACCACTGTTGGTTTGTAATATTCATAGACGCAATCAAATTGCACAAAATAGCGGAAGCATGGTAAAATTAAATTTAAAATTTTACAAACCATAATCCAGGATCGACCTTTATGCACAATTATTAATTAATAAAGAAGAAGTTAGAGATATACCCTTGTAGAACTCAAAGCTTCAACGGGTACAAGTTCACCTCTAAGTCCTTCACGTTCTCCTTGAATTTCACTGATTGGATTCCAATGATCAATGTTAGCCACCCAAGTGTTTGGCCTCTAGAGGTGACCCACCAAGGAATAATCATAATTCAAGAAGTGGGTGATGGCAAACCCTAGTTTTCTCTCTCTAGAGAATATGTGAGTACTCTCCCAAAACTTATGGAAGTGTATGTGTGTAACCTTAATTCATAATAAGACTTCTCTTATTTATAGATTTAGTAAACCCTCCTAACACCTTTAGGAATAGGGTTTTTAATTAAACTCCTAATCTAATTAGGAACTTAATTAATTTAATATAATAATTATAATTCCTAAACTATTTAGGAACTTAATTATTAATTATGAGAGTACTCTTATTAATTAATTCCTAAACCATTTAGGAACTAAATAATAATGATAATAGTAATAATAATAATAAGACTCTTCTTATTAATTTATAATTAGTATTTCCAAAATACTAAATAATAAATATTAAGCTATTTAATTTATTCTATCCACATAGTATAAATTAAATATACTTAATTCATTATTACAATTATGCCATTTACTTCTTAAATAATTATTTTCCTTTTGCGGTGTGACCCTTTAGGTTCTCCATATTAAACCGGTTATAAAATAAATTAATTAGAACTATTCTAATCTTATTTATATAAATAAATTAAACTATTTAATTTATTTAAATAAATAATATTTATTCCATAATAAGGGTAAGCCCCCTTAGCGATCAACGACTTTCCAGATAATATAGATTTCAACATTTAATCACAAAAGAACCTATTCAGCGAATAGTTACCGTACAATTCAATCATTCTACCTCACAACGTCCCAATCAAATATAAGACATGGTATAACTGTCAAGTCTTATTTTTATTTGATTATATGCATTTCGATCCTTAAATGAATAACTCTAATTAATGTAAATTAGAAACTACTATCTAATTTTCATTCTGCCTTGGCCAAGGACTACTGAGTTGTCATTTATCGAATCGCATATGACATTCTCTTCTTTTACTAGAAGTGGTAGATTCTTTGTTGATCATTCACCTATCTCCATGTATGACTTATTATATCCGATCATACCCTTTGATACACCCTAAAGGTTTTAAGGAATATGTCAAAACATAATTCATCATACACAAGATACTATGATGATCTCAAGTTCAAGGATCACTTGTACTACTATCACAAAAGGAACTCCTATTGACAGGCAAGTAAGACTCCATTAGGTGTTCCTTGAGCGAGTCACGTTCAGTGAACTTATTCTCTAATAAGCACCTACATACTTGCTTTAGTGTCTCTACACAAATGATTATGAGATCAATCATTCTCTTCATAAGAGCAAGCGTATGTACTAATCTATCCGGATTCACTAATCCCTATTTTAGTGATCCAACGATTAGGAACAATTTTAGTTTTGAGCTATCTTAAATTTAGATCTCATTAGCATGATCTTCATCATGGTTCTAAAAGCATTGCTAAAAAACTATGGGTTTATCTATTTGATTAATTCAAGTAATTAATCATGAATAAAGAAATGTCTTGATACTTTTATTAATAAACGAACAAGATTACAAAGTATATGCTTATCACATCAAATGTGATGGGCTTGAGGGCATACTACTTTCATTATGTGTATTATGTAAGCAAATTAAAGGACGTAAAAATCGTAAAATGACTAAATGTACGAATAAGGTTTAATGACGATGGATTATAGTAATTCGGTTGAGGTGCGCTTCTCGAGTAAGCGGTTATTGGAAAATATGAGTTTTACGACTATTGGAGAGGTCGAAAGTGAAATTGTGAAATGTGAAACCAAGAAAGTTCATAAAGAACGAGATATGTATTTTGTGGCTAAAAGGAAAGTTATGCAATCAAATTGCAATTAAATGGTTATTTAAGTCATAAAATGGGACTATGGGAGTGTAATATAGTGGAAAACGGATGATCTAATCGGTCGATCGGAAAAAGAATCGATTTAAACGAGCGTGAAATGAATTAATGTAAAAAGAGTATGTAAATTGCTCAAAAGAGGGAAATTTGTTAGGAAATAGAAAATCTAGCAATTTTGACAAAAGACCATATTGCCCCTCAACAATTCAAGTAATGACCATTGTGTCCTAAAAGGGAAAATGACCGAAATACCCTTGACAATTTGGATAATAACTTATGTATCCCAAGTGGCGAAATGATAAGAATGCCCCTCACTTATCATGCAAAATGACTAAAATACCCTTGGTTGGGTTAACTTTGGTTAGATGTAATTAACCACATATGAGTTAATTCTCATATAAATCATTGAGCTAAACAAATAACTCTCATTTTATGTGTGAGTTGCTGAATTTTAGCCCTAGGAGAGAGAGAGAGAGATGGAAGCCATGGATGCAAAGAAAAGCTTGAAGTATCTTGAGCTAGGAGTCTCGGTTGATCATGGAACAAGAAGAAAAGAGGAAGAGCTCATCAGGACATAGCTCTACATGTCAAGAAATTGGTCATCAAGTAAGGTATACCTATATTCAAACTCTAGAATTTAGAAGTTATGAGTTTAAATGGAAGTTTAAGTATAGCCATGCATGTATCTTTTAAATACATGGTTTGATTAAGGAGTTTATGTGAGTTACATGTTATATGTTTAGTAGGTCATGAAACCCTAGGCTTGAAAGTTGGTAGAACAAAGTTGATAGACTTTTCATGCATGTTTTCAAAGCTATAAACCATGATTTAAGGATAATCATGTGTTAAAAGTTGATGGAAGTGATAAAAACCTAGTTGGAAAGGATGACCATATGTGAAATATGAGAAATTTCATATTAAATGGCTTTAAAGATTCATAATGGAAGAGAAGTATGATTTATTTGAAGAAATGACAATATTAGGCTATACTTTGTGTATAGATTTCGTTTTGATCTGTAAAGTACATTAGAGTGTGAGTTTAGAAGTTATGTGGACTTACAAAGTAGTTGAATATATTTTTAATAGCCCATGTGGTGGTTGGAGATTAAAGGGTCAAGCGAGTTTAAGTTTTGAATTTGAAAAGTTTAGAATTTTTCATGAAAATGTCGTTAAGGTGTGATTTTGGCAATTTTTGAGGATTTAAAGGTGAAATGAAATCAAATGAGTCATGTTTATGTTATTACACGTGTCTAGGTTATTTTGGAAGTCAACGGAATGAAAATTGAGCGAATCGGCGATTCGAACGATCGAAATCGATCGTTTCAAATCGAAACGGATTTTAACGGACAAAAATCGCCTCGTGCGAAGTTTTAAGGTTTTGAAAGTTCGGACATGTCATATATAGGTTATATGAACTATGTCAAGTGTTGGAATGGAGTTTTGAAGCACATGGCCAAAAATCACAATGTTGCAAAAGTTGAAATCTGAAATTCTTGAAAAAAAAATCTAAGTATGAAAACTGTATGAACAAACCTCCTACAAGCTAGCATATCTCTGAATTAGAAAGGCCAATTGAGGCAAATGAAAATTTTATAAAATACTATGGTATGAGGTATACATGTGTAGCAAATTTGGTGTGAATTGGATTTGTGGTTAAGGAATTAAAAATCAGTAAAGCAGCTAAGAAAATCAGAAAGTCTGCTGAACCAGGACTGCGCCGGGGCGCATTCATTACGCCTCGACACTGCGCCGGGGCACAGTGTCACTATTCATGGCCGAGAGCTTTTCGCGGCCAGCGAGATTGGGAAGAAGAAACTTGGCGTCGGGGCGCGATGTACTGTAGCAGAAAATAAATTTTAATGTCTGAAAAGCTATGTTTTGATACAGAATGATAGAGATGGGTTATGTAAACCCTAAATGAACTAAAATGGACTATATAAAGGATGTCAACGTATAATGAAATAAGAAGTGACATAATGTAGCATGCCTAAAGCTAAGCCAAAGTGAGTTAAAGGTTATGAAAATGTCGGGAATGAGGTAGGATGTATTATTAACCTACATAAGGTATAATACATCAAATGTGAAATGGTTAAAGACGATGGTCGAGTAATTATAGATTAAGTTTGATGTGATAAATTAAGTTATGATCCTATATTAATGTATAAGTTATGTATTGACAGATAAGGCTCGAAGTAGCAGTCTGATGCAAAGAATGATAGAATGACCAAGCAATGCAGCACAGGTTAAGTGTAATAAATGATAACCAGGCAAGTTTTTCAGACTTTAGCGTATTAGAAATTCTATGTGAGATACATGATGTTATATGAGTGGAATGTGCCTTATGTGCAATTATGTGGTTAAGTGTTAAATGACTTACGTGACATTAATCATGATATATTAAGGTAAAGAATGCATGAGCATATATTAAATTGTGAGCATGAAAGGTGTTAGCTGAATTACTTGCTGAGCTTTATGCTCACTCTTGCTATGTACTAACATTTCAGGTAAAGCATAAGAAGGCCGGAGGATTCCGATGCAGCTTAGGTAAAAGATAGTTGATGGAATAGATAAGCATGAAGAATTTGATACATGTGAAATGTTTATGTAAAATAGTAAATATTTGAGAGTCCGTGGGAAATGCGTGGGTTGTAAATTCATAGTGATGAATATGTATGTATGTTATATTTAAGGAAAAAGTGAGGTGATGTAAGAATTATGTTGTATGTTAAGTTGAGTTGTAAATGTAATAAACTCGTATGTATGGAGTAATTAAGCGGACAAAATGGTATATGATACACATATGTAAACAGAATATGTACGGATCATGTGATGTATGTAAATAGGTATATACGAACAGGAACAGGTATATGCAAATAGAGCCATATATATAGACGAAATAATGACGAAATTTATTTACTGTATATGATGTAAATCATAATGTAGTATATGATTTGATAATTGTAATAGACTAGGTCACAAATTATAATGGTTGACCTAAGTTGTAATGAAGGGGAATGAATATTGCGATCCTGAGACAGGTAAGGAAAAATAAGATAAAATTTTGATAAAAAAAAATGGACCGAATTTATGGTTAACAAAACGATTTTAAAGGTCAAAGGTTAAAGTTTAACGCACGGGATCCCAGTTAATAAGGTTTTAAGTTAATCACTATGTAATCCAGATATAATTGGACTTAATTAAGGAAGGTGGGATCTCGGGGCGTCATAAGGAATGTATAAAGATTGTGATTACAGAATAGAAAGAGATGATGTAAAATTGTAAATAAATAATTATTTAGCAATTATAATTTTGTTGTAATTCATGAACAATAAAGAAAATGTAGTACTAGTGTTGAACCGGATCCGAGGTTAATGGAATCCGGATTTGGGGTCGTCACAAATTGGTATCAGAGCTGATAGGTTATAAACCTTAGGTAAGAGTACCTTAGGCTATAATCGTAGTAGAAGATAAGTAAAATGATAAATGAATAAACTCCGGAAGAGTTTAAGTAATAAAAGATGAATTTGGAAAATTCATATATAGAAGATTATCCAAAGATAAATTTGAGAAGATATAAGAGAAATGAAAAGGGTTATGTTGTACCTAATTTGAAGAAATAATAGAAGATATCTTACATTAAGATTTTATAGAAGCATAAAGAAAATGCTAACAAGGTCATGAAATGATCTATGGAGATGAACTCGTAATGAGGCAGATGTGCTAAAATATGAATGGAGAGAATTCGTATTCAGTTAAGAAAAATTAGTGATTTGTGAGTTTTTAATTAAGAACTCATATTAGTGGCTGAGTTGAACGATTCCTTGTATGGGCAGGGAATTTATGCTTGGTTTTAGAACCGCTTAGCTTCCTATATTAATATAGTGGTTGAGTTGAACGAACCCTTGTATGGGCGGGGGCTATGATATGTCAGCGATCCAATTTGGGAGATGTTGCTGCGAAACTTGCACGATTAGTGTGTATCGAAGAAGAAAGATATGCACTGGTGGCATGTGTTTCCTTACAATGTTGAACAGTTGAAAAACTGATGTATTTGTTCTTGGTTTAACGACCGCTTGACTTCCTATATTGATTAGTGGCCGAGTTGACCAATTTCTTGTATGGGCAGGAGATTGTGTTTGGTTTAACGACCACTTAACTTTCTATAGTGATAATCGATTTAAACCTAGAGTCACGCTATTCGTTATATGTATGTTGAGAAAGTGATTCTTTTCTCATGTGTATAACGGATAGGTAGAGGATGTTAAGATAAGATCGTGTTTTGAGAACCAACACGTATGATAAGTTCGTGACTCATAGTCATGTGGTGGAACCCCTTAGCGAATGAACGACTTTGGCCTGACTAGGACAAGCTCCTCAAACTATATAATTGTGGTAAGTTCCTGAGCCCAAATACGTGGTAAGTTTAATGAACAGTGAGTGTGCGTAGAGTTAAGTAGCAAGATTAAAGCTATACTAGATATAGTTATTAAGCTGGAAAAGATGAGGAGAAATTTGAGCTATTTTGAGATTTTAGGATATTCCAAATCTTCTAGCTATACTAGACTTTGAAATTCTTAAAATCGTTCCAAATTCTCACTTTTGTGCTTTTGAAAAGACAAATGAGTTTTCTTGTTTTATTATTAAGTCGCAGTAACACGAGGTGTGGAGAAGTCCATCGTTACTGGTGATGACATGATAAAACCTAAAATGATTTTCAGTATTTTAAAACGTTTAAAGAAGAATCTATGCTAATTGTTTTGGCTAGACAAATTGATTTGAAAATATCAAAATGTATTTATAAAATTATCACACGCCATTAAAGCCATGGTGCGGAGATGAAAAAGACAGAATCTTCAACGCACTGTTGTAACGATGCGGTATCATAAAACCCTAGAAATGAATTTTGGTTATTTTAACTAATCTAAAATGATTTTTAGTTCCTAATATACGAACAGTTCAATGATATGAGTCTATGTCATTTATTTTGACTGGACACTTTTGGTCAGAAATGACTCAAGTTTTATTTCCAATCTAACTTATGCTAGTGTGAAAATTTTGTAGTAAGTCTGAGGTGAACAATTGTAGAAAAATATATATTTTTGTTGGCATATAGCTCCGCCGAGGTAATCAGTTAGAGAACTGGTAAGCTCTCAAGCCCGAGGTAATCAGTTAGAGAACCGATAAGTCCTCCCGAGGTAGTCAGTAAAGAACTGATAAGTCCTCATGTATGTTCACAGTCTTTATGACCCCTCAGAATAGTATGAAAGTTTTAATGAATATTTTAATTTTCAATTTATTCTTTTGTAAGATATTGATTTTCAATTTATTCTTCTACAAGATATTCCATTGTTCTAAAATTTGAAAAGTATGAACTTCCTAGAAAATGGTGGTCATAGAATTTGATGAGTGAAGAGATATATTCAGAGATGAAATTTGGTAGAAATAAGTATGATGAAATTTCGGGGACGAAATTTTTATAAGAAGTGGTGAATGTAGTATCATAGATATTTACAAGATTTGTAAATAAGATTTTAAATAATTAATTAAAGGTTATGATTTAAAACCTAGAGTTGTCGAAGTGAGATGTGTAGAAAATGGGTGAACATTTTTTTTAACATAATTTATTTGTTAGAAATTAAATGTGGGAATATTGTAATGATGCATGTAGAGAATTTATTAAGGAAATAAATTTCATCGAGAAGTGAAGATGGTTATGTTGATATATATATATATACCTAAAGTGTGCTTGTAAGCCAAACAAGAAGATGAGTAAGTTAATACTCAATTAAACTAATAAATTAATTAGTTTAAATATGAAGTCATGAAATATAATTAATTAGGTTAATTATATTAGTATGAGTTAAAGCTGTGGAAAATATAGGATGATTGTCTGTCTTGGATGACAATAATGTGAAGTAATTAATTAAGTAATTAACTTAATTATTCAGTTGTTGTATAGAGTCCCTTAATGGATTTAAAACAAACACAATATGGGAATAGTTGCTTGAAGGTGGGTAATTAAATAATAAACCCAAGTGTTATGTTGATTAATAGCCCAAGAGGTAAGTAATATAAGTCCAATTAATTAATATTGACAAGTATTGTATATAATGGGGTGGTAGTCCAATTAAATAAATTATCTAGCCCAAGTTATGGAATATGTGTGAGTTGTGTTGGGTAGCCCAAATAATTAAATAAGAGAGTCCAATGCAAAGTAAACTATGTAGCCCAAACATTTAAAAAGTCAATTGATGGTCAAAGTGTTGGGAAATTTGGTTGAGTGTAAAGAATTAACTAGTGTATGGTTAATTGAATAACCCTAGTTGGTAGACAAGAGAGAGCATTAACCAAACGTTGGTTAATTGCTAGGTGAATAAATATGGTGACGATAATTAACTTTGGATGAGTTATTTATGTAATGACCACGAATTTCATTAAACATTGTAATTATAATTATTATATAATTAGCAATGAATTAAAATTTTTGTACTAATTAATTGTGCATTAGATATTTAAATAGATATACTTGTGTATGTGTATATTTATTTAAAGCAATGAAGCAAGAGGGTATAATTAACTAAAGCAAATCTAATTGGATTATATTTTAAATCCAAATGAGTTGTTAAACTAAGTTAATTACATTTACCTAGTAGCCCATGTAATTAATTTAACTACTAGTCCATGTAATTAATTAAACAAGCTCAATGCTTGATTTAATTAAATGTAACCTAGAATAATTAATGTAAGCCCAATGTGTTATTTAAATTGAGCCCAAAATAATTCAATGTATGAGCCCAATATATTTAATCCTAGAGTCCAATATGAAGCCAATAGGAAGTCAAAATTGGTTAAACTTGTTACATATATGAATATACATATATATATGTATATATGTATAATTAAAGTAGAAAAAATAAAGGAAAAATGACTTGAAAAATGCCATTTTTGCTGAGATTTTTGGAGCCCACTTGGGGTTGCTTGATTTTGCAAATTGCTTCCTTCACACACTAGATCAAAGTGGTTCACCAACTCATATCACTCAACTTGTCATTCACCTAGTCAATCCAATAAATAGAAATCCAACTTAAGCCCTAATTTAACTATGTTGGTGAATTAAGAGATGTTAATGAAGGGTTAGCAATTGGCTATATATATGATACTCCACACTTGAGCCAAGCTTGTTAGTTCATTTGCTAGAACATAAAAGAGAAGAGAGAGAGCATTTCCTAGAGAAATAGAAAATACACTTGGGGGTTGTGTGAAAAAGCTAGAGGAAGGTCTTTGTGAATGTCCACAAGCTTCACTACATACTTTGGTAGGAGAAGAAAAAGAGTCTTCAAGACCACAAGGTTTAAAAGTGCTCTAACTTCTCTTTATTTCATTTTTATGGTCTAGAACGATTTTGAACGGTTAAAATCTATTTTTAACCGATCAAAACTCATTTTGATGTGCTAGAAGTATTCGACTATGAAATATATGTATATTCATAGTATGATGTGTTTATATCATGTGTTGGTATGTGTGTATTGCATAAAAATGGACGAAAAACTTTTATTGAACTTTACCGGTAAAACCTTAAGTGTATATGTGATAGTTAATGTGTAGTTTGAAATATACAAGTTGAAAAATAATTTCTATGGCTAGAAAGTTATATATGATAAACATATGATGTATGTGGAGTCATAAAACATGATGGTCTAGCAAATAATGCTTGTAGCATCATATTTGAAACAATCGAATCAAGGATTTATGAAACTAGTTTTCATTCTGTCCTTGTAAGTAATTTTATACCTATTTTCCTTTGGAATTTAGATTTGTGATCTAAAGAGAAATTGTAGATCATAAAATTTTAATAAATTTAGGCTCAAGAATCACCTCAAAATATTTTCGTATGACAAAGTTATGACCAAATTGGTAAAGGAGGTTCGGGTAGTCCACAAATTAGGGTTTTGAAAATTTTGTACTACCGCTGCAGCGGTCAAACATTCTGCCAGAAAACATGTTTTTGATGTCCAGGTCGGGTCGGGTCGGTCTGGGTCAAGTTTTCTTTGAAAATTTAAGTTGAAATAAGTGTAAAATGAGTGTATTTGTGTAATAAACCAATATATGGAGTTTATTGGTAACTAATTGATAACTAAATATTTAAATTAAAGCATAAGGTTAACACAAATACAAAGTTAACTATTGGTATTGTTTGAAATAAAATATTATTAAGTGTTGAATAATATTATTATGTAATTAAAAGGTTGTTAAATGATTAATAACATTTGTGGAGGATTTAGATATTATTACATGATTAATAATATTAGATAATGAATAAAATATTATTAAATAATTAATAATATTAATAGGGTAATAAAATATTATTAAATAATTAATAATATTAGATAATGAATAAAATATTATTAAATAATTAATAATATTAATAAGATAATAAAATATTATTAAATGATATTAGATAATAAATAAAATATTATTAAATGATTAATAATATTAGGTAATGAATTAAATATTATTAAATGATTAATAATATTAGGAGATTAATAAAATATTATTAAATAATTAATAATATTAGAAGATTAATAAAATATTATTAAATGATTAATAATATTATAAGATTAATAAAATATTATTAAATGATTAATAATATTAATAAAATAGTAAGATATTATTAAATGATTAATAATATTAGAAGAATAATAAAATATTATTAAATGATTAATAATATTAAGTGACTAATAAAATATTATTAAATGATTAATAATATTACAAGGCTAACAAAATATTATTAAATTGCTAATAATATTAGATAATTGTTTGAACTATATTAAATAGTTAATATAGGTTCTTGTGTATGAAATATTATCAAGTAATGATAATATTTTCTAAGTGTTTAAATACCCGTAATTAATCAATTATGTTGTTCACAAGAGTTATAAATGTCATTATACTTACAAGTATATGATACTAATTTAAGATTAAACTGATTTAATTGTTAGGTCCGTTTAAGGATTATTAAATTAAATTGGTTAGCCGTAGACAACGCACGAGGCAAGTTTCTTCTTAACCCTAACTTGTATTTATTGTTGCAAGTATTCTTCAACCTTATCTACATTGAGCAATTCAATTATTGTTGAGCAAGTATCTACACTCGTAGTTATTTGACAGAACTTTAAGTGAATTAATTATCAAAAAATACTTCACATCATTATTATATTGTATTCGCACATAGTGCCCTTACAAATGTTATAGTTCAATAATTTACGAATTGTTTAAGAATGTCTAAGCTAATTATTTCGGTAGACAAATGCATGTTTAAATCCATCTAATTGAATATTTTAGAAGCTTATCCAAACCATTGGCTGGTGCGAATTCTTATAATAAGACTGAGAAAGAACAACCCTAGTTAAAGGGGATTTTTATATTGTCGGGTAACCGAATTTGCGCAAGAAAACTAAATGTTATGCATATACATAGGACATAAGAGAATTGATCCCCTCGAGTGTCCCGTTATTTTTAACAAGGTGTCAGACATTGTATGTCTGCTCTACCTTAGTAGCAGTTCATGGTCATTAAAGACCACTCAGCAGTAAAAAGTCAATCCATTCTTATGTTGAACTTTGATTCTTGATATCTTTCACAATTGTTATTGTTGAAAACCTTGAAGTTATTTCTCTTCATCATGATATATTTTATGTTATTATTTATAAACTTGCTGAGCCACATAGTTACTCATTCTTGCTATATCATGACTATATTTCAGCTAAGCCCGAATGTTCTAAATCAGACAAAGGCAAGAGGAAAGCAAATGCGTAGATTAGTAGATACATTTTAGATTTAAATTACTGTTATGAAATTCCTTTGTAAATCTTTTGTATTTCCCTTAAGATATGTAATGTTACGATTAAAGTTAAAAGACCTTGGGAACTGTAGCCTTTTGATAAGGAAACTTTTGTATTATTCCACGAAGTTTGAATACAATTTATGTATTTCAGTGTTGTTAAGTATTGTATAGTGAGAACCAAACCCGAGGTTAAAGAACCCGAATTTGGGGTCGTCACAATTTATGTAACCCAAGGTAGTATAATAATTAAAAACAAGTCTGATTGGATTATATTTTAAATCCAAATGAGGTATTAATCTAGGCCAAATGAATTAACCTAGTAGTCCAAGTAATTAATTAAACCTTAGTTCATGTAATTAATTAAACTAGCTCAATGCTTATTTTAATTAAATGTAACATATGGTATTTAATGTTAGCCCAATAGAATAATTAAATTGAGCCCAACCAAATTAAATGGATGAGCCCAATATATTTAAATTCTAGAGTCCAATGTAGATCACAAATGGTAGTCAAAATTGGTCAATATTTAAATATATATATATATATATATATATATATATATATATATATAAGCTATAAAAATAAAGCAAAAATTGGGGATTAAATCCCATTTTGCTGAGATTTAAGGGACCCACAAGTGGGTGGCTTGATTTCTCATGTTGCTTTACTTGTACACAATGTTGTGGTAGTTGAACCAACCCTAGTCAATCACAAGTCATTCAACAAATCAATCCATCCAATAGTAATCTTAATTAAGCCTTAATGTGACTATGTTGGTGGAATAGGAGAGTTAATGAGGGTTTAGCAAATGACTATATAAAGAGTGCTCCACACAAGTCTTATGTTGGTTAGTTCATTTCCTAGCATTTATAGAGAGAAAAAGTTAGAGCATTTGAGAGAGAAAAGTGAGTATACACTTATGAGTTGAAGATCCACCAAGGAGATTGCTAGAGGATAGTCAATGAAGAGTCACAAGCCAAGATCATAACAAGAGGAAGAAGAGCATCCATGTCCAAGAGGTTAAAAAGTGTTCTAAACTTTCTTCAGTTCATTTTTATAGTCTATATATGTTTTAATCGGTAAAAAAATATTTGTAACCAATCAAAAGTTATTTTGATACTCTAGAAGTCTAAATCTATGATATATAGATAGATTCATGGTTTAGTATGTTTAAAACAAGTGTTGGTATGTGTGTTATGAAAGTAATATGTCCTCAAGCCAATCACATTTGATGTGATAAGCATATACTTTGTAATCTTGTTCATTTATTAATAAAAGTATCAAGGTATTTCTGTATTCATGATTAATTACTTGAATTAATCAAATGGATAAACCCATAGTTTTCGAGCAATGCTTTTAGAACCATGATGAGGATCATGCTAATGAGATCTAAATTCAAAATAGCTCAAAACTAAAATTGTTTCTAATCGTTGGATCACTAAAAAGGGGATTAGTAGATCCGGATAGATTGGTACATACTATGCTTGCTCTTATGAAGAGGATGATTGATCTCATAATCATTTGTGTAGAGACACTAAAGCAAGTATGTAGGTGCTTATTAGAGAATAAGTTCACTGAACGTGACTCGCTCAAGGAACACCTAATGGAGTTTTACTCATCTGTCAATAGGAGTTCCTTATGTGATAGTCGTACAAGTGATCCTTAGACTTGAGATCATCTTAGTATCTTGTGTGTACTAAGTTATACTTTGACATATTCCTTAAGACGTATTGGTATATCAAAGGATGTGATTGGGTATAATAAGGTACACATGGAGATAGATGAATGATCAACAAAGGATCTACCACTTCCAGTAAAGGGAGAGAATGTCCTATGCGATTCAATAAGTGACAACTCAGAAATCCCTAGCTAGGGTTGCATGGAATTAGAAATGAGTTTCTAATTTACATTAACTAGAGTTGTGCATTTGTGAATTGAAATGCATATAATCAAATAAATAAGACTTGACATAAATTCCGTGTCTTATATTTGATTGAGACATTGTATAGTAGAAAGATTGAATTGTACGGTAACTACTTGCTGAAAGGTTCTTTTACGATTAAATGTTGAAATCTATATTATCTGGAAAGTCGACTAATCGCTAAGGGGGCTTACCCTTATTGAGGAATAATTATTTATTCTGAATTAAAGAGTTAATTCGTAATAAATAAATTAGAATTGTTCTAATTTATTTATTATACAACCGGTTTAATATGGAGAACCTAAAGGGTCACACCGCAAAAGAGTAATATTTATTTTAGAAGTGGATGGCATAATTGTAATAATAAATTAAGTATATTTAATTTATACTATGATGATAGAATAAATTAAATAGCTTAATATTTATAATTTAGTATTTTATAAATACTAATTATAAATTAGTAAGATGAGTCTTATTGTTATTATTATTACTATTATTTTTATTATTATTATTACTGCTAGTATTATTATTTAGTTCCTAAATGGTTTAGGAATTAATTAATAAGTAGTAATATTTTTATTATTAAATAATTAAGTTCCTAAATAGTTTAGGAATTATAATTATAATAATTAATTAAGTTACTAAATGGTTTAGTAATTAATTAATAAGAAGTACTCTCATTATTAAATAATTAAGTTCCTAAATGGTTTAGGAATTATAATTAATTAATTTAGTTTCTAATTTAATTGGGAATTAAATTAAAACCCTAATCCTAAATAGTTTAGGAGGGTTGACTAGATCTATAAATAAGAGGAGTCTTATCATAGATCAAGGTTACACACTCTTTCATTAGAAGAGAGAGAGTACTCCATAATTCTCTAGATCTAAGGAGTTAGAGAGGGAGAATTAGGGCTAGCCACCCATAGTTTAGAGAAATCATGATCCACTTCTTTAATTCATAGATCTCTTGGTAGATCACCTCTAGAGGCTCAACACTTGGGGAGCTAACATTGATCCGTGGAATCTAATCGGTGAATTTGAAGAAGAACATGAAGGATTAAAGGGAGATGAACTTGTACCCGTGGAAGTTTGGTTCTACAAAGGTATAAATTCTTTTATCCTTCTTCAATTAATAATAGTCGCATAAGAAAGATCCGGGTTATTGGTTTGTACAAAAATTTTAAAATCTGATTTTATTGCTTCCGTTGCGCTTATATAATTTGATTATATGTATGCCATATTTTTGCAAACCAACAGTGGCATCAAGAGCCAAACTTATGGGAATTATTAATTATTTTGATTTCATATATTTATGGGTATGTATTTAGAATAATTTATTAGGCATAATTTATTATATAAAATTATTTTTTTTTAAATACCAAAATTAATTTTCGGATGATTACTGAATTGAATCGGAAGAAGCTGCAGTTTCGGCTTTTGAAAATTGGAAAAACAATAACGCAGCGCACGGTTTTGGTGAGTTCTAACACAGTTCGGTAATGATATGTATATAATATAGTTAACTAATATTATATATATATACATAACAAGTTCATGTTTGCTAAATATATATAATATAGTAAGTTGGCATGAATCCCGCGGATTTGGTTGATATTAACTAGCTTGTCCCGAAATGATAGGCATCACCAAAAAGTATTCCATGTTTGGATCACCTACTGTTTCGGTTGTGTTGTATATATATATATATATATATATATACACACACACATATTATGGTTAGTATATATATTATTAATATATATATATTAATTAGCCAAACAGTTTGATAATTTTGTGCAGATTTTAAAATTTCAAAATAAAAGAGTTTATTTTGGGTAATTTTAAAATAATAAAAATAAATAGTTTATTTTTAAAATAATTTTATAATTAAAATAAAGGATTTATTTTAAACATGAAATTGGATTTCATGCAACTTTAAATTGCCCATTAAATGATACCGATACATATATGGAATGATTTATTTAATTCATGAGATGAATACTATTTATTAATATATATGTTGATATATATGATAATAAATGGGATTGATTATGGACTATTGACCAATATGATTGGATTTAATTTTAATTAAATGCATGAATGAATGAGTTTTTATAAATGGGGTCTGCGTACCTCGTCTTTCTAATTTTTCTTTTGTATAATTCTATCTCCCTCCTATGTACTTCCCCTTGACTGTTGATCAATGTTTCTATTTATTGTAAATAATTTGTAATAGGATTAGTTATAATTATTTTGAAGAATTGGAGCAAAGAAGCAAGGAGCGCAAGAAGACCCGTTTGTAATGAAGCCCGAATTTAAATGTAATAGTTACATTTAATTTAATTTATTCTTGCACCCTAGGTTTGACCATTTGGTTTATTTGGTGGCTCGAATAAACCAAACTAGAATAAAAGTCCATAATCAATCCAAGTAGAATATAGTATTCTATATGTGCATGCTTATTTATATATATTATATATAATCAAACATGCTTCGCATGTTAATTAAAATGACGCGTATTTTATATATATATGTGCATGCGCACTAAACAAGATGAGACAATTAATATTAATAAACCCCTCATGATGTAGAATAAATATTATTTATAAAATGAATTAAAATGTTTAATTCATGAATTAAAGGAGTTTAATTCAATTAAATAAAATTAGAATTGTTCTAATTTGTTTATTCTACTACTCATAATATTAAGTTGTAACGTTCAAAGATATTTATTAAAAATATCGAACGTCGCCTTCTAGCATGATAAAACGATAGAGTATCAAATACTCGATATAGTTTGTTGTGTGCACACACAAGGCTCATATCGATTATTTGAGATGTTGTTTTATCACATTTGATGCTTATAAAGGAATTGAACATTACTGTTTTGTTGTGCACACAGAAGGACAGTATTTTTCTCTTCACTTATATGGAAGTGCTAGGTTTGACTTAACTTAGATAATTTTGATTTGGATGTGCACACACATGATCATTATAATCTAAGAGGCAAAATACAAAGGAGTTACATGTTGATGTAATTGACAAGGAGTTGTCTACCTATTGAATAAACTATAGTTTGTTGTGCACACACAAGGCTGTACTTATGTCAATAGGATCCTTATTCTCACTAGCAAATTTTTAATTAGATTTGCCGAACTATATAAGGAGGGTAATATAGTTTGATGAAAATAGTGGGAGACACCATTTTAAATAAAGACCTAATTTATTTTGGTAAATTAATAAAATGAATGCATGTTAATGTTGTTATGAATTCACTTAAAGAATATTGCTGTATTTAATTCACTAACACTACATAGCATAATGTATGCTAACAATTAATCGAACCGAATTGTTCGGATTGATTAAACAAATTTGAGAATAGTTCTCAATGCTGGAAAGCTAGCAAATGTCCTAAATTTGTCTATTCCTACAAACGTTGTAGACTAAGCCTCTGAGGAAGAGATTGCTATTTTAAATGTCAAGATGATGCAAAGGTGGCTCAATGCATCATGCTCGCATCCATAAGTATCGAGTTACAGCGTCAACACGAGAAAATGGATGCACTTACTATATTGCTGCACATTCAATAGTTGTATGGTGAGCAAAGTAGGTCAACTAGATATAAGATATCTAAGGAGCTCTTCCGATCTATAATAACCAATGACACTACAGTAAAAGACACATGTCCTAAAGATGATCAATTGGATTGATCAATTAGGACAACCAGTTTTGTTAAGGATGGAGAGTTGAGTCAAGATTCGATCTTGTAGTCACTCACTGACTCTAATTCACAATATGTTGTGAACTTCAAACATTAATAAGCTAGAAGTCAGTTTAACTGATTTGCTTAAATATGTTGAAGACTGTTGAGAGTCATTTTTCTTCCTAGAAAAACAAAGTCTTATTCGTAGATGAATCTTCTAAGCGGAGGAAGATGGCCAAAGGTATTTCTGAGGAGTCAGAAAGAGTAGAAGGCAAAAGAAATGCTAAATAAAGGACATAAATAAAAGTGATCCCGAGGGCAAAGGAGTTTGCTTTCATTGCGATAAGCTGGGACACTGGAAGAACAACTATAAGAGAGTTGTAGTAGTTAAGTAGAAGAAGTTTAATGAAGCTTCAGCTACAGATATAGATTTGTTCATAATGAAATAGAACTTTCTATAAGTCAAGTTCTACTTAGGTATTAGATACCGAATGGTGGTCTCACATATGCAAGTCGTTGCAGAGACTAAGCAGAAGTAGAAAGCTAAATAAATGATAAGTAATCATATGCTGGGGAATGAAGTAAAGGTTGTTGCATTAGCCATGTGAACTTATAATTTAGCACTGCCTACGGGCAAACCTATTAAGTTAGTAAGTTGTTACTATGTTCCAGTTCTTAGAAACATTATTTCAGTTCCATGTGATGACAAGGAAGGGTTGTTTTTTTTTGACATTATAATGAACAATCGTTGTTCTGTTTATAATGATAATGTTTTATTTAGAACTGGTTGATTACTTAATAAATTTTGTATACTTGACTTACATGAAAAATATTTCAATTTGAACAAACTAAAAGCAAAGAAATGATATGAATCATACATTCATGCAACACTGTTAACTCGGTCACGTTAATGAAATAAGACTAAACAAGTTGTATAAAGATAGGTTTTTGAGCCTTTTTTGATTATGAATCAAATACAACTTGTGAATCTTGTATCATGGACAATATGACTAAATCTCCATTTAGTAGACATGGAGAGCGAGTTACGGGGTTGTTAGAGATGGTACACACAGTGGTGTGTGGGACCTATGACAACAAATGCAAGAGGAGGGTATTCATTCATTACTTTCACTGATGATTATAGATTTTGATATATGTATTTAATGAAATACAAATCCAAATCGTTTTAAACGTTCAAAGAATTCAAAAGTGAAGTATAGAAACTAAATGCCTAAAGTATTAAATTTCTTCGATTAGATCGAGAAGGGAATACTTAAGCAGTAAGTTTCTAGATCATCTCAAGCGAAATGGTATTCTCATAGAATGGACATGGTGATGATCCATAATGAGTATTACTGATCTTCCAGTATCCTTCTAGGGTTATGCTCTAGAAACGATCGCATATCTACTAAATAAGATACCTTCAAATTCCGTCCCTAAGACTTCATATGAGTCATGGACAGGGAGGAAACCAAGTCTTAAGCATGTTAAGATTTGAATTGTTCAGCTTATGTCAAAAGGTTTGACAAAGATAAGCTAGGGACATGATCTGATGAGTGTAAACTTGTGGGATATCCTAAAGAAATTTTAGGGTATCACTTCTATAATCCGACTAACTAAAAAGTGTTTGTTTTGAAACACATTGCCTTATAGGAAAATGAGTTTTTCCTTAAAGGGTTAGTGGGAGTAAAATAGATATTGAAGAAGTTCAAGAACCACAAAACACTACAGATAAAATGAAGGAATCTGTACAAGTAGATAAACCTATTGTACCACAACCAAGTCGTAAATCTGGTTTAGTACCGAAGATACCTGAATGGTATGGATTCATCATAGATGATGATGATAAGGTACGCATCATAGTGGATGATGATCCAGATATATACGATGAGGTATGAGTATTAGATACTCAAGAGAAATGGTTGATGACCATAAAATCCGAAATGGGTCTTTGGAGAAAGACTAAAGCAGATGGCTAGGTGGAGACCTATAAGACCTAACTAGTGGTAAAAAGATTTCAAACAAGGTCAATGAGTTGACTAAGATGAAATTTTTCACTAGTGAAAATGCATATATCCATTCGGATTTTACTTGCAGTAACAACTTACTATACAGAAGGATGTATGTATGATACAACTAAGAGGATTTGTCTCCATATAGATGGAGTGAATCAAGTATGTAAGTTACAACGATCCAATTATGGATTTGAGCAAGTTTCTCGAAGATGAAACATCCGTTTTGATGAGACAATCAAAAGAGTTTGATTTTATCAAAGACAAGGATGAACCAAGTATGTACAAAGGTTAGTAGGAGCACTGTGACATTCCTAGTATTATATGTTGATATAATATCAATCAGGAATGACATACCGATGCTACAATCAGTAAAGATGTGGTTGTTTAAAAACTTCTCCATTAAGGACTTGGGAGAAGCGTCCTAACATTCTATTTAGGATAAAGGTCTATAGAGATAGATCATAAAGGATGCTCGGCTTAACCTAAGGGACGTACATTGATTCGTTGAAATGTACTAGACTTGATATTGCTTATGTATAATAAGCAGATATCAGTTCAATTTTGGAGAAGAATATTAGAAAAGAGTTTCTAATGATGGGTCTGATATAAAACTAGAGGGTTTAACAAACTCAAGTTTGTTCAGACTAACCAAGATAACAACATATCCGTTTCAGGTAATATGAGTACCATGAACGGTGCTGCAGTGAGTTGGAAAAGTTCCAAACAGCAAAGAGTTGCTGATTTAGTGACAAAGACATAGTAAATAACTATAAGTGAAGCTGCAAAGGTGATTGTTTGGTTAAACAAGTTCATTACAGAACTTATAATGGTTCCTAACATTAAAGGAGTTTAATTCGCCAAGGAACCTAGGTCTCATCTGAAATCCAAACATGTGTTGCGACACTTTTATATGATTAGATGAATCATTGAAAATGAGACGACACCATAAAGATGGTAGACTCTTATAACAGTATTACAGATCCATTAACTAAAGCATTTACTAAGCAATTTGTACGCCACTTAGAGAATAATGGTATGTGGATACCAAAGGGCGATTGGCTTTAGTGCAAGTGGGAGATTGAAAGTAATATGCCCTCAAGCCAATCACATTTGATGTGGTAAGCATATACTTTGTAATCTTGTTCATTTATTAATAAAAGTATCAAGGCATTTCTTTATTCATGACTAATTACTTGAATTAATCAAATGGATAAACTCATAGTTTTCGAGCAATGCTTTTAGAACCATGATGAGGATCATGCTAATGAGATCTAAATTCAAAATAGCTCAAAACTAAAATTGTTTCTAATCGTTGGATCACTAAAAAGGGGATTAGTAGATCCGGATAGATTGGTACATACTATGCTTGCTCTTATGAAGAGGATGATTGATCTCATAATCATTTGTGTAGAGACACTAAAGCAAGTATGTAGGTACTTATTAGAGAATAAGTTCACTGAACGTGACTCGCTCAAGGAACACCTAATGGAGTTTTACTCGTCTGTCAATAGGAGTTCCTTATGTAATAGTCGTACAAATGATCCTTAGACTTGAGATCATCTTAGTATCTTGTGTGTACTAAGTTATACTTTGACATATTCCTTAAGACGTATTGGTATATCAAAGGATGTGATTGGGTATAATAAGGTACACATGGAGATAGATGAATGATCAACAAAGGATCTACCACTTCCAGTAAAGAGAGAGAATGTCCTATGCGATTCAATAAGTGACAACTCAGAAATCCCTAGCTAGGGTTGCATGGAATTAGAAATGAGTTTCTAATTTACATTAACTAGAGTTGTGTATTTGTGAATTGAAATGCATATAATCAAATAAATAAGACTTGATAGAAATTCCGTGTCTTATATTTGATTGGGACATTGTATGGTAGAAAGATTGAATTGTACAGTAACTATTTGCTGAAAGGTTCTTTTACGATTAAATGTTGAAATCTATATTATCTGGAAAGTCGACTAATCGCTAAGGGGGCTTACCCTTATTGTGGAATAATTATTTATTCTGAATTAAAGAGTTAATTCGTAATAAATGAATTAGAATTGTTCTAATTTATTTATTATACAACCGGTTTAATATGGAGAACCTAAAGGGTCACACCGCAAAAGAGTTTTAAGCATACTACTGAATGCGAGTATGATAGGGTTGCTCCTTTTGATGCTAGACAAAGTAGAACGAGGTAATAGGACTATAAATCATCTATTTGTTCACAAATTTGAAAGAAATAAAGAAAACAACTATAAGGTTTCCTTAACTGAGGACTTGTGTGAGTTGTACGCATGGATTTAAATGAGAGGGTGATATGATTGCTCCTTTTAATGCTAAACAAAGCAAGATGAAGTAATAGGACCCTAAATCAACGAATTGTTTACAAATTTGAAGGAAACAAGGAAACAATTTGATGGTTTCCTCAACTAAGGACTTATGCGAGTTTTAAGCATACTATTGAATGGGAGAGTGATAGGATTGTTCCTTTTGTTGCTAAACAAAGTAATAGGCCTCTAAATCATCTATTTGTTTAAAAATTTGATGGAAATAATGAAACAACTTTAAGGTTTCCTTAACTGAGGACTTGTGTTAGTTGTACGCATGGATTTGAAAGCGAGGGTGATATGATTGCTAATGTTGATGCTTAACAAAGTAGCATGAAGTAATAGGACTCTAAATTAACGATTTGTTTACAAATTTTAAGGAAAGAAGGAAACAATTAGATGGTTTCCTCAACTGAGGAGTTGTGCGAGTTTTAAACATACTATTGAATGCGAGAGTGATATGATTGCTCCTTTTGTTGCTAAACAAAGTAATAGGAGACTAAATCATCTATTTGTTTAAAAATTTGAAGGAAATAATGAAACAACTTTAAGGTTTCCTTAACTGAGGACTTGTGTTTGTTGTACGCATGCTTTTGAAAGCGAGTTAGATAGGATTGCTCCTTTTTATGCTAAACAAAGTAAACCGAAGTAATATGACTCTAAATCATCTATTTGCTTACAAATTTGAAGGAAATAATGAAGCAAATTGATGGTTTCCTTAACTGAGGACTTGTGTGTGTTTTAAGCATACTATTGAACGCGATTGTGATATGATTGCTCCTTTTGATGCTAGGGAATGTAGAACGAGGTAATAGTACTCTAAATCATTTATTAGTTTACAAATTTGAAGGAAATAAAGAAATAGCTATAAGGTTTTCTTAACTGAGGACTTGTGTGAGTTGTACGCATGTATTTGAATGCGAAGGCGATATGATTGCTCCTTTTGATGCTAAACAAAGTAGAATGAAGTAATTGGACTCTAAATCAGCGATTTGTTTACAAATTTGAAGGAAATAAGGAAACAATTTGGTGGTTTCCTCAACTGGGGACTTGTGCTAGTTTTAAGCATACTATTGAACACGAGCGTGATATAATTGCTCCTTTTGATGCTAGACAAAGTAGAACGACGTAATAGGACTCTAAATCATCACTTTATTTATAAATTTGAAGGAAATAAAGAAACAACTACAAGGTTTCCTTAACTGAGGACTTGTGTGAGTTGTACACATGGATTTGAATGCCAGGGTGATATGATTGCTCCTTTTAATGCTAAATAAAGTAGAATGAAGTAATAGGACTCTAAATCAATGATTTGTTTACAAATTTGAAGGAAATAAGGAAACAATTTGATGGTTTTCTCGACTGAGGATTTGTGCGGTTTTAAGCATACTATTGCATGCGAGAGTGATAGGATTGTTCCTTTTATTGCTAAACAAAGTAATAGGACTCTAAATCATCTATTTGTTTACAAATTTGAAGGAAATAATGAAACAATTTTAAGGTTTCCTTAACTGAGGACTTATGTTTGTTGTACGCATCGTTTTGAAAGTGAGGTAGATAGGATTGCTCCTTTTGATGCTAAACAGAGTAGAATGAAGTAGTAGGACTCACAATCAGCTATTTGTTTACAAATTTGAAGGAAATAATGGAACAAATTGATGGTTTCCTTAACTTAGGACTTGTGCGAGTTTTAAGCATACTATTGAACGCGAGTGTGATAGGATTGCTCCTTTTGATGCTAGAAAAAGTAGAACGAGATAATAGGACCATAAAGCATCTATTTGTTTACAAATTTGAAGGAAATAAAGAAACAACTATAAGGTTTCCTTAACTGAGGACTTGTGCGAGTTGTACGTATGGACTTGAATGCGAGGGTAATATAATTGCTCCATTTGATGCTAAACAAAGTAGAATTAAGTAATAGGACTATAAATCAGTGATTTGTTTTCACATTTTAAGGAAATAAGGAAACAATTTGATGGTTTCCTCAACTGAGGTTTTGTACGAGTTTTAAGCATACTATTGAATGCGAGAGTGATAGGATAGCTCCTTTTATTGCGAAACAAAGTAATAGGAGTCTAAATCATCTAATTTTTTACAAATTTGAAGAAATAATGAAATAACTGAGGACTTGTGTTTGTTGTACTCATGGTTTTTTGAAAGCGAAGTAGGTAGGATTGCTCCTTTTGATGTTGAACAAAGTAATAGGACTCTAAATAAGGTATTCGTTTACAAATTTGAAGGGAATAATGGAACAAATTAATGGTTTCCTGAACTGAGGACTTGTGCGAGTTTTAAGCATACTATTGAACGCGAGTGTGATATGATTGCCCCTTTAGATGCTAGACAAAGTAGAACGAGATAATAGGACCATAAATCATCTATTTGTTTACAAATTTGAAGGAAATAAAGAAACAACTATAAGGTTTCCTTAACTGAGGACTTGTGTGAGTTGTACGTATGGACTTGAATGCGAGGGTAATATAATTGCTCAATTTGATGCTAAACAAAGTATAATTAAGTAATAGGACTATAAATCAGTGATTTGTTTTCAAATTTTAAAGAAATAAGGAAACAATTTGATGGTTTCCTCAACTGAGGTTTTTTACGAGTTTTAAGCATACTATTAAATGCGAGAGTGATAGGATAGCTCCTTTTATTGCGAAACAAAGTAATAGGACTCTAAATCATCTATTTTTTACAAATTTGAAGAAATAATGAAATAACTGAGGACTTGTGTTTGTTGTACTCATGGTTTTTTGAGAGCGAAGTAGGTAGGATTGCTCCTTTTGATGTTGAACAAAGTAATAGGACTCTAAATCAGCTATTTGTTTACAAATTTGAAGGAAATAATGGAACAAATTAATGGTTTCCTTAACTGAGGACTTGTGCGAGTTTTAAGCATACTATTGAACGCGAGTGTGATATGATTGCTCCTTTAGATGCTAGGCAAAGTAGAACGAGATAATAGGACCATAAATCATCTATTTGTTTACAAATTTGAAGGAAATAAAGAAACAACTATAAGGTTTCCTTAACTGAGAACTTGTGTGAGTTGTACGTATGGACTTGAATGCGAGGGTAATATGATTGCTCAATTTGATGCTAAACAAAGTAGAATTAAGTAATAGGACTCTAAATCAGCGATTTGTTTTCAAATTTGAAGGAAATAAGGAAACAATTTGGTGGTTTCCTCATCTGAGGATTTGTGCGAGTTTTAAGCATATTATTGAATGCTAGAGTGATATGATTGCTCCTTTTGTTGTGCTAAACAAAGTAATAGGACTCTAAATCATCTATTTGTTTATAAATTTGAAGAAATAATGACAAAACAATAAGATTTCCTTAACTAAGGACTTGCGTTTGTTGTACTTATGCTTTTGAAAGCGAGTTAGATAGGATTGCTCCTTTTGATGCTAAACAAAGTAGAACGAAATAATAGGACTCTAATTCAGCTATTTTTTTTACAAATGTCAAGGAAATAATGGAACAAATTAATGGTTTCCTTAACTGAGGACTTGTGCGAGTTTTAAGCATACTATTGAACGCGAGTGTGATATGATTGCTCCTTTAGATGCTAGGCAAAGTAGAACGAGATAATAGGACCATAAATCATCTATTTGTTTACAAATTTGAAGGTAATAAAGAAACAACTATAAGGTTTCCTTAACTGAGGACTTGTGTGAGTTGTACGTATGGACTTGAATGCGAGGGTAATATGATTGCTCAATTTGATGCTAAACAAAGTAGAATTAAGTAATAGGACTCTAAATCAGCGATTTGTTTTCAAATTTGAAGGAAATAAGGAAACAATTTGGTGGTTTCCTCATCTAAGGATTTGTGCGAGTTTTAAGCATATTATTGAATGCTAGAGTGATATGATTGCTCCTTTTGTTGCTAAACAAAGTAATAGGACTCTAAATCATCTATTTGTTTTTAAATTGGAAGAAATAATGACAAAACTATAAGGTTTCCTTAACTGAGGACTTGCGTTTGTTGTACGCATGCTTTTGAAAGCGAGTTAGATAGGATTGCTCCTTTTGATGCTAAACAAAGTAGAACGAAATAATAGGACTCTAATTCAGCTATTTTTTTTTACAAATTTGAAGGAAATAATGAAACAAATTGATGGTTTCCTTAACTGAGGACTTGTGCGAGTTTTAAGCATACTATTGAACGCGAGTGTGATAGGATTGCTCCTTTTGATGCTAGACAAAGTAGAACGAGATAATAGGACCATAGATCTATTTGTTTACAAATTTGAAGGAAATAAAGAAAGAACTATAAGGTTTCCTTAACTGAGGACTTGTGTGAGTTGTACGTATGGACTTGAATGCGAGGGTAATATAATTGCTCCATTTGATGTTAAACAAAGTAGAAATAAGTAATAGGACTATAAATCAGTGACTTGTTTTCAAATTTTAAGGAAATAAGGAAACAATTTGATGGTTTCCTCAACTGAGGTTTTGTACGAGTTTTAAGCATACTATTGAGTGCGAGTGTGATAGGATAACTCCTTTTATTGCGAAACAAAGTAATAGGACCCTAAATCATCTATTTTTTACAAATTTGAAGAAATAATGAATTAACTGAGGACTTGTGTTTGTTGTACTCATGGTTTTTTGAAAGCGAAGAAGGTAGGATTGCTCCTTTTGATGTTGAACAAAGTAATAGGACACTAAATCAGCTATTTGTTTACAAATTTGAAGGAAATAATGGAACAAATTAATGGTTTCCTTAACTGAGGACTTGTGCGAGTTTTAAGCATACTATTGAACGCGTGTGTGATATGATTGCACCTTTAGATGCTAGGCAAAGCAGAACGAGATAATAGGACCATAAATCATCTATTTGTTTACAAATTTGAAGGAAATAAAGAAACAACTATAAGGTTTCCTTAACTGAGGACTTGTGTGAGTTGTACGTATGGACTTGAATGCGAGGGTAATATGATTGCTCAATTTGATGCTAAACAAAGTAGAATTAAGTAATAGGACTCTAAATCAGCGATTTGTTTTCAAATTTGAAGGAAATAAGGAAACAATTTGGTGGTTTCCTCATCTGAGGATTTGTGTGAGTTTTAAGCATATTATTGAATGCTAGAGTGATATGATTGCTCCTTTTGTTGCTAAACAAAGTAATAGGACTCTAAATCATCTATTTGTTTATAAATTTGAAGAAATAATGACAAAACTATAAGGTTTCCTTAACTGAGGACTTGCGTTTGTTGTCCGCATGCTTTTGAAAGCGAGTTAGATAGGATTGCTCCTTTTGATGCTAAACAAAGTAGAACGAAATAATAGGACTCTAATTCAGCTATTTTTTTTTACAAATTTGAAGGAAATAATGAAACAAATTGATGGTTTCCTTAACTGAGGACTTGTGCGAGTTTTAAGCATACTATTGAACGCGAGTGTGATAGGATTGCTCCTTTTGATGCTAGACAAAGTAGAACGAGATAATAGGACCATAGATCTATTTGTTTACAAATTTGAAGGAAATAAAGAAACAACTATAAGGTTTCCTTAACTGAGGACTTGTGTGAGTTGTACGTATGGACTTGAATGCGAGGGTAGTATAATTGCTCCATTTGATGTTAAACAAAGTAGAAATAAGTAATAGGACTATAAATCAGTGACTTGTTTTCAATTTTTAAGGAAATAAGGAAACAATTTGATGGTTTCCTCAACTGAGGTTTTGTACGAGTTTTAAGCATACTATTGAATGCGAGTGTGATAGGATAACTCCTTTTATTGCGAAACAAAGTAATAGGACCCTAAATCATCTATTTTTTACAAATTTGAAGAAATAATGAATTAACTGAGGACTTGTGTTTGTTGTACTCATGGTTTTTTGAAAGCGAAGAAGGTAGGATTGCTCCTTTTGATGTTGAACAAAGTAATAGGACACTAAATCAGCTATTTGTTTACAAATTTGAAGGAAATAATGGAACAAATTAATGGTTTCCTTAACTGAGGACTTGTGCGAGTTTTAAGCATACTATTGAACGCGTGTGTGATATGATTGCACCTTTAGATGCTAGGCAAAGCACAACGGGATAATAGGACCATAAATCATCTATTTGCTTAAAAATTTGAAGGAAATAAAGAAACAACTATAAGGTTTCCTTAACTGAGGACTTGTGTGAGTTGTACGTATGGACTTGAATGCGAGGGTAATATGATTGCTCAATTTGATGCTAAACAAAGTAGAATTAAGTAATAGGACTCTAAATCAGCGATTTGTTTACAAATTTGAAGGAAATAAGGAAACAATTTGGTGGTTTCCTCATCTGAGGATTTGTGTGAGTTTTAAGCATATTATTGAATGCTAGAGTGATATGATTGCTCCTTTTGTTGCTAAACAAAGTAATAGGACTCTAAATCATCTATTTGTTTATAAATTTGAAGAAATAATGACAAAACTATAAGGTTTCCTTAACTGAGGACTTGCGTTTGTTGTACGCATGCTTTTGAAAGCGAGTTAGATAGGATTGCTCCTTTTGATGCTAAACAAAGTAGAACGAAATAATAGGACTCTAATTTAGCTATTTTTTTTACAAATTTGAAGGAAATAATGAAACAAATTGATTGTTTCCTTAACTGAGGACTTGTGCGAGTTTTAAGCATACTATTGAACGCGAGTGTGATAAGATTGCTCCTTTTGATGCTAGAGAAAGTAGAATGAGATAATAGGACTATAAATTGTCTATTTGTTTTCCAATTTGAAGGAAATAAAGAAACAACTACAAGGTTTCCTTAACTGAGGACTTGTGTGAGTTGTACACATGAATTTGAATGCCAGGGTGATATGATTGCTCCTTTTAATGCTAAATAAAGTAGAATGAAGTAATAGTACTCTAAATCAACGATTCGTTTACAAATTTGAAGGAAATAAGGAAACAATTTGATGGTTTTCTCGACTGAGGATTTGTGCGGTTTTAAGCATACTATTGAATGCGAGAGTGATAGGATTGTTCCTTTTATTGCTAAACAAAGTAATAGGACTCTAAGTCATCTATTTGTTTACAAATTTGAAGGAAATAATGAAACAATTTTAAGGTTTCCTTAACTGAGGACTTATGTTTGTTGTACGCATCGTTTTGAAAGTGAGGTAGATAGGATTGCTCCTTTTGATGCTAAACAGAGTAGAATGAAGTAATAGGACTCACAATCAACTATTTATTTACAAATTTGAAGGAAATAATGGAACAAATTGATGGTTTCCTTAACTTAGGACTTGTGCGAGTTTTAAGCATACTATTGAACGCGAGTGTGATAGGATTGTTCCTTTTGATGTTAGAAAGAGTAGAACGAGATAATAGGACCATAAAGCATCTATTTGTTTACAAATTTGAAGGAAATAAAGAAACAACTATAAGGTTTCCTTAACTGAGGACTTGTGTGAGTTGTACGTATGGACTTCAATGCGAGGGTAATATAATTACTCCATTTGATGCTAAACAAAGTAGAATTGAGTAATAGGACTCTAAATCAGCGATTTGTTTTCAAATTTGAAGGAAATAAGGAAACAATTTGGTGGTTTCCTCAACTGAGGATTTGTGCGAGTTTAAGCATATTATTGAATGCAAGAGTGATAGGATTGCTCCTTTTGTTGCTAAACAAAGTAATAGGACTCTAAATCATCTATTTGTTTATAAATTTGAAGAAATAATGAAAAAACTATAAGGTTTCCTTAACTTAGGACTTGTGTTTGTTCTACGCAGGCTTTTGAAAGCGAGTTAGATAGGATTGCTCTTTTTGACGCTAAACAAAGTAGAACGAAGTAATAGGACCCTAATGCAACTATTTTTTTTACAAATTTGAAGGAAATAATGAAACAAACTGATGGTTTCCTTAACTGAGGACTTGTGCGAGTTTTAAGCATACTATTGAACGCGAGTGTGATATGATTGCTCCTTTTGATGCTAAACAAAGTAGAACGAGATAATAGGACCATAGATCTATTTGATTACAAATTTGAAGGAAATAAAAAACAACTATAATGTTTCCTTAACTGAGGACTTGTGTGAGTTGTACGTATGGACTTGAATGCGAGGGTAATATAATTGCTCCATTTGATGTTAAACAAAGTAGAATTAAGTAATAGGACTATAAATCAGTGATTTGTTTTCAAATTTTAAGGAAATAAGGAAACAATTGATGGTTTCCTCAACTGAGGTTTTGTACGAGTTTTAAGAATACTATTGAATGCGAGAGTGATAGGATAACTCCTTTTATTGCGAAACAAAGTAATAGGACCCTAAATCATCTATTTTTTACAAATTTGAAGAAATAATGAATTAACTGAGGACTTGTGTTTGTTGTACTCATGGTTTTTTGAAAGCGAAGTAGGTAGGATTGCTCCTTTTGATGTTGAACAAAGTAATAGGACACTAAATCAGCTATTTGTTTACAAATTTGAAGGAAATAATGGAACAAATTAATGGTTTCCTTAACTGAGGACTTGTGCGAGTTTTAAGCATACTATTGAACGCGAGTGTGATATGATTGCTCCTTTAGATGCTAGGCAAAGCAGAACGAGATAATAGGACCATAAATCATCTATTTGTTTACAAATTTGAAGGAAATAAAGAAACAACTATAAGGTTTCCTTAACTGAGGACTTGTGTGAGTTGTACGTATGGACTTGAATGCGAGGGTAATATGATTGCTCAATTTGATGCTAAACAAAGTAGAATTAAGTAATAGGACTCTAAATCAGCGATTTGTTTTCAAATTTGAAGGAAATAAGGAAACAATTTGGTGGTTTCCTCATCTGAGGATTTATGTGAGTTTTAAGCATATTATTGAATGCTAGAGTGATATGATTGCTCCTTTTGTTGCTAAACAAAGTAATAGGACTCTAAATCATCTATTTGTTTATAAATTTGAAGAAATAATGACAAAACTATAAGGTTTCCTTAACTGAGGACTTGCGTTTGTTGTACGCATGCTTTTGAAAGCGAGTTAGATAGGATTGCTCCTTTTGATGCTAAACAAAGTAGAACGAAATAATAGGACTCTAATTCAGCTATTTTTTTTTACAAATTTGAAGGAAATAATGAAACAAATTGATGGTTTCCTTAACTGAGGACTTGTGCGAGTTTTAAGCATACTATTGAACGCGAGTGTGATAGGATTGCTCCTTTTGATGCTAGACAAAGTAGAATGAGATAATAGGACTATAAATCGTCTATTTGTTTTCCAATTTGAAGGAAATAAAGAAATAACTACAAGGTTTCTTTAACTGAGGACTTGTGTGAGTTGTACGCATGAATTTGAATGCCAGGGTGATATGATTGCTCCTTTTAATGCTAAATAAAGTAGAATGAAGTAATAGTACTCTAAATCAACGATTCGTTTACAAATTTGAAGGAAATAAGGAAACAATTTGATGGTTTTCTCGACTGAGGATTTGTGCGGTTTTAAGCATACTAATGAATGCGACAGTGATAGGATTGTTCCTTTTATTGCTAAACAAAGTAATAGGACTCTAAATCATCTATTTGTTTACAAATTTGAAGGAAATAATGAAACAATTTTAAGGTTTCCTTAACTGAGGACTTATGTTTGTTGTACGCATCGTTTTGAAAGTGAGGTAGATAGGATTGCTCCTTTTGATGCTAAACAGAGTAGAATGAAGTAGTAGGACTCACAATCAACTATTTGTTTATAAATTTGAAGGAAATAATGGAACAAATTGATGGTTTCCTTAACTTAGGACTTGTGCGAGTTTTAAGCATACTATTGAACGCGAGTGTGATAGGATTGTTCCTTTTGATGCTAGAAAAAGTAGAACGAGATAATAGGACCATAAAGCATCTATTTGTTTACAAATTTGAAGGAAATAAAGAAACAACTATAAGGTTTCCTTAACTGAGGACTTGTGTGAGTTGTACGTATGGACTTCAATGCGAGGGTAATATAATTACTCCATTTGATGCTAAACAAAGTAGAATTGAGTAATAGGACTCTAAATCAGCGATTTGTTTTCAAATTTGAAGGAAATAAGGAAACAATTTGGTGGTTTCCTCAACTGAGGATTTGTGCGAGTTTTAAGCATATTATTGAATGCAAGAGTGATAGGATTGCTCCTTTTGTTGCTAAACAAAGTAATAGGACTCTAAATCATCTATTTGTTTATAAATTTGAAGAAATAATGAAAAAACTATAAGGTTTCCTTAACTTAGGACTTGTGTTTGTTCTACGCAGGCTTTTGAAAGCGAGTTAGATAGGATTGCTCTTTTTGACGCTAAACAAAGTAGAACGAAGTAATAGGACCCTAATTCAGCTATTTTTTTTTACAAATTTGAAGGAAATAATGAAACAAACTGATGGTTTCCTTAACTGAGGACTTGTGCGAGTTTTAAGCATACTATTGAACGCGAGTGTGATAGGATTGCTCCTTTTGATGCTAAACAAAGTAGAACGAGATAATAGGACCATAGATCTATTTGTTTACAAATTTGAAGGAAATAAAGAAACAACTATAAGGTTTCCTTAACTGAGGACTTGTGTGAGTTGTACGCATGGATTTGAATGCCAGGGTGATATGATTGATCCTTTTAATGCTAAATAAAGTAGAATGAAGTAATAGGACTCTAAATCAACGATTTGTTTACAAATTTGAAGGAAATAAGGAAACAATTTGAGGGGTTCCTCGACTGAGGATTTGTGCGAGTTTTAAGCATACTATTGAATGCGAAAGTGATAGGATTGCTCCTTTTATTGCTAAACAAAGTAATAGGACTCTAAATCATCTATTTGTTTACAAATTTAAAGGAAATAATAAAACAACTACAAGGTTTCCTTAACTGAGGACTTGTGTTTGTCGTAGTCAGGGTTTTTTGAAAGCGAAGGAGGTAGGATTGCTCATTTTGATGCTGAACAAACTAGAACAAAGTAATAGGACTCTAAATCTGCTATTTGTTTACAAATTTGAAGGAAATAATGAAACTGTGACGACCCCAAATCCGGGTTCCATAACCTCGAGTTTGGTTCTCACTATTCAACACATTACTAATAATTAAATACATACATTGCATTTAAATATCGCGGAATAATACATATTGGTTCCCTTCAAAAGGTTACAATACCAGGGTCTATCAACCTTAACATCAAACAGTTCCTATCATAAGGAATTACAAAAGGTATTTCAATAGTAAATACACATTTAAGCTTCTAATTAGCATGCATAAACTAACTTAAGCTCTGGCCTTTCCTTTTCCTTTATCCTTCTTTGAGCAATCAGGATTATCTGAAAAATGGTTCATGATATAGCAAGAATGAGCAACTAGTTTGCTCAGCAAGTTTAGAACAATCATATAGATTTAATATATCATGAATGAATGAGAAATGTAATGTCCTAGAATTTCCACATCTTTATTAATTAAATTATTAATTTAATTTCCAACGAGTTATTTTTTCGAGATTATTTAAATCTTTTTATGTGATTAATTAATTATGTGATTAAATAATTATGTAATTAATTACTAAAATTAATTAAAGGGGGTCACTAATAGGTTATTAAATTAGTGAACAAACCCTAAAGTTTTAATATCAAATTAATTGATAAGTTTCCTATTAATTAAATATTCAATTAAATTGAATATAATGAGTGAATTAAATATAATAAATTAATTAATATGATTATTAATTAATGTAAATAATGTGAAATATTAATAATAATATTTATTAGTCCAATTAGTAATTTAATACTTATGGGTTAGAATATTTAATTATTTATTCAAGGTAATTATTTATTTAATCATGGATTGAATAATTAATGTATAAATTATTAAATTAGCCCAACATGGGTCAATTAGTAGCCCAAGTGGGGAATAATAAAATTTGACAATTTAGTAGCCCAAACAATTTAATAGAAGCCCAATTGGTATTTTAAATTAAAGCCCAATGTTTGGCCCACTTGGAAAATACTTAAATTAACTTATTAATTATAAAAAAAATTGGAAAATGACAATCAAATTGGGACAAGGAAGAGAGATCAGCCGAGAGCTTCATGGGAGAGAGAAAAAGTGATTTTTGATATTTTATTTTATTTTTCATTTATTTAATTAAGGATTGCTTGTTTTAATTTTTGTAGTACATGAAACCATGCTTCTTTTCACCAACTATGTATGGACTAAATTGCTTGTGTAAGTATCCTTGCTATCTCATTATGGAAATTTGATAGATATAGATTTTATATCTATGACCATTGTAAGTATACTTACAATTTTGTAGTTTTTGAAAATCATTTCTCATCTTTTATTTTCAAACAAAAGAGAGAGCTAGAGAGCATTTGAGAGTGAGAAAATAGTGAGAGCAAAATACTAAGAGAGGAGAAGGAGTTCTTGGTGCATGTCATCTTCATTCATCACCTACTTTGGAAGAAAAAGAAAGATAGCCATTAAATCAAGGTAATGGTTATTTTAAATAAAGTTTTGTTTTTAAATTAAATAAATCACCATGTTAGTATAAGCATGTTAATATAATTATTAATGTGTAGAGGTAATATTTATGCCATGCTTGAGTTTAATATGTTTGGTTTGTATTTTGGTATATTTTATATGCTAAAATATGTGTTTAGTAGTGTGTAAACAAGTTTTGAAATATATTACCAAAAATATTTTTGTAAAACTTAGGTTTGATGTTCTAATATTATAGAACATTAAATCATGAGAAAAACAAAGTTTGAATCACTCAAAATGGAGTTATACACAAAAAGTTATGATTTGTGGTAGTTTATGTGATGTAAAAATTTTTATAAAAAAATAATGATATTAAATCATGAAAAATTAATTTTTCATGTTATAAATTAATATAAGGTGATTGGTAATTTTTTTGGATTTTTATTGAAGAGTTAAAGATTTATTGAAGGTATATTTTTATTTAAAATGGGTAGCCGGAAACACTGTTCACATTCTGCTTGGAAGAGAAATTTAACACTGGCCGCGCAATGCGCGAGCCACTGTTCACCCACCGACGCGGAGCCAAACGACGTCGTTTTGCATCGGCAGAAAATTTCTTCCGCGCGTTATGCGCGGAAGCCATTTCCGGATTGCCAAAAACGGCGCCGTTTTGGTCCGAAAATATTATAACGCGCGCCATGCGCGGTAATAAATTTTCGGCGAAATTACCATTTTGCCCCTCCGTGTTTTTCTTGGCAGAATTACCATTCTGCCCTCGGTCCGGTTTTTCAACTTATTTACGAAAATGCCATTCGGGTTAATTTTAATTAATTTAAATATTTGAAAATTAATTTAAAATTATAACAAAAATAATAATAATACAAAAATAATATTGGGGAGGATATTTTTCATAAAGTTTAATATTTAAATATTTTAAATATTAATCTAGTTAGCTAAACCATGGTTAGGTTAAATAAATTTATTATTTATTTATTATTTTAAATGTTAATAATAAATAAAGATGATAAATTAGCAATTATTATTTAATGCCTATTAAATAATATTTAAAGAGAGATAAAATTTATAAATTTATTATTTAAATATTATTAAATAATAAATAAAGATAATTAGGTAATTAATTATTATTTAATTAACATTAAATAACGATTAATGGAAATTAAGTTATTAGAGGAATAATTTATTATTTAATTTAAATAATAAATAAGAATGATTTGATTATTATTTAACCTTAAATAATAATTATAATTAATTAAATAATTAATTATTATTTAATTGACATTAAATAATAATTAAAGAGGATTAAGATTAGTAAACTATTATTTAATTTCCTTAATTAAATAATAAGTAAGGTTAATTACTTGGTTAATTATTGGTTGATTAACATTAAATTAAAGAAGGTTAAAATTAAGTTAATAATTATTTATTATTAAGTACAATTAGTTATGATTTATAATAACTAGAGTTAATTAATTAATTTCTATTTAATCAATATTAAATAGTAATTAAAAAGAGATTGAGTTAATAAAATAAATCGAATTTAATTAAACAATTATAATAAGTTGTTTAAAGGTTTAATAAGTGTCCAACACTTAAGAAAAATATTTTCTAACTTATTAAATTATTAACCTAAAATGATTAAGTGTCTATAAGGTTAATAATATTGTTTTGACTAATGAAATTTATGTGTTAGTACTTATGTGGTAAATAAGTTCGTTATTAAGCGTATAATTATGCAAATACGTCGTACTAATTATTAGACCGACTTTATTAATGTTAGGTCTTTCAAAGCAAGTTAGTTAAAGCTAGACAATTATTGTAGCTGAGCAAACAGGCAAGTTCTCTAACCCTACTCAATTATTATCGTTGAACAAGTTTCCATACTTGTATTTATTGTTAAAGCTTGAAGTGGTTTAATTATTTAAAATTATTCCACATCCATAATGTTTATAAAATCGCACTTAGTGCATTTGAAGCTTGTTAGTTCTTGATTCATGAACTGTATTAAAAATGTCTGAAGCTAATAGTTCAGCTAGACATTGCGTTTCTAAATTCAATAACTTGAATACTTTTAAAAGCTTATCCAAACCATTGTTGGGTGCGGATTTCTTATATTAAGTCTGAGAATTGAACAACCCTAAATTAGGGGATTTTGTGTCGGGAAACCGACTTTGGGCGCCAGTGACTAAATGTAATGCATATACAGCGGGTTGAATAGGCTGATCCCCTTGAAAACCAAACAACTCAAAGGGTCAGAGGAAACTCTATTATACCCTAGCTAGTTCAGGGTCCTTAGAGACCACTCAGCATTTTAAGATTCAAATATTCTGTTTATTCAAATTTGAATCCTGTTTCATTCACAATTGTTATATCTATTGTTGAACCATTGATGATCTTTCCCATTCATTCATGATATATTAAATCTATATGATTGTTATAAACTTGCTGAGCAAACTAGTTGCTCATTCTTGCTATATCATGAACCATTTTTCAGATAATCCTGATTGCTCCAGGAAGGATAAGGGAAAAGGAAAGGCCAAAGCTTAAGTAGCTTATGCATGCTAGTTAGATCTTTATTTATGTATTTACGGTTGTTAAACCTTTTGTAATTCCTTATGATAGGAACTGTTTTTATGTTAAGGTTGATAGACCCTGGTATTGTAACCTTTTGAAGGGAACCAATATGTATTATTCCGCGATATTTAAATGCAATGTATGTATTTAATTGTTAGTAATGTGTTGAATAGTGAGAACCAAACTCGAGGTTATGGAACCCGGATTTGGGGTCGTCACAGGTTGGTATCAGAGCCGTAGGTTAGAAACGTTAGGATTTGCGAAACCTAAGTTATAACCTTAGTATTAAACTCATATCGAGTGCGTTAGGGGATGAATCGGGGAGATTCATGATGTTGTGTATTTTTGGAGATGGATTGAGAAAATCCATCGAGCCGAGATGTACATGATAAAATATCATTTCATTTCATCAATGAATATATTTTATTGCTGTACTAACGTGTGTTATTGTTTTATGTTATAGGATGGCAGAGATCGGACAGTCGAGTCGCACTGCTGAGGAGGACTATATTGATATCCATATGGATACTGCACAGCCGCTGGTGGCTGCACCCGTAGAGGAGCCAGAGTCAGATCCTGAGGAGGGGGATCGTGTGGAGCCCGTCTGGGGCGGAGTCATGAGGCCTTACAGTGAGGATGAGGCAGAGTCAGAGGAGTCTGAGGAGGAGGAGTCAGCTGATGGCATGGGCACCACTGCCGCTGACATCATAGAGGGACTGACCGATAGGAACGAGGGGCTGGAGGCAAGGGTCCAGCACCTAGAGGAGCAGAATCTGACCCACCAGCACATGGATGATCAGTATAGGGATGCGGCTTATCAGTTCTCTGGCGAGAACGCAGAGCTGAAGGAGAGGATTGTAGGACTGGAGGATCAGGTACAGGAGTACGAGGATTCAGTGGAGCACTTTGCGGTGCTAACTCATCAGCTGGTAGAGCAGGATGTAGAGCTGCAGGCTAAATTAGCAGTGGTTGAGACTAGGTTGGCAGAGGCTGAGCTGAAGGTTCAGCAGGTTCAGGCAGAGAAGGCCGCCATCCGTGCACACTGGCAGGAGGCGATAGAGGACCGTATAGAGATGGAGAGACAGCGGGATGCCGCTTATGGTCAGATGATTGAGCTAGAGGAGGAGGTCCGCGAGAAGCGGGTGAGGACGGATAGACTTAGCTACGTCTACCGATCTTCATATGGTAGGCTTCAGAGCAGGGTGCACTACTACCCAGCTGAGGAGGGCCAGTCTATGCACACCATCAGCAGGAGTGTGGTGATGGCCATCGGGGATGAGGAGTATGACGACGCGATCCGTAGGGGGATGCGCAGTCAGTAGTAGTAGTAGTTGTTTTCTAATTTCGTATGTAAATAGATGCAGTAGAACCCAACTTTTGTTTTATTAAAGGGTTAATATGTCACTAAATCCCAACTCTATGAAGTTGTAGAATATGTCAGATCCCATCTTTTATAGCTTCTCTGGGATAGAAGCATTTATAGCAGTATGCTTTTGATGTAAAGTGCTACGCACTCCTGTTTTAGCATATGAGTATAAATGCAGTTGAAATTATGTTTATATGCGTGTTGAAATAATTACTTGTATTTGAGCTAAACATTGTCTAAGATACAAAATAATGAAATGAAAAAGATGAAACCAGTATAATAATGTAATTTTTTGTTTATAACAGAAAATGCCGCCACGTAGACAACCACCAAGGAACCAGGGGGTAGAAGAGTCAGTTAACAACGACGCGGGGGGACACAACGTAGACCCTATGCAAAACTTTGTCGACATGCTAGCTGAGGCAATGCAAAACCGCCACCCTGTAGTAGCAAATCCGCCACCACCACCAAATCAGTTGGCGAATTTTAAAGATTTTAAAGCGGTGGGACCGCCAGAGTTTAGGGGAACGTCGGACCCGATAGAGGCCCAGTCATGGATAAAGGAAATAGAGAAAGCGTTCGTTATCGCGAGGGTAGCTGAGGAGCAAAAGACAATCTTTGCTACCTATATGATGAAGGGAGAGGCCAATTTCTGGTGGGAAGCCAATCAGAATAGGGCTGGCGAGGGGGTGGTGTCATGGACAAGATTTAAGGAAATATTCGATGAGAATTATTTCCCGAAGAGTATGAAAAGTAGGATGGAAGTGAAATTTCTAGAACTGAAGCAGGAAAACATGTCAGTACCGGAGTACGCGGCAAAATTTAATGAGTTGGCCAGGTTCGCTCCACATCAGGTAGACACGGAGGAACGCAAGGCCAGGAGGTTCGAGAATGGATTGAGACCTTGGATATTCAACAAGGTAGCAGTACTGCAGATTGACTCGTTCGCAACTTTGTTGGAGAAGTCAATCATTGCTGAAGGTGGAAGCGACGCGTTGACCAAGTTTAACCAGGAGAGAAACAAGAAGAAAAATGAAGGGGGAAGCAAGAACAGTAACAGCGGAGGGAATAATAATAATAACAGTAATAAGCGTAAATGGGACAACAACAGTAACGACAAGAGCTCGGGGAATCAACAAGGAAGTGTTCAGAAAAAGCCAGCATGCAATATATGTGGGAAGAACCACTTCGGGGAGTGCAGGAAAGGGAAGAATACATGCTACAATTGTGGTCAGGTGGGACATATTTCTCCAAATTGTCCCCTCCCAAAGAAAGTGAGATGCTTTTCTTGCGGAGCATCTGACCACCTGATAAAGGATTGCCCTAAGAAGACGAATGACGGGGGTAGCGGCTACAGGGGCAATAACAGCAAATTGGCTATCGGGGGACCGGTACCACAGAACAAGCCGACAGCCCGGACTTTCAATATGACGGTACAGGATGCCGTGGGGTCAAAAGACGTGGTGTCAGGTATTATTCCGATCAATAATATAAATGCATATGTATTGTTTGATTCGGGTGCTACCTGTTCATTTGTGTCTGATGATTTCGCTAGACGATTAGAGTTGCCTAGGGACAAACTAGAAAACTCAATGAACATAGAAGTTGCTAATAAAGAAGTGATTCCGGTAGAGTACATACATAGAAATTGTTGTGCTGAAATCAGGGGTCAGAAATTAAATGTGAATCTAATTCCAATACGTCTGGGGGAATTTGATGTAATACTTGGGATGGATTGGTTGTTTAACCACGGGGCGATAATTGATTGTCAGAAGAAGTGCATACACCTTAAGACACCAAATAAGTCTAAGGTCGTATTTTATGGCAGCAAATCGTCAAGACAGTCTTCTTGTCTGACGATGATGCAGGCCAAGAAATTATTGAAGAAAGGTTGTGTAGGGTATTTGGCTCATGTGGTTGACACACAAGTGGTGAGTCCCGAGATGGAGCAAATACCAGTAGTTAGGGAATTTACGGATGTTTTCCCAGATGTACTGCCGGGTTTACCGCCGGACAGGGAGATAGAATTTGTGATTGATTTAGTACCGGGGACAGCACCGATATCGAAAGCACCATATAGGATGGCTCCGGTAGAACTAAAGGAATTGATGGTGCAATTGCAGGAGTTGTTAGACAATAAGTACATTCAGCCAAGTGTTTCTCCATGGGGAGCACCGGTGCTGTTTGTAAAGAAGAAGGATGGATCGATGAGATTGTGTATGGATTATAGAGAGCTGAATAAGGTGACAATTAAGAACAAGTACCCGTTACCACGAATTGACGATCTTTTCGATCAATTGAAAGGGGCGAAGTACTTTTCAAAGATTGACTTAAGGACTGGTTATCATCAGTTGAAAGTCAGGAAGGAGGATATACCCAAGACGGCATTCAGAACTCGATATGGGCATTATGAGTTTCTGGTGATGTCGTTTGGACTAACGAATGCGCCAGCCGCATTTATGGACATGATGAACAGAATATTCAAGCAATACTTGGATAAATTTGTAGTCGTGTTCATTGACGATATTCTGGTGTATTCCAAAACGGAGGAGGAGCATGCTGAACACCTAAGATTGGTGTTGGATGTTTTACGGAAGGAGCGGTTGTACGCTAAGTTTTCAAAGTGTGAATTCTGGTTGGAAAGAGTTCAATTTTTAGGTCATGTTATTGACAAGGAGGGAGTTTCGGTTGATCCGGCGAAGGTTGAATCGGTAATGAATTGGGAGCAACCAAGGACGCCGACAGAAGTAAGAAGTTTCTTAGGGTTAGCGGGTTACTATCGGAGGTTCATTCAAGACTTCTCAAAGATAGCAACACCGTTGACCAACTTAACAAGAAAGACGGTGAAATACGTGTGGACAGAGAAGTGTGAGGAAAGTTTTCAGGAGTTAAAGAAAAGACTTAGTGAAGCACCTGTATTGACCTTACCAGACGATACAGGAGGTTTTACGGTCTACAGTGATGCATCGCACAAGGGGCTTGGCTGTGTGCTTATGCAAAACGGCAAAGTCGTTGCGTATGCGTCCAGACAATTAAAAGATTATGAGAAGGGATATCCTACCCACGACTTGGAGCTGGCAGCGGTAGTGTTTGCCCTTAAAATTTGGAGACATTATCTGTACGGAGAAAAATGTGAGATATTCACAGACCATAAGAGTCTGAAGTATATCTTCACACCGAAGGAGCTGAATATGAGGCAACGGAGATGGTTGGAATTGATCAAAGATTATGATTGTGAAATTCTACATCATCCCGGCAAGGCCAACGTAGTAGCGGATGCTCTGAGTAGAAAGAGCAGGGAGAAATTGTTCATATTGACAGATCAAGAACAATTGGTTCAAGAGATGGCTCGAATGGAGTTGGAAGTGAGAAGTCCAAACGAGTCAATAGAAGTCGAGGTGAGCCCAACCTTGTTAGATAGGGTGAAAGAGGCTCAAGACAAAGATGAGGAATGTGACAGAATCCGGAAGAGGATGACCGATGGAGAAGAGGTCAAGTTTAAAATTGATAGCATGGGATTGCTGAGATTTGAAAATCGTGTTTGGGTACCGCTAGTGCCTGAATTACGAGAGGAAATTTTGCAAGAGGCTCACAGTACTAGATACTCGATACATCCGGGAAGTACGAAGATGTATCAAGATCTACGTCAGCATTTTTGGTGGCCGAATTTAAAGAGGGAGGTTGCAGAATGTGTCAGCCGATGCCTAACTTGTCAAAGGGTAAAGGCCGAACATCAGAGACCAAGTGGATTGTTACAGCCGTTAGAAATTCCTGAGTGGAAATGGGAGCATATCACAATGGATTTTGTGGTAGGACTTCCAGCAACACAGAAGGGATATGACGCAATTTGGGTGATTGTGGATCGGCTAACAAAGTCAGCGCACTTTTTGCCGATCAAGATTAGGTTCAGCTTGGATCAGTTGTCCAAACTGTACATCAAAGAGATAGTTTCAAGACATGGGGTGCCGGTATCGATTGTGTCAGACAGAGATCCGCGCTTCACGTCAAAATTTTGGAGAAGTCTTCAGGAGAGATTGGGGACACAGTTGAGAATGAGTACAGCGTATCATCCGCAGACCGATGGGCAAAGTGAGAGAACAATTCAGACATTGGAAGATATGCTCAGGGCCTGCGTAATGGATTTCAAGGGCAGTTGGGAAATCCACCTACCACTAGTTGAGTTTGCATACAACAACAGTTATCATGCGAGCATAGGTATGCCGCCTTACGAAGCTTTATATGGCAGAAAATGCAGAACACCTCTGTGTTGGGATGAGGTAGGAGAACGCCGACTTATCTCCTATGAACCAATTCAAGTCGGGAAGGACTTATCATATGAAGAAGTTCCTGTTCAGATACTCGATAGGAAGGAACAGAAACTGAGAAATAAGATAATTCATTCTGTCAAAGTACTCTGGAGGAATCACGCCATTGAAGAATCTACGTGGGAATTAGAGGAGGAAATGAGGGCAAATTACCCGTTTTTATTTGAGTAACCTTATTTTTACAATTCCGAGGACGGAATTTTTATAAGGAGGGGAGAATGTAATGTCCTAGAATTTCCACATCTTTATTAATTAAATTATTAATTTAATTTCCAACGAGTTATTTTTTCGAGATTATTTAAATCTTTTTATGTGATTAATTAATTATGTGATTAAATAATTATGTAATTAATTACTAAAATTAATTAAAGGGGGTCACTAATAGGTTATTAAATTAGTGAACAAACCCTAAAGTTTTAATATCAAATTAATTGATAAGTTTCCTATTAATTAAATATTCAATTAAATTGAATATAATGAGTGAATTAAATATAATAAATTAATTAATATGATTATTAATTAATGTAAATAATGTGAAATATTAATAATAATATTTATTAGTCCAATTAGTAATTTAATACTTATGGGTTAGAATATTTAATTATTTATTCAAGGTAATTATTTATTTAATCATGGATTGAATAATTAATGTATAAATTATTAAATTAGCCCAACATGGGTCAATTAGTAGCCCAAGTGGGGAATAATAAAATTTGACAATTTAGTAGCCCAAACAATTTAATAGAAGCCCAATTGGTATTTTAAATTAAAGCCCAATGTTTGGCCCACTTGGAAAATACTTAAATTAACTTATTAATTATAAAAAAAATTGGAAAATGACAATCAAATTGGGACAAGGAAGAGAGATCAGCCGAGAGCTTCATGGGAGAGAGAAAAAGTGATTTTTGATATTTTATTTTATTTTTCATTTATTTAATTAAGGATTGCTTGTTTTAATTTTTGTAGTACATGAAACCATGCTTCTTTTCACCAACTATGTATGGACTAAATTGCTTGTGTAAGTATCCTTGCTATCTCATTATGGAAATTTGATAGATATAGATTTTATATCTATGACCATTGTAAGTATACTTACAATTTTGTAGTTTTTGAAAATCATTTCTCATCTTTTATTTTCAAACAAAAGAGAGAGCTAGAGAGCATTTGAGAGTGAGAAAATAGTGAGAGCAAAATACTAAGAGAGGAGAAGGAGTTCTTGGTGCATGTCATCTTCATTCATCACCTACTTTGGAAGAAAAAGAAAGATAGCCATTAAATCAAGGTAATGGTTATTTTAAATAAAGTTTTGTTTTTAAATTAAATAAATCACCATGTTAGTATAAGCATGTTAATATAATTATTAATGTGTAGAGGTAATATTTATGCCATGCTTGAGTTTAATATGTTTGGTTTGTATTTTGGTATATTTTATATGCTAAAATATGTGTTTAGTAGTGTGTAAACAAGTTTTGAAATATATTACCAAAAATATTTTTGTAAAACTTAGGTTTGATGTTCTAATATTATAGAACATTAAATCATGAGAAAAACAAAGTTTGAATCACTCAAAATGGAGTTATACACAAAAAGTTATGATTTGTGGTAGTTTATGTGATGTAAAAATTTTTATAAAAAAATAATGATATTAAATCATGAAAAATTAATTTTTCATGTTATAAATTAATATAAGGTGATTGGTAATTTTTTTGGATTTTTATTGAAGAGTTAAAGATTTATTGAAGGTATATTTTTATTTAAAATGGGTAGCCGGAAACACTGTTCACATTCTGCTTGGAAGAGAAATTTAACACTGGCCGCGCAATGCGCGAGCCACTGTTCACCCACCGACGCGGAGCCAAACGACGTCGTTTTGCATCGGCAGAAAATTTCTTCCGCGCGTTATGCGCGGAAGCCATTTCCGGATTGCCAAAAACGGCGCCGTTTTGGTCCGAAAATATTATAACGCGCGCCATGCGCGGTAATAAATTTTCGGCGAAATTACCATTTTGCCCCTCCGTGTTTTTCTTGGCAGAATTACCATTCTGCCCTCGGTCCGGTTTTTCAACTTATTTACGAAAATGCCATTCGGGTTAATTTTAATTAATTTAAATATTTGAAAATTAATTTAAAATTATAACAAAAATAATAATAATACAAAAATAATATTGGGGAGGATATTTTTCATAAAGTTTAATATTTAAATATTTTAAATATTAATCTAGTTAGCTAAACCATGGTTAGGTTAAATAAATTTATTATTTATTTATTATTTTAAATGTTAATAATAAATAAAGATGATAAATTAGCAATTATTATTTAATGCCTATTAAATAATATTTAAAGAGAGATAAAATTTATAAATTTATTATTTAAATATTATTAAATAATAAATAAAGATAATTAGGTAATTAATTATTATTTAATTAACATTAAATAACGATTAATGGAAATTAAGTTATTAGAGGAATAATTTATTATTTAATTTAAATAATAAATAAGAATGATTTGATTATTATTTAACCTTAAATAATAATTATAATTAATTAAATAATTAATTATTATTTAATTGACATTAAATAATAATTAAAGAGGATTAAGATTAGTAAACTATTATTTAATTTCCTTAATTAAATAATAAGTAAGGTTAATTACTTGGTTAATTATTGGTTGATTAACATTAAATTAAAGAAGGTTAAAATTAAGTTAATAATTATTTATTATTAAGTACAATTAGTTATGATTTATAATAACTAGAGTTAATTAATTAATTTCTATTTAATCAATATTAAATAGTAATTAAAAAGAGATTGAGTTAATAAAATAAATCGAATTTAATTAAACAATTATAATAAGTTGTTTAAAGGTTTAATAAGTGTCCAACACTTAAGAAAAATATTTTCTAACTTATTAAATTATTAACCTAAAATGATTAAGTGTCTATAAGGTTAATAATATTGTTTTGACTAATGAAATTTATGTGTTAGTACTTATGTGGTAAATAAGTTCGTTATTAAGCGTATAATTATGCAAATACGTCGTACTAATTATTAGACCGACTTTATTAATGTTAGGTCTTTCAAAGCAAGTTAGTTAAAGCTAGACAATTATTGTAGCTGAGCAAACAGGCAAGTTCTCTAACCCTACTCAATTATTATCGTTGAACAAGTTTCCATACTTGTATTTATTGTTAAAGCTTGAAGTGGTTTAATTATTTAAAATTATTCCACATCCATAATGTTTATAAAATCGCACTTAGTGCATTTGAAGCTTGTTAGTTCTTGATTCATGAACTGTATTAAAAATGTCTGAAGCTAATAGTTCAGCTAGACATTGCGTTTCTAAATTCAATAACTTGAATACTTTTAAAAGCTTATCCAAACCATTGTTGGGTGCGGATTTCTTATATTAAGTCTGAGAATTGAACAACCCTAAATTAGGGGATTTTGTGTCGGGAAACCGACTTTGGGCGCCAGTGACTAAATGTAATGCATATACAGCGGGTTGAATAGGCTGATCCCCTTGAAAACCAAACAACTCAAAGGGTCAGAGGAAACTCTATTATACCCTAGCTAGTTCAGGGTCCTTAGAGACCACTCAGCATTTTAAGATTCAAATATTCTGTTTATTCAAATTTGAATCCTGTTTCATTCACAATTGTTATATCTATTGTTGAACCATTGATGATCTTTCCCATTCATTCATGATATATTAAATCTATATGATTGTTATAAACTTGCTGAGCAAACTAGTTGCTCATTCTTGCTATATCATGAACCATTTTTCAGATAATCCTGATTGCTCCAGGAAGGATAAGGGAAAAGGAAAGGCCAAAGCTTAAGTAGCTTATGCATGCTAGTTAGATCTTTATTTATGTATTTACGGTTGTTAAACCTTTTGTAATTCCTTATGATAGGAACTGTTTTTATGTTAAGGTTGATAGACCCTGGTATTGTAACCTTTTGAAGGGAACCAATATGTATTATTCCGCGATATTTAAATGCAATGTATGTATTTAATTGTTAGTAATGTGTTGAATAGTGAGAACCAAACTCGAGGTTATGGAACCCGGATTTGGGGTCGTCACAGGAAATATCATCAATGATTCAACAATAGATATAACAATTGTGAATGAAACAAGATTCAAATTTTAATAAACAGAATATTTGAATCTTAAAATGCTGAGTGGTCACTAAGGACCCTGAACTAACGAGGGTATACTAGAGTTTCCTCTGACCCTTTGAGTTGTTTGGTTTTCAAGGGGATCAGCCTATTCAACCCGCTGTATATGCATTACATTTAGTCACTGGCGCCCAAAGTCGGTTTCCCGACACAAAATCCCCTAATTTAGGGTTGTTCAATTCTCAGACTTAATATAAGAAATCCGCACCCAACAATGGTTTGGATAAGCTTTTAAAAGTATTCAAGTATTGAATTTATAAACGTAATGTCTAGCTGAACTATTAGCTTTTGACATTTTTAGTACAGTTCATGAATCAAGAACTAATAAGCTTCAAGTGCACTAAGTGCGATTTTATAAACAATATGGATGTGGAATAATTTTAAATAATTAAACCATTTCAAGCTTTGACAATAAATACAAGTATAGAAACTTGTTCAACAATAAATGAGTAGGGTTAGAGAACTTGTCTGTCTGCTCAGCTACAATAATTGTCTATCTTTAACTAACTTGCTTTGAAAGACCTAACATTAATAAAGTCGGTCTAATAATTAGTACGGCGTATTTGCATAACTATACGCTTAATAATGAACTTATTTACCACACATAAGTACTAACACATAATTTACATTAGTCAAAACAATATTATTAACCTTATAGACACTTAATCATTTTAGTTTAATAATTTAATAAGTTAGAAAATATTTTTCTTAAGTGTTGGACACTTATTAAACCCTTAAACAACTTATTACAATTGTTTAATTAAATCATAATTAAATTCAATTTATTTTATTAACTCAATCTCTATTTAATTACTATTTAATATTGATTAAATAGAAATTAATTAATTAACTCTAGTTATTATTTAAAATAAATAATGACTAATTGTACCTACTTATTATTTAATTATAATTAAATAATAAATTAATTATTAACTTAATTTTAACCTTCTTTAATTTAATGTTAATCAACCAATAATTAACTAAGTAATTAACCATACTTATTATTTAATTAAGGAAATTAAATAATAGTTTACTAATCTTAATCCTCTTTAATTATTATTTAATGTCAATTAAATAATAATTAATTATTTAATTAATTTTAATTATTATTTAAGGTTAAATAATAATCAAACCATTCTTATTTATTATTTAAATTAAATAATAAATTATTACTCTAATAACTTAATTTCCATTAATCGTTATTTAATGCTAATTAAATAATAATTAATTACTTAATTATCCTTATTTATTATTTAATAATATTTAAATAATAAATAATTAATTTATAAATTTTATCTCTCTTTAATTATTATTAAATAGGCATTAAATAATAATTGCTAATTTATCATCTTTATTTATTATTAACATTTAAAATAATAAATAAATAATAAATTTATTTAACTTAACCATGGTTTAGCTAACTAGATTAATATTTAAAATATTTAAATATTAAACTTATTGAAAAATATTCTCCCCAATATTATTTTTGTATTATTATTATTTTTGTTATAATTTTAAATTAATTTTCAAATATTTAAATTAATTAAAATTTACCCGAATGGCATTTTCGTAATTAAGTTGAAAAACCGGACCGATGGCAATTTCGTAATTAATCAGAAAACTGATCCGAGGGCAAAATGGTAATTCTGCCAAGAAAAACACGGAGGGGCAGAATTGTAATTCCGCCGAAAATTTCTTACCGCGCATGGCGCGCGTTTCAGATTATACGGCCCAAAACGACGCCATTTTTGAAAAGCCGGATACGGCTTCCGCGCGTACGCGCGGAGTAACTTTTTACGGACACTAAACGACGTCGTTTGGCTCCGTGTTTTCGGTGAACAGTGGCTGCGCGCGCATTGCGCGGAAATCCTTTTTTTTTTTTTTTTTTTTTCTTCTTCGCAGAATGTGAACAGTGTTCCGGCACACACATTTTAAATAAAAATATACCATCAAGTAAGCTTTAAATCATCAATAAAAATCCAAAAAAAATACCAAACACCTTATATTAATTTATAACATGAAAAATTAATTTTTCATGATTTAATTTCATTATTTTTTTATAAAAATTTTTACATCACATAAACTACCACAAATCATAACTTTTTGTGTATAACTCCATTTTAAGTGATTCAAACTTTATTTTTCTCATGATTTAATGTTCTATAATATTAGAACATAAAACCTAAGTTTTACAAAAAATATTTTTGGACATCAATTCTGTAATATCCCAGATAATTTCAAGATTTTAAATAATATCTTAATTGATTTTATTAAAGGTTAAGGTTTAAACCTAGAAGGTGAGAAGTGAGATGTGTAGAATTTGGGTAAATATTTTTTTTTTAACATAATGTATTTGTTAGAAATTAAATGTGAGAATATTGTAAGGATGCATATAGAGAATTTATTAAAGAAATAAATTCAATTGAGAAGTAAATACGGTTATAAGGATATATATACATAGTTATATATTCCTATAGTTGTGTTTGTTAGCCAAACAAGAAGATGAGTAAATTAATACTCAATAAAACTAATAAATTAATTAGTTTAAATATGAAGTAAGAAGGAAAGTCATAAAATATAATTAATTATGTTAATTATATTAGTTATGAGTTAAAGTTATATAAAAACTAGAAAGTTTGTCTAGAATGACAATATTAATAAGTTAATTGATTAAGTAATTAACTTAATTATTAAGTTGTGGTATAGAGTCCAAGTAATTTAATTACTACTAGTGGACTAGCCCAAAAGAATTATATGTGTTAGCCCAATATGGGAATATTTACATGAAGGTGGGTAATTTAATAAGAGAGCCCAATGGAAGGTAAACTATGTAGCCCAAACATTTAAAAGTCCAATGTTGGTCAAAGTGTTGGAAAATATTATTGAGTGTAGAGAATTAACTAATGTAGGGTTAATTGAATAACCCTAGTTGGTAGACATGAGATAGCATTAACCAAACGTTGGTGAATTGCTAGAAAAAGGAAAGTGGTGATGAGAATTAACTATGGATGAGTTAATTATGTAACCCAAGGTGGTAGAATAAATTAAATCAAATTTAATTGGACTATAATATAAGTCCAAATGAGGTATTAAACTAAGTTAAATAAATTAACCTAGTAGTCCATGTAAGTAATTAAACCTTGATTCAAGTTATAATTAATCAAGCTCAATGCTTGTTTTAATTAAATGTAACATATGATATTTAATGTTAGCCCAATGTGATAATTAAATTGAGCCCAAACTAATTAATTGGATGAGCCCAATATATTAAATCTTAGAGTCCAATGTGGAGCCCAAATGGTAGTCAAAATTGGTCAACAATTGATCATGTGTGTATATATATATATATATATAGATGTATATATGTTCATTAAATGAAGAAAAAATAAAGCAAAAATAGAGAATAAAAAGGCCATTTTGCTGAGAATTTTAGGGGCCCCACATGGGTAGCTTGTTTCTTTTATGTTGCTTAAATGGCACACAATCAATAACTTGTAGCAAAGTTGATGAAGGTCAATCACCTTGTCATTCACAAGGTCAATCACTCCAATAGTAAGTATGTTTAAGACCACTAATTGACTAGTGTTAGATGATTAGGGGGTTGATGTATGATTAGCATATGGCTATAAATAGAAGTGCTACATTCATTTATTAGGTTGGTTAGTCATTTTACAAGAAATCCTAGAGAGAAAAGAGAGAGCTTCTTTGAGAGAAAAAGCTAGAGAGCTTGTGAGCTAGTGTGCTAATGGTTCACTCAAGAAGGAAGAAGAGGCCTAGCAAGAAGAAGATCTCCATAGAAGGAACTATGAAGGTTAAAAAGTGTTCTAAACTTTCTTTAGTTCATTTTTATAGTCTATGTATGTTTTAATCGGTCAAAAAGTATTTTTAACCGATCAAAAGTTATTTTGATACTCTAGAACTCTAAATCTATGATATATAGGTAGATTCATGATTTAGTATGTTTAAAACAAGTATTGGTAGGTGTGTTATGCAAATAAATGGAAGAAAAATCCATATTGTGATTTTTACCGGTAAACCCTAGTTGAGGTTGTGATTTAAAGCCTTTCATTTTGAAATCTAGAGGTTGTGTATGAGATTTTCTTCTTTGATATGGTAAATATATAAGTTAAGAACAAAACCTAGTTGGTATAATGTTCATATGAGTTGTTATGGTTAAGATATGATTTTTAAAACCAAGGATTGTGAAGTTAGTTTTCACTTTTCCCTTGTGAGCGATTTTAAGCATAGATCCATTTGGAATTTGGATTTGTGATCTAAAGAGAAGTTGTAGAGGGGGAAATTCTAATGAGAATGGACTCAAGAATCACCCCAAAATGTTTTGTAATGAAGGAGTTATGGCAGTTTTAATCAAAGGAGCAAAAGTTAAAAAATCAGAAAATGGCAATTCTGCAGATTCTGCAAGAGGAGGGCCGGGGCCCTTGTTTCCTTTGTAAAAGGAGGGCCGGGGCCCTTGGTCACTGTTCACGGCCAGTGAGTTTTCCGTTCCGGGTCGGGTCGGGCCATTCGGGTCGGGTCGGTTTGGGTCTTTTAAGTCCAAAATTGATAAAATTGCTTAAAAATTAATATAATTAATTTGGGACCCAACTTTAATAATTATTTATTATTTATAATAAATAATAAATAAAGTAAATAAAAGCTATTATTATAATTAATTATTATTTAAAGGATATTAAATGGTAATTAAAGAAAGATGAAGTTAATAAGGTAATTATTTATTATTTTAATAAATAAGGATAATTAGTTAATTGTTATTTAAATGATATTAAATAATAATTAAAGGGAGATAAAGTGAATAAAATGATCATTTGTTATTTAATGAATATTAAATAATAAATGAGATTAATTAACTAAGAGATTATTATTTAAATAATCATTAAAGGATTTGAGGATTGTTAAAATATTATTAAATGGTTAATAATATTAATAAGTGATTAAAATATTATTAAATGGTTAATAATATTAATAAGAAAATATTATTAAAAGGTTAATAATATTAATAAGTGATTAAAATATTATTAAATGGTTAATAATATTAGTAAGTGATTAAAATATTATTAAATGATTAATAATATTAATAAGTGGGTAAAATATTATTAAATGGTTAATAATATTAATAAGTGATTAAAATATTATTAAAAGGTTAATAATATTAATAAGTGATTAAAATATTATTAAAAGGTTAATAATATTAGTAAGTGATTAAAATATTATTAAATGATTAATAATATTAATAAGTGGGTAAAATATTATTAAATGGTTAATAATATTAATAAGTGATTAAAATATTATTAAATAATTAATAATATTAATAAGTGGTTAAAATATTATTAAGTTGTTAATAATATTAATAAATGATTAAAATATTATTAAATTGTTAATAATATTAATAAGTGATTAAAATATTATTAAAGGGTTAATAATATTTGATTGTAGTTATATATTATCAAAGGTAGATAATATTTTGAGATATTTGGTACATTATTAAATGTCCAAATCATTAAGTTGCGTAAAGAAGAAAGTTTAATTGAATTAAACCAAGGTAAGAATCCATTGGTGATTAAATATTAGACAACTTATAAAATATAGGTTGTATGAAGAACGCAAGGTATTGGTGAAAGATGGTTAAGCGTATCCGATATGTCCAACTAGGTTTGGGCTAGGGGTTTTGTCCGGAACTTAAGGGTTCGTTTGTCGGACATCTTAAGAGTTAATAATTTAAAGTTAGAGTCTTATATAAAGGCTAAGTAATAGTCATTATATCTAATGATTATTTCAATTTGTTTCCTATATAAATTGTAGGTTGAACGCAAGACGCAAATAAGCGTAACTGGTAGAAGCGAACCAGGCAAGTTTTTCAGATATTGTTGCTATGTGTATAACTGTTGTGTGTGCACTTGAAGCCTGTGAGAATTTGAATTAAATATGTTTCTGTGAAATCATATGATGTGTGTTGATTCTATATGTTAGAAAACCTGAATTAATTGAATAAAGTTGAACTGTATGCCATGTATTTATTCCAATGCATGATCAGTATGTTGCATGAATAAATGCAAAGCATGAGAAGCATGATGCATTCATATAATGTAATGCATGAAGTATGAGAAGAATGTATAAACATAAACTATGTGTTATGTGCTATCTGTTAGACTTGTTGAGCCGTCGTGCTCACTCTTGCCTAAACCAACATTTTCAGATAAGGCTAGTTACCTGAAGTTCTCGATAAAGAACAAAGAACAGGAAAACATATTACTTCCATTGAAGATCTAAATATCTATTACAGATATCAGTCCGAATTGGACAGGTAAATGATTGTGTAGCATAAGATTTAGTTGGTACGTTATATGAGTGTTAAATACTCAAGTTGATTGTAATAGAATGTCGTATCAGGTATGATATTAAGACATACTAGGAATGTATAAAGATTTCGATTCTGGAATGAAAAGAGATGTTGTAAAACTGTAAATAAATGGTTATTTACCAATTATAATATTGTTGTAATTCTTAAACAATAAGGAAAAAGGTTGTACTCGTGTTGAACCGAGTTCGAGGTTCGAGGGACCCGGATTCGGGGTCGTCACAAGTTGGTATCAGAGCTGATAGGTTATAAACCTTAGGTAAGAGTACCTTAGGCTATAACCATGTAGAAGATAAGTAAAATGGTAAATGAATAAACTCAGGAAGAGTTTAAGTAATAAAAGATGAATTTGGAAAATTCATATATAGAAGATTATCCAAAGATGGATTTGAGAAGAATGAAAAAGGTCATGTTGTACCTAATTTGAAGAAATGATAGAAAATATCTTATGATAAGATTTTAAGAAGCATAAAGAAAATGCTAATAAGGTCATGAAATGATCTAGAGAGATGAACTCGTAATGAGGCAGATGTGCTAAAATATGAATGGATAAAATTCGTATTCAGTTAAGAAAAAATTAGTGGTTTGTGGGTTTTTTATTGAGGACTCATATTAGTGGTTGAGTTGTACGATTCCTTGTATGGGCAGGGAATTTGTGCTTTGGTTTTAGAACCGCTTAGCTTCCTATATTAATATAGTGGTTGAGTTGAACGAACCCTTGTATGGGCGGGGGCTATGATATGTCAGCGAACCAATTTGGGAGATGCTGCTGCGAAACTTGGCACGATCAGTGTGTATCGTAGAATAAACGTATGCACTGATGGCAGGTGTTCCTTACAGTGTTGAAGAGTTGGGAAACTGATGTATTTGTTCTTGGTTTAACGACCGCTTAACTTTCTATATTGATTAGTGGCCGAGTTGACCAATTTCTTGTATGGGCGGGAGATTGTGTTTGGTTTGACGACCACTTAGCTTCCTATAGTGATAATCGATTGAAACCTGGTGTCGCGCTATTTGTTATATGAATGTTGGAAAGGTGATTCTTTTCTCATGTATAATGAATAGGTAGAGGATGTTAAGTTAAGTTCGTGTTCTGAGAACCGACACGCATGGAAAGTTCGTGACTCATAGTTATGTGGTGGAACCCCTCAGCGAATGGGCGACTTTGGCCTGACTAGGACAAGTTCCTCAAACCATATGATTGTGGTAAGTTCCTGAACCCAAATACGTGGTGAGTTTGATGAACAGTGAGTATGGATAGAGTTAAGTAGTCAGGTTAAGGCTATACTAGATATAGTTATTAAGCTGGAAAAGAATGTGGAGGAAAAATTTGAGGTGTTTTGAGGTTTTAGGATATTCCAAATCCTCTAGCTATGCTAGACTTTGAAATTCTTAAAAATCGTGCTAAATTCGCACTGTTGTGCTTTTGAAAAGACAAATGTATTTTTAGAAATCATTAATGCACTTAGTGCAAAGATGATAAACGATGGAGTCATCAATGCAGAATAACCTAGTGTTGGATGTATTTTTAAGCCCACTATGGTATGATGTAATATGACAAAGTCAAAATGATTTTCAGTATTTTGAAACGTTTAAAGAAGAGTCTATGCTAATTGTTTCGGCTAGACAAATTGATTTGAAAATATCAAAATGTATTTATAAAATCATCACACGCCATTAAAGCCATGGTGCAGAGATGAAAAAGACGGAATCCTCAACGCACTGTTGCAACGGTGCGGTATCATGAAGTCCTATAAATGAATTTTAGTTACTTTAACTAATCTGAAATGATTTTTGAGTCGTAATATACGAACAGTTCAATGATGTGAGTCTATGTCATTTATTTTGACTGGACACTTTTTGGTCAGAAATGACTCAAGTTTTATTTTCCAATCCAACTTATGCTGGAGCGGAATTTTGTAGTAAGTCTGAGGTGAACAACCCCATAATGGGGGATATGTCAGAGCCATGAATAAAGAACCCGCGAGGGGGCGCCCAACAGTGGTGGCATGCTGATATGGGTTGGTAAATCCAAAGAGTTCGACCCCGAGAGAAGTCGTTGTGCACAGCGCTAGAGTACGATAGGCTGATCACCTAGCGTACGAAACCATTGTGGTATGTTTTCAGTCTTTGTGATTGATAAACATTCTCGCAGTATGTTCACAGTCTTTATGACTCCTCAGAATAGTATGAAAGTTTTAATGAATATTTTGATTTTCAATTTATTCTTTTATAAGATATTGATTTTCAATTTATTCTTCTGCAAGATATTCCATTGTTCTGGAATTGTGAAAAGTATGAACTTCCTAGAAAAGGGTGGTCATAGAATTTGATGAGTAAAGAGATATTCTCAGTGATGAAAAACTGGTAGAAATGAGTATGATGAAATTTCGGGGACGAAATTCTTATAAGAAGGGGTGAATGTAATATCCCAGATAATTTCAAGATTTTAAATAATATCTTAATTGATTTTATTAAAGGTTAAGGTTTAAACCTAGAAGGTGAGAAGTGAGATGTGTAGAATTTGGGTAAATATTTTTTTTTTAACATAATGTATTTGTTAGAAATTAAATGTGAGAATATTGTAAGGATGCATATAGAGAATTTATTAAAGAAATAAATTCAATTGAGAAGTAAATACGGTTATAAGGATATATATACATAGTTATATATTCCTATAGTTGTGTTTGTTAGCCAAACAAGAAGATGAGTAAATTAATACTCAATAAAACTAATAAATTAATTAGTTTAAATATGAAGTAAGAAGGAAAGTCATAAAATATAATTAATTATGTTAATTATATTAGTTATGAGTTAAAGTTATATAAAAACTAGAAAGTTTGTCTAGAATGACAATATTAATAAGTTAATTGATTAAGTAATTAACTTAATTATTAAGTTGTGGTATAGAGTCCAAGTAATTTAATTACTACTAGTGGACTAGCCCAAAAGAATTATATGTGTTAGCCCAATATGGGAATATTTACATGAAGGTGGGTAATTTAATAAGAGAGCCCAATGGAAGGTAAACTATGTAGCCCAAACATTTAAAAGTCCAATGTTGGTCAAAGTGTTGGAAAATATTATTGAGTGTAGAGAATTAACTAATGTAGGGTTAATTGAATAACCCTAGTTGGTAGACATGAGATAGCATTAACCAAACGTTGGTGAATTGCTAGAAAAAGGAAAGTGGTGATGAGAATTAACTATGGATGAGTTAATTATGTAACCCAAGGTGGTAGAATAAATTAAATCAAATTTAATTGGACTATAATATAAGTCCAAATGAGGTATTAAACTAAGTTAAATAAATTAACCTAGTAGTCCATGTAAGTAATTAAACCTTGATTCAAGTTATAATTAATCAAGCTCAATGCTTGTTTTAATTAAATGTAACATATGATATTTAATGTTAGCCCAATGTGATAATTAAATTGAGCCCAAACTAATTAATTGGATGAGCCCAATATATTAAATCTTAGAGTCCAATGTGGAGCCCAAATGGTAGTCAAAATTGGTCAACAATTGATCATGTGTGTATATATATATATATATAGATGTATATATGTTCATTAAATGAAGAAAAAATAAAGCAAAAATAGAGAATAAAAAGGCCATTTTGCTGAGAATTTTAGGGGCCCCACATGGGTAGCTTGTTTCTTTTATGTTGCTTAAATGGCACACAATCAATAACTTGTAGCAAAGTTGATGGAGGTCAATCACCTTGTCATTCACAAGGTCAATCACTCCAATAGTAAGTATGTTTAAGACCACTAATTGACTAGTGTTAGATGATTAGGGGGTTGATGTATGATTAGCATATGGCTATAAATAGAAGTGCTACATTCATTTATTAGGTTGGTTAGTCATTTTACAAGAAATCCTAGAGAGAAAAGAGAGAGCTTCTTTGAGAGAAAAAGCTAGAGAGCTTGTGAGCTAGTGTGCTAATGGTTCACTCAAGAAGGAAGAAGAGGCCTAGCAAGAAGAAGATCTCCATAGAAGGAACTATGAAGGTTAAAAAGTGTTCTAAACTTTCTTTAGTTCATTTTTATAGTCTATGTATGTTTTAATCGGTCAAAAAGTATTTTTAACCGATCAAAAGTTATTTTGATACTCTAGAACTCTAAATCTATGATATATAGGTAGATTCATGATTTAGTATGTTTAAAACAAGTATTGGTAGGTGTGTTATGCAAATAAATGGAAGAAAAATCCATATTGTGATTTTTACCGGTAAACCCTAGTTGAGGTTGTGATTTAAAGCCTTTCATTTTGAAATCTAGAGGTTGTGTATGAGATTTTCTTCTTTGATATGGTAAATATATAAGTTAAGAACAAAACCTAGTTGGTATAATGTTCATATGAGTTGTTATGGTTAAGATATGATTTTTAAAACCAAGGATTGTGAAGTTAGTTTTCACTTTTCCCTTGTGAGCGATTTTAAGCATAGATCCATTTGGAATTTGGATTTGTGATCTAAAGAGAAGTTGTAGAGGGGGAAATTCTAATGAGAATGGACTCAAGAATCACCCCAAAATGTTTTGTAATGAAGGAGTTATGGCAGTTTTAATCAAAGGAGCAAAAGTTGAAAAATCAGAAAATGGCAATTCTGCAGATTCTGCAAGAGGAGGGCCGGGGCCCTTGTTTCCTTTGTAAAAGGAGGGCCGGGGCCCTTGGTCACTGTTCACGGCCAGTGAGTTTTCCGTTCCGGGTCGGGTCGGGCCATTCGGGTCGGGTCGGTTTGGGTCTTTTAAGTCCAAAATTGATAAAATTGCTTAAAAATTAATATAATTAATTTGGGACCCAACTTTAATAATTATTTATTATTTATAATAAATAATAAATAAAGTAAATAAAAGCTATTATTATAATTAATTATTATTTAAAGGATATTAAATGGTAATTAAAGAAAGATGAAGTTAATAAGGTAATTATTTATTATTTTAATAAATAAGGATAATTAGTTAATTGTTATTTAAATGATATTAAATAATAATTAAAGGGAGATAAAGTGAATAAAATGATCATTTGTTATTTAATGAATATTAAATAATAAATGAGATTAATTAACTAAGAGATTATTATTTAAATAATCATTAAAGGATTTGAGGATTGTTAAAATATTATTAAATGGTTAATAATATTAATAAGTGATTAAAATATTATTAAATGGTTAATAATATTAATAAGAAAATATTATTAAAAGGTTAATAATATTAATAAGTGATTAAAATATTATTAAATGGTTAATAATATTAGTAAGTGATTAAAATATTATTAAATGATTAATAATATTAATAAGTGGGTAAAATATTATTAAATGGTTAATAATATTAATAAGTGATTAAAATATTATTAAAAGGTTAATAATATTAATAAGTGATTAAAATATTATTAAAAGGTTAATAATATTAGTAAGTGATTAAAATATTATTAAATGATTAATAATATTAATAAGTGGGTAAAATATTATTAAATGGTTAATAATATTAATAAGTGATTAAAATATTATTAAATAATTAATAATATTAATAAGTGGTTAAAATATTATTAAGTTGTTAATAATATTAATAAATGATTAAAATATTATTAAATTGTTAATAATATTAATAAGTGATTAAAATATTATTAAAGGGTTAATAATATTTGATTGTAGTTATATATTATCAAAGGTAGATAATATTTTGAGATATTTGGTACATTATTAAATGTCCAAATCATTAAGTTGCGTAAAGAAGAAAGTTTAATTGAATTAAACCAAGGTAAGAATCCATTGGTGATTAAATATTAGACAACTTATAAAATATAGGTTGTATGAAGAACGCAAGGTATTGGTGAAAGATGGTTAAGCGTATCCGATATGTCCAACTAGGTTTGGGCTAGGGGTTTTGTCCGGAACTTAAGGGTTCGTTTGTCGGACATCTTAAGAGTTAATAATTTAAAGTTAGAGTCTTATATAAAGGCTAAGTAATAGTCATTATATCTAATGATTATTTCAATTTGTTTCCTATATAAATTGTAGGTTGAACGCAAGACGCAAATAAGCGTAACTGGTAGAAGCGAACCAGGCAAGTTTTTCAGATATTGTTGCTATGTGTATAACTGTTGTGTGTGCACTTGAAGCCTGTGAGAATTTGAATTAAATATGTTTCTGTGAAATCATATGATGTGTGTTGATTCTATATGTTAGAAAACCTGAATTAATTGAATAAAGTTGAACTGTATGCCATGTATTTATTCCAATGCATGATCAGTATGTTGCATGAATAAATGCAAAGCATGAGAAGCATGATGCATTCATATAATGTAATGCATGAAGTATGAGAAGAATGTATAAACATAAACTATGTGTTATGTGCTATCTGTTAGACTTGTTGAGCCGTCGTGCTCACTCTTGCCTAAACCAACATTTTCAGATAAGGCTAGTTACCTGAAGTTCTCGATAAAGAACAAAGAACAGGAAAACATATTACTTCCATTGAAGATCTAAATATCTATTACAGATATCAGTCCGAATTGGACAGGTAAATGATTGTGTAGCATAAGATTTAGTTGGTACGTTATATGAGTGTTAAATACTCAAGTTGATTGTAATAGAATGTCGTATCAGGTATGATATTAAGACATACTAGGAATGTATAAAGATTTCGATTCTGGAATGAAAAGAGATGTTGTAAAACTGTAAATAAATGGTTATTTACCAATTATAATATTGTTGTAATTCTTAAACAATAAGGAAAAAGGTTGTACTCGTGTTGAACCGAGTTCGAGGTTCGAGGGACCCGGATTCGGGGTCGTCACAAATTCCAAAACTTGTTTACACACTATTAAACACATATTTTAGCATATAAAATATACCAAAATACAAACCAAACATATTAAACTCAAACATGACATAAATATTACCACTACACATTAATAACCATATTAACATGTTTATACTAATATGATGATTTATTTAATTTAAAAACAAAACTTCATTTAAAATAACCATTACCTTGATTTAATGGCTATTCTTCTTTTTCTCCCAAAATATGTTGTGAATCTTGAAGACATAAACTAGCTTAGCACTCCTTCTCCTTCTCTTGCTCTCTCTCAAAATATTTTGCTCTCAAACTCTCTCTTTTGAAACTTGGAGAAAATAATGAAGTAACATTTACCCATTCCAAGTATACTTGAAAAATTAATAGATATACATAATGTATCTAATAATCTAGACCATCATGCACCTATATGGATACTTACACAAGAAAGCTAGCCATGACTTAGTTGGTGAAAAGAAGCATGGTTCATGTACTTAAAAAAAATAAAACAAGCAACCATTAATTAAATAAATGGAAAATAAATTAAAATAAAACAAAAATCAATTTTCTCTCTCATCTCCCACAAGATGGTCGACTGATGACTTTTGATTTGTCCCAAAATGAGTGTCACATTCCACTTTTAAACAATTAATAGTTAATTTAAGTATTTTCCAAGTGGGCCAATCATTGGGCTTTAATTTAAAATACCAATTGGGCTTCTATTAAATTGTTTGGACTACTAAATTGTCAACTTTTATTATTCTCCACTTGGGCTACTAATTGACCCATGTTGGGCTAATTTAATAATTTATAAATTAATTATTCAATCCATGATTAAATAAATAATTAAATTGAATAAATAATTAAATATTCTAACCCATAAGTATTAAATTACTAAATTGACTAATAAATATTATTATTAATATTTTACATTATTTACATTAATTAATAATCATATTAATTAATTTATTATATTTAATTCACTCATTATATTCAATTTAATTGAATATTTAATTAATAGGAAACTTATCAATTATTTTGATATTAAAACTTTAGGGTTTTTTCACTAATTGAATAACATATTAGTGACCCCCTTTAATTAATTTTAGTAATTAATTACATAATTATTAAATCACATAATTAATTAATCACATAAAAAGATTTAAATAATCTCGTAAAACTAACTCGTTGGAAATTAAATTAATAATTTAATTAATAAAGACGTGGAAATTCTAGGACATTACAGAAACAAATTGATGGTTTCTTTAACTGAGGACTTGTGCGAGTTTTAAGCATTCTATTGAACGCGAGTGTGATATGATTGCTCCTTTTGATGCTAGACAAAGTAGAACGAGATAATAGGACCATAAATCATCTATTTATTTACAAATTTGAAGGAAATAAAGAAACAACTATAAGGTTTCCTTAACTGAGGACTTGTATGAGTTGTACGTATAGATTTGAATGCGAGGGTAATATGATTGCTCCTTTTGATCCTAAACAAAGTAGAATTAAGTAATATGACTCTAAATCAGCGATTTGTTTTCAAATTTGAAGTAAATAAGGAAACAATTTGGTGGTTTCCTCAACTGAGGATTTGTGCTAGTTTTAAGCATATTATTGAATGCGAGGGTGATAGGATTGCTCCTTTTGTTGCTAAACAAAGTAATAGGACTCTAAATCATCTATTTGTTTATAAATTTGAAGAAATAATGAAACAACTATAAGGTTTCCTTAACTGAGGACTTCTGTTTGTTGTACGCATGCTTTTGAAAGCGAGTTAGATAGGATTTCTCCTTTTGACGCTAAACAAAGCAGAACGAAGTAATAGGACTCTAAATCAGCTATTTTTTTTTTACATATTTGAGGAAAATAAGGAAATAATTTGGTGGTCTCCTCAATTGAGGACTTGTGCGAGTTTTAAGCATAGTATTGAATGAGAGAGTGATATAATTGCTCCTTTTGTTGCTAAACAAAGTAATAGGACTCTAAATCTTCTATTTGTTTATAAATTTGAAGAAATATTGAAACAACTATAAGGTTTCTTTAACTGAGGACTTGTGATTGTTTTACTCATTGGTTTGAAAGCGATGTAGATAGGATTGCTCCTTTTGATGCTAAACAATCAACTACTTGTTTACAAATTTGGAGGAAATATTGAAGCAATTTGATGGTTTCCTTAACTGAGGACTTGTGCGAGTTTTAAGCATACTATTGAACGCGAGTGTGATAGGATTGCTCCTTTTGATGCTTGACAAAGTAGAACGAGGTAATAAGACTCTAAATCATCTATTTGTTTATAAATTTGAAGAAATAATGAAACAACTATAAGGTTTCCTTAACTGAGGACTTCTGTTTGTTGTACGCATGCTTTTGAACGCGAGTTAGATAGGATTTCTCCTTTTGACGCTAAACAAAGCAGAACGAAGTAATAGGACTCTAAATCAGCTATTTTTTTTTACATATTTGAGGAAAATAAGGAAATAATTTGGTGGTTTCCTCAATTGAGGACTTGTGCGAGTTTTAAGCATAGTATTGAATAAGAGAGTGATATGATTGCTCCTTTTGTTGCTAAACAAAGTAATAGGACTCTAAATCTTCTATTTGTTTATAAATTTGAAGAAATAATGAAACAACTATAAGGTTTCTTTAACTGAGGACTTGTGATTGTTTTACTCATTGGTTTGAAAGCGATGTAGATAGGATTGCTCCTTTTGATGCTAAAAAATCAACTACTTGTTTACAAATTTGGAGGAAATATTGAAGCAATTTGATGGTTTCCTTAACTGAGGACTTGTGCGAGTTTTAAGCATACTATTGAACGCGAGTGTGATAGGATTGCTCCTTTTGATGCTTGACAAAGTAGAACGAGGTAATAAGACTATAAATCATCTATTTGTTTACAAATTTGAAGGAAATAAAGAAATAACTATAAGGTTTCCTTAACTGAGGACTTGTGTGAGTTGTAAGCATGGATTTGAATGCGAGGTTGATATGATTGCTCCTTTTTATGCTAAACAAAGTAGAATGATGTAATAGGTTTCTAAATATGCGATTTGTTTAGAAATTTGAAGGAAATAAGGAAACAATTTGATGATTTCCTCAACTGAGGACTTGTGCGAGTTTTAAGCATACTATTCAATGCAAGAAGGACATGATTGCTCGTTTTGTTGCTAAACAAAGTAATATGACTCTAAATCATCTATTTGTTTACAAATTTGAAGAAATAATGAAACTTTAAGGTTTCCTTCACTGAGGACTTGTGTGAGTTGTACGCATGGATTTGAATGCGAGGATGATATGATTGCTCCTTTTGATGTTAAACAAAGTATAATGAAGTAATAGGACTCTAAATCAGCGATTTGTTTACAAATTTGAAGGAAATAAGAAAATAATTTAGTGGTTTCCTTAACTGAGGACTTGTGCGAGTTTTAAGCGTACTATTGAATGGGAGAGCGATAGGATAGCTCCTTTTGTTGCTAAACAAAGTAATAGGACTCTAAATCATCTATTTGTTGATAAATTTGAAGAAACAATGAAACAACTATAAGGTTTCCTTAACTGAGGACTTGTGATTGTTGTACTCATTGGTTTGAAAGCGAGGTAGATAGGATTGCTCCTTTTGATGCTAAACAAAGTAGAACGAAAAAATATGACTCTAAATCACCTATTTGTTTACAAATTTGGAGGAAATAATGAAACAATTAGATGGTTTCCTTAACTGAGGACTTGTGCGAGTTTTAAGCATACTATTGAATGCGAGTGTGATAGGATTGCTCCTTTTGATGCTAGACAAAGTAGAACGAGGTAATAGGACTATAAATCATATATTTGTTTACAAATTTGAAGGAAATAAAGAAACAACTATAAGATTTCCTTAACTGAGGACTTGTGTGAGTTGTACGCATGGATTTGAATGCGAGGTTGATATGATTACTCCTTTTGATGTTGTATGATATACACGTGAAAGACTATAAACTTATCACATAGTAAAAGAGAATATATTAAACTTACCATCTTACAATGTAATATTTATTATCTAATATACCAAATAAGTTGTAGCTCCATGTGTCCCCTCGAACTCCCCCTCCGTTTGTTGAACTAGGGGATAAATAAGGAAAAAAAGTAAGGGTTCAAAGCTATTGAAAGAAAAAAAAAATCAACAATTAAAAGTCTGACTAATGCCACTTTGATCGGCGTTGTTTTTTTTTAAAAAAAAAGAAAATAGAAATCTGGGTTTTTTTTTTTATAAAAAAATTGGAATAACTTATTAATATTATTAATCATTTAATAATATTTTAATCACTTATTAATATTATTAACCATTTAATAATATTTTAATCACTTATTAATATTATTAAAAATTTAATCATATTTTAATCACTTATTAATATTATTAATCATTTAATAATATTATAATCTCTTACTAATATTATTTATCATTTAATAATATTTTAATCATTTACTAATGTTATTCATCATTTAATAACTTTTTAATCTTATACTAATATTATTAATCATTTATTAATATTTTAATACACATCAAATAATACCAATAGTTAACTTTTTAATTGTGTTAACTTTTGTCTTTATTTTAAACATCTAGCTACCCATTAGCTATTAATAAACTTCATATATTGGTTTATTATTCAAACTCATTCATTTTACACTTATTTCAACTTAAATTTTCATAAAAAAAACTCGACTCGGACCGATCCGACCCGACCTGACTCAACCCGAAGCACCAAAAATCGCCTGGCATATTGTTCTGACGCAACTGCGTCACACCGGACACAGGTGCGTCAGGCCATTATGTCCGGAAGTCATTTTTTTGACTGCTCGACCCTCCGACAGCCATAACTTCTTCATTTTAAAATATTTTGGGGTGATTCCTTAGTCCATTCTCATTAGAATTTCCCCCTCTACAATTTCTGTTTATATCACAAATCCAAATTCTAAACGGAACTGGACTAAAAACTGCTCACAAGGACAAAGTGAAAACAAAAATCACAAATCCTTGGTTTTAATTGTTTAAACTTGAATAAAATAAACTCTACACATCCAAATGACACCAACTTAGTGTTGTTGTCTTCCAAACTTCTTCTTTTACAGTATTTCATGGTTCGGTCACATTTTTAAAAACGTTTTGACAATAAATTTAAGATCAAACCATCTAGGATTTTACTGGTAAATCGTTATATGGACTTCCCTTGTAATTCTTTACGTACCACCCATACAAATACATGTATTAACTATATCAACCTATGAATATACCTATATGTCATAGTTTTAGACTTCTAGATCATCAAAATAACTTTTGATCGGTTAAAAATATGTTTTAACCATTTAAAACATATCTAGACTACAAAAATTCTCTAAGGAAAGTTTAGAACACTTTTTAACCTCTTGGATATGGATGTTTTTCTTCTTCTCCTTCCAACGTATGCTATATAAAGCTATGTGCTATCCACTAAGCTCCTCCTCTAACAATCTCCTTCAACTCATAAGTGTTTGCTTGCTTTTCTCTCCAAGAGCTCTCTCTTTTCTCTCTAGAAATTCTAGACAAATGGCTAACAAACATATCCAATGTGTGGAGCACTATATTTATAGCACACCCTTAATCACCATTAACTCTTACTAATCAACTAACATTAGTTAAATTAGAGACTAATTTAGGATTACTATTTGATTGATTGACTCTTGGATTGACATGTTGATTGACCTCCATCAAGTTTGTTTACAAGTTATCAATTGAGTAAAACAAAAGCAACATTTCTCCAACACTTAACTAAAGTGTGGTTAAGACTCTTGCTCTTGTAACCTATGTTAAATTAACTATCAACCATGGTTCAAGATCATCAATTAAACATACACACATCTTCTACCAAATAACCCAAGTAAGGTTAATTCTCTACAATCAAGTATACATATATATGTTAGGGTTTCAAAACAGTGAAAGCAGCGGAATTTAAAAAATTTTCGAAACCCTAAAACAGGATCCATGCGAAACCAGATTAATCAGAGGTTTAGATTATTTACCGATTATTCGAGATGGACAGGAGACGATGGAATTCTGGAACGGCTTTGAATCTTCAACACAATCTAGCGACTGCGTCTCTACGATATCCACACGAACGCTCCGCGAATCGTCCCACGATCTGCAACAAAAGGAATCTGCAGTACTAGCCACCAAGATCAGGATTTCTAACCTATTTTTCTCTCTAGCCTCTTTCTGAAAGCGGCTAGGGTTTTAGTTTTTCCTTACGTGATTAAGACTACTGATATATCATATATATAGTAGTTAATAGGAATTAACCAAAACCTAATTTAATTAGAAAAATAAAATCCGAATTTATATATATTATATCTTAATTAAGTCTAACTTAATTAATATACATATATATATATATATATATATATATATATATATATATATATATATATATATATATATATATATATAAATTATCCTATTAATTTAAAATCGTAATTTTAAATACTATCAATCATATTGACATATTTAAATACTTACAATTTAAATTAATTCCTTTTTAAATACGTTCTATGTGTGTGACCCTATAGGTTATTGTTATGTTGGCAATAATTTTAAAATCATATTATAAAATTATAAACAGTGAGCGGCATCTAGTAATGCATCACTGCTACCCAAATAATAATAAGATCGGTGATTCGATACAACCTTTTCGTGACCAATGTTTCAATGTAATTTAATCCTTTTAACCTTATATCCTAGATTAAACTCGAGGCATGGAATGTGTCATACTCTTCATAATTTAATCTGAATTTTCTTGATCAATGAGTAGACTATATGAAACAAATCAATATTTGAGCATGGCCATGCATTTCATAGTCCTACTCAATCAAGAGGCCTATGGATATCACCCCTAATATATAGGAGGGTTATATTCCATCTAGATTACTCATATTCCTCACACGATTCATGATTTACCCAATAATCACCTTTATTGTCCACCCTATTAAAGGTGACATATGATGATATCAAAGTACACAAATTCTTGTGTAATAATATAGTGACTTCAGGTCGGAGGATCATTACATCATTGTCACTATAAGAATTTCTTATGACACTTTGCATAATGCTCCATGTAGAATTCTCATGGTGGGTCAGTCCAGTACATTGTTCTCTAACATGTACCTATGCATCGACTCAAATATCTCATATATTTATGACCAATGAGATTTGGCCATCAGTCAATCCACATACTAGTCTCAATGCATCATTGTTGTCCCATTAACAATGATACTCGACTAGGGACATTTAAGAGCAATGATACTAATTATAATTATATAATTTCATGTTCAAGTCACATACCTAAAGCTATATAATTCGTATCATTATTCTAAGGGCTTTTATTATGTTAACATTTATATAACGCAGTAAATGAAATCATAATAAAATAATCCATTTATTCAATCAAATATAATATCAAAAATGTTAAGCAATTACATCAAATAATTAGCCTCTAGGGCATAAACTCTAACAATATATCCAATATATTTATATATTTACTAACATTTAACTCTAACATTGGTTAATGTTTTATTCTTATGTCCTATATAATTATATAAGCATCTATATATATATAAACACCAATATATGTATATATATTCACTTATACATGCACAATATTTGTATTTTTGACATTTAAAATGTCATCCATCAACTTGACTACAAGCAACATAAATGGTGAAGTGTAAAATAAGCAACAATCACCAACACTTAACCCACATGTGTTAACTCTCTAACTCCCATAAGAACTATAGTTAAAATACTATACTTAACCTTGGTCACTTAAAACCCCAACATTGGTTAAAGCTCATCTTATATATATATATATATATATATATATATATATATATATATATATATATATATATATATATTATATATTTATACATCTCCCAACAATTAACCACAATGTGGTTAATTCTCTACAACATCCAACCCATGGTTACATACCAATTCTACCTTGGTGAATTATATACATATATAATTGTATCTATAATATTCTTCCTACAACTAACCGATGCATAGTTAAATCTTTAATTTATTTACTACCTAAGGTTACTCAAGTAACTCATCCATAGTTAATTCTTATCATCAAATACTGTGACGACCCCAAATCCGGGTTCTTTAACCTCGGGTTTGGTTCTCACTGTACAATACTAAACAATAATGAAATACATAAATTGTATTCAAACTTCGCGGAATAATACAAAAGGTTCCTTAATCAAAAGGCTACACTTCCCAAGGTCTATTACCTTAATCTTAAACATTACATATCTTAAGGGAAATACAAAAGATTTACAACAGTAATTACATAACAGTAAACTAAACTAGCATGCAACTACTAAAATTAAACATTCGCTTTCCCCTTGCCTTTATCCGATTTAGAGCTTTCGGGATTGGCTGAAATAAAGTCATGATATAGCAAGAATGAGCAACTAAATGGCTCAGCAAGTTTATAAACAACAATCATACGATATATCATGATGAAGGGAAATAACTTCAAGGTTTCAACAATAACAATTGTGAAAGATAACAAGAATCAATGTTCAATAAAAGAAGGAATTGACTCTTTACTGCTGAGTGGTCCTTAATGACCATGAACTGCTACTAAGGTAAAACAGACATACAATGTCTGACTCCTTGTTAAAAATAACGGGACACTTGAGGGGATCAGTCCTCTTATGTCCTATGTATATGCATCACATTTAGTTTTCTTGCGCGCTGTCGGGTCTCCGACAAATAAAAATCCCCTTTAACTAGGGTTGTTCTATCTCAGTCTTACTGTAAGAATCCGCACCAGCCAATGGTTTGGATCAGCTTTTATAATATTCAACTAAATGAATTTAACATGCATTTGTCTAGCCGAAACAATTAGCTTAGACGTTCTTAAACAGTTTGCAAAAGCACTATGTGCGAATACAATAATCAATAACGATGTGAAGTAATTTTCGATAATTAATTCACTCAAAGGTCTGTCAAATATCTACGAGTGTAGATACTTGCTCAACAATAATTGAATTGCTCAAAGTAATTAAAGTTGAATAATAATTGCAACAATAAGTACCAGTTAAGGGTAGAAGACTTGCAATAGAAATTACAAGCTAAAGTTAGAAAACTTGCCTCGTGCGTTGTTTACTGCTAACCAAATTAATTTAACAATCCTTGAACGGACCTAACAATTAAATCAATTTGATCTTAAATTAGTATCATATACTTGTAAGTATAATGATCTTTATAAACCTTATGAACCACATAATTGATTAATTATGGGTAATTAAACACTTAGGAAATATTATCATTATTTGATAATATTTCAAACACAAAGAACTTATATTAATTGTTTAATATAGTTCAAAATAAATATCTAATATTATTAATCATTTAACAATATTTTATTAAGTATCTAATATTATTAATCATTTAATAATATTTTATTAGGTATCTAATATTATTAATCATTTAATAATATTTTATTAAGTATCTAATATTATTAATAATTTAATAATATTTTATTAATTATCCAATATTATTAATCATTTAATAATATTTTAATATCTTATTAATATTATTAATTATTTAATAATATTTTAATTATTTATTAATATTATTAACCATTTAATAATATTTTAATCACTTATTAATATTATTAATCATTTAATAATATTTTAATCATTTATTAATATTATTAACCATTTAATAATATTTTAATCACTTACTAATGTCATTAATTATTTGATAACATTTTCATCATATACTAATGTTATTACACATTTCATAACCTTTTAGTTACATACATATTTAATTCTTTAACAATCCTCAAATCATACCAATAGTTAACTTTTTAATAGTTTTTAACTATTGTCTTTATTTTATACATTTAACTACCAATTAGTCACTAATAGACTTTATATATATATTGATTTAATATTCAAACACTTTCATTTTACAAGTTTATCTTAGGTTTTAAGTCCCTAACGGAGTTTTGTTTAGACTTTTCATTAACCGACAAGTTAAACCGGAGTTCTAACTTGATAAAACTTTAAAATATCAAAATTTGACTTTTTTAAAACTGGGCCAGCGCTGGCGGCGCTGGCCATAGGCTTATTTGAGAGCTGCCAGCGCTCAAAGCAGAATGTCCGAGCGCTGGCGGCGCTCACTTTGGCTGTCCGGACCTCTTTTCGAAAAACTGCCATAACTTTTTCATACGGAAACATTTTGAGGTGATTTTTGAGTCTAAACTCATTAGAATTTCATGATCTACAATTTCTCTTTGTATCACAAATCCAAATTCCAAACGGAACTGGACTAAAAACTGCTTACAATGACAAAGTGAAAAACTAACTTCACAAATCATTGATTTTATTGGTTCAAACTTGAAATAAATAAACTCTACACATCCAAATGACATCAACTAAGTGTTGTTGTCTTTGTAAATTCTTATTTTACAACATTTCATGGTTCAATCACATTTTTGAAAACGTTTTACAAAAAAATTACGGATCGAACCACTTAGGGTTTAAAAACGACATCTTTTGTGGTTAAAGCTATAACTTCTTTGTTATTCAATATTTGTGAAAGGTTCAAAAAGGGTTTTTCTTTAAAACTCATAGATCTAGCTTTCTAGCCATATAAATCAAATTTCCTATTTGTACATTTCAAAATACAACCATAAACCTAGCGTGCATAGTTAGGGTTTACCGGTAAAATTGTGTTATGAACTTTTCTACCATTTTTATGTATTTCTAACATACCAAAACATGTTATAAATACATAGATCTATGAATATACATATATTACATAGTTAGATACCTCTAGATCATCAAAACGAGTTTTGATCGGTTAAAAATAGATTTTAACCGATCAAAAGCTTTCTAGACTACAAAAATGAAATAAGATGAAGTTGAGAGCACTTTTAAACCTTTGTGATTTGAAGGCTCTTCTTCTTCTCCTACCAAAGTATGTGGTGAAGCTTTGTGTCATCCACCAAGCTCAACCTCTAGCTATATCACTCAACACTTAAGTGTTTCTTCTATTTTTCTCCCAAATGCTCTCTATTTTTCTCTCTAGAATTCTTGCAAATGAACTAACCAACATCACCAAGGTTGTAGGATGTCTTATTTATAGCCAACAACTAACCCTTCATTAACTTGCTAATTCATCCATGTTGGTGAAATTAAAGCCTAATCAAGCTTACTATTCCATTGAATGACCAAGTGATAGACATATGGAATGACTAGGGTGGTTGAACAACTTATGACATGGATGGATTTTCAAGCAATCTAGGAAATCAAGTTATCCATGTGGGGCCCTCAAAAATTCAGCAAATTGAATTATCCAAGCCATTTTTCCTTTATTTTTAATGCAAAAATGTGCATATATACATCTATATATATATATATACATATATATATATATTGACCAAAGTTTGACCCTTATTGGACTTCACATTGGGCTTGGTAATAACTTCTATTGGGCTCATTCAATTAAATTGTTTGGGCTCAATTTAAATACCACATTGGGCTTCTTTTAAATAGTCTAGGTTACATTTAATTAAATCAAGCATTGGGCTTGTTTAATTAATTACATGGGCTAGTAATTAAATTAATTACATGGGCTACTAGGTTAATATCTTTAACCTAGTTTATCAACTCATTTGGATATAAAATATAATCCAATTAGGTTTGCTTTAATTAATTATACACTTTGCTTTAATCCTTTAAATAAATATACAAGCACATAAGTACATTTATTTATTTAGCAAAAGAAAAAAAAAAAAAGTACATTTATTTAATTATCTAATGCACAATTAATTAATGAGAAAAATTTAAATTCATTGCTAAATATTTATTAAGTATATTTACAATGACTAATGAAATTCGTGGTCATTACAAATACACTCACCTAGTATTTAACCAATATTTGGTTAATGCTCTCTCTTGTCTACCAACTAGGTTTGTTCAATTAACCCTACATTAGTTAATTCTCTACACTTAACAATATTTTCCAATATTTTGACCAACATTGGACTTTTAAGTATTTTGGGCTACATAACTTACTTTACATTGGGCTCTCTTATTTAATTACTTGGGCTACCCAACACAATTCACATATCATTTATAACTTGGGCTTGATAATTAATTTAATTGGACTACCACACTATTTGCCAACATAATTTAATTGGACTTATATTAATTACTTCTTTATAATTATCAACAAGACTTACAACAACTAATATTTGCTTGCCTAATCCATTATTGGACTCTATACAACAATTCTATAATTAAGTTAATTACTTAATTAATTACTTCTCATTATTGCCATCCTAGGCAATCATTCTAGCATTTCTATAACTTTAACTCATAACTAATACAATTAACCTAATTAATTATATTTAATGACTTTTCTTCTTACATCATATTTAAACTAATTAATTTATTAGTTTTAATTGATTATTAATTTACTCATGTTCTTATTTGTCTAACAAACACATTTTAGGTATATATAATTTAATATAACCACATTCACTTCTCAATTGAATTTATTTCCTTAATAAATTCTCTACATGCATCATTACAATATTCTCACACTTAATTTCTAACAAGTAAATCATTAAAAAAAATGTTTACCAGTTTTCTACACATTTTACTTCTCAAATTATAGGTTTTAAACCATAACCTTTAATTAATATTTAAAAATCTTATTTACAAATTTTGTAAATATTTGGGATATTACAGAGTTGATGGTGATTAAGGAGACTCTATATATAGAGTACTCCACACCCTTGTCATGTTTGTTTGGTTATTTGCTAGAGCTCAAGAGAAGAAAATAAAGAGCATTTAAGAGAAATATAGAGAGAACACTTATAAGTGTGGAAAATATTGCTAGAGATAGAGCTTGGTGGATGACACAAAGCTTCACATCATTCTTTGGAAGGAGAAGAAGAAGAGCACACAAGTCCTTAAGGTTAAAAAGTGTTATAACCCTTCTTAAGTTCATTTTTGTAGTTTAGTTATGATTTAAACGGTTAAAATATATTTTTAACTGATAAAAAGTTATTTTGATGCTCTAGAAGTCTTAAGTTATGTTATATTGGTATAATAACGGTTTGATACGTTTTCATCACTTCTAATTACATGTAACACATAATTCTCTTTACATCATAATTTAATATTACACTTTCCTCAAACTACACGTGTTTCTCTTTCATTCATCAACTCATAATATTATCTAGCATGAATTAACACATATTTCCAACATAATTACCTCTTCAAACTAGGTTTTCATCAAAACTACCAACATATAACATATAATCATACCTTAAATCATGATTCCTAACTTAAATCCATACATGAATAGTATATCACCTTTGTAAATCCATATATGAATAGTATACTAAATTTATAACTTGTAACTTTACATAATCTTTATTTTTATCCATGAATTCTTGTATGGCTATCCTTATTCTAGCATGTAAGCACACAAATACAACATATTAATACATGAACATGGTTATACCTTCATAGCTGGTGCTGCAGGAATGGGCCCATCAAGGATATAGAGCTTGCGCTCTTGTTTGAGGACAATCCTCAAGTTCCTATGCCAGTCTAGGAAATTAATTCCACTCAGCTTTTCCTTCTCAAGGACTGATCGTAGTGAAAGACTATTTGTGTTGTTGGTTGCCATTGATATCTACAATTTATAAGTGCAAAAATAATAAGTCAAATTGCAGAGTTTTGATATTATGTAATTGATAATAGTACATTCCAAATATACATCCCACTATTTTAGTCAAATTAATAGCCCTCGCCATTAATTCGGAAAGTATTTTTATTAAATCTTTCTAGTGAGCTAAGATCCATATTTCATTACGCCTTAAGTTAGCTTTGGCTAATATCTTAAAACATAATTATTTAGGTAGACAACCATTTGTCAATTATATCATATATACTCTTAGATAGTTTGGTGAACAACATTTGTTCTAGTCCATCTAATGGTACCTGCCAAACTCTATGCCTCTAAGTCCACAATCCTATTGAGATAACTTAGTTAAGTCGGGCCCAATGCTTTTAACATTTTGGATATCACAATTATCTTATCGCATCTTACCAAGATAAATGGGGTACTTTGCTTTGGCAAACCTACATTCATTGATCAAGGTCTTGATGAGTGTCATTCATTGGAAGGCATCTGATTTAGACTTAATAATTTTATGAGGGATTTTATTAATTAATTTATATCTCACCAATTTTAATCTTATTAAGAATGCACGTTATTTATCATAGCATATCGTATACAAGCATAAATAAAGTGCAAAAATTAAACGTGTCACAGTTATGGCCCAACCCTATGTCAATCCTTTCAAGCTAATGAAAAGATTGAAGGTCAGTCTAAGGTGGTAAAAGGTCTTCAAAATAGTAGCTTCGTTGAACCTTCCTCGTTCACGTGTGTCTCCTCTCCATCGTCATCTTGTCTTCTTGATTACACTTGTACATTACATGTTATAAAGAAACCTCGAGTTACATTCGAGGGGATTTAGATGAGAAGAGAATATTACATTAGAATTTATAGAAAGGCACGACATGCAAGCCGTATTTCAAAAACCAAAAACCACTAATCCTATGGGTCAAAGGGGCCATAACTGTACACCATGCATATCACAATAAGCACATAACACAATTTATATCATTTAAAGAAAATTATAAATAATATTTGGGGTCACGACCATCGTGCACTACGGCGGGGGGGGGGGGGGGGGGTCCAAGGGGGGGACTCCCCCCTGGCGCCCGTGGAAATTTTTTCCAAACTACAATCTGTATTGTAGAATTCCTGAACTGCAGATTGTATACGAATCTTGGAAACAATTCCAAAATCATATATAATCTGCCATGCAAATTGTATATAAATCTCTGAAACAATTCCAGAATCATATACAATCTGCCATATTAAAATTTATACCCAGAACAATACACCTAGAACATATCATATATGTCCAGTTTCGTTTAATCATATTAAACCGAATCTTCATACTTCTAATCCAATTAGAACAGAAGTTGTATTGTTCTTCCACCTTATAAAATACGATTAACAGAAACCACATACATGCATGTATATTTCAGATTTCCAGAATATGCATACATGTAAAATATCATATATTTAAACTCAGATCGGTAAACATGCATCATCATATATCATATATATCGAGTACAATTAAATCACGTAATCTGAATTAATCGTTTCGCAAGTTGCTCTGATACCACTGATAGAGTTTTGACACAGAGAAAGCAGCGAAATTTAAAAATTTTCCTAAACCCTAAGCCAGGATCCATGCAAAACCATATTAATTTAGAATTTTAGATTATTTACCGATTATTCGAGATGGACAGGAGACGATGGAATTCTGAAACGGCTTCGAATCTTCAACGCAATCCAGCAACTGCATCTCTACAGTGTCCACATGAACGCTCCGCGAACCGTCACACGATCTGCAGCAAAAGGGAGCTGCGGTACTAGCCACCAACATCAGGATTTCTAACCTATTTTTCTCTCTAGTTTCTTTCTGAAAGCGGCTAGGGTTTTAGTTTTTCCTTATGTTACTTTTAGACTACTGATATATCATATATATAGTAGTTAATAGGAATTAACTAAAACCTAAAATAAATAGAAAAATAAAATCCGAATTTATATATATTATATTTTAATTAAGTCTTACTTAATTAATATACATATATACAAATTATCCTATTAATTTAAATTCGTAATTTTTAAATACTATCAATCATATTGACATATTTAAAATACTTACAATTTAAATTAATTCCCTTTTAATTACGTTCTAAGTGTGTGACCCTATAGGTTATTATTATGTTGGCAATAATTTTAAAATCATATTATAAAATTATAAACAGTGAGCGACATCTAGTAATGCATCATTGCTACCCAAATAATAATAAGATCGGTGATTCGATACAACCTTTTCGTGACCAATGTTTCAATGTAATTTAATCCTTTTAACCTTATATCCTAGATTAAACTCGAGGCATGGAATGTGTCACACTCTTCATAATTTAATCTGAGTTTTCTTGATCAATGAGTAGACTATATGAAACAAATCAATATTTGAGCATGGTCATGCATTTCATAGTCCTACTCAATCAAGAGGCCTATGGATATCACCCCTAATATATAGGAGGATTAAATTCCATCTAGATCACTCATATTCCTCACACGATTCATGATGTACCCAATAATCACCTTTATTGTCCACCCTATTAAAGGTGACATTTGATGATATCAAAGTACACAAATTCTCGTGTAATAATATAGTGACTTCAGGTCGGAGGATCATTACATCATTGTCACTATAAGAATTTCTTATGACACTTTGCATAATGCTCCATGTAGAATTCTCATGGTGGGTCAGTCCAGTACATTGTTCTCTAACATGTACCTATGCATTGACTCAAATATCTCATATATTTATGACCAATGAGATTTGGCCATCAGTCAATCCACATACTAGTCTCAATGCATCATTGTTGTCCCATTAACAATGATACTCGACTAGGGACATTTAAGAGCAATGATACTAATTATAATTATATAATCTCATGTTCAAGTCACATACTTAAAACTATATAATTCGTATCATTATTCTAAGGGCTTTTATTATGTTAACATTTATATAACGCAGTAAATGAAATCATAATAAGATAATCCATTTATTCAATCAAATATAATATCAAAAAATGTTAAGCAATTACATCAAATAATTAGCCTCTAGGGCATAAACTCTAACAATAACAACAATGAAATACATATATTGTATTCAAACTACGCGGAATAATACAAAAGGTTCCTTATATAAAGGCTACACTTCCCAAGGTCTATTAACCTTAAATTGTAACATTACATATCTTAAGGGAAATACGAAAGATTTACAATGGTAATTACATAGCAGTAATTTAAACTAGCATGCAACTACTAAAATTAAGCATTCGCTTTTCCCTTGCCTTTGTCCGATTTAGAGCTTTCGGGATTGGCTGAAATATAGTCATGATATAGCAAGAATGAGCAACTAAATGGCTCAGCAAGTTTATAAACAACAATCATACGATATATCATGATGAAGGGAAATAACTTCAAGATTTTCAACAATAGCAATTGTGAAAGATATCAAGAATCAATGTTCAATAAAAGAATGTATTGACTCTTTACTGCTGAGTGGTCTTTAATGACCGTGAACTGCTACTAAGGTAGAACAGACATACAATGACTGACACCTTGTTAAAAATAACGGGACACTTGAGGGGATCAGTCCTCTTATGTCCTATGTATATGCATCACATTTAGATTTCTTGCGCGCTGTAATGTCCTACAATTTCCACATCTTTATTAATTAAATTATTAATTTAATTTCCAACGAGTTATTTTTACGAGATTATTTAAATCTTTTTATGTGATTAATTAATTATGTGATTAATTAATTATGTAATTAATTACTAAAATTAATTAAAGGAGGTCACTAATATGTTATTAAATTAGTGAACAAACCCTAAAGTTTTAATATCAAAATAATTGTTAAGTTTCATATTAATTAAATATTCAATTAAATTGAATATAATGAGTTAATTAAATATAATAAATTAATTAATATGAGTATTAATTAATGTAAATAATGTGAAATATTAATAATAATATTTATTAGTCCATTTAGTAATTTAATACTTATGGGTTAGAATATTTAATTATTTATTCAATCTAATTATTTATTTAACCATGGATTGAATAATTAATGTGTAAATTATTAAATTAGCCCAACATGGGTCAATTTGTAGCCCAAGTGGGGAATAATAAAATTTGACAATTTAGTAGCCCAAACAATTTAATAGAAGCCCAATTGGTATTTTAAATTAAAGCCCAATGATTGGCCCACTTGGAAAATACTTAAATTAACTATTAATTGTTTAAAAAGGGAAATGTGACTTTGAATTTGGGACAAAAAGAAGATGATCAGCCGAAGCATACAAGGAGGAGAGAGAGTGTATTGTTATTATTATTATTATTATTATTATTATTTGATTTTTCATTTAATTAATAAAAGGGTTGCTTGTTTTCTTTTTGTAGTACATGCACCATGCTTCTTTTCACCTAATGTGGTTAACTTGTGTAAGTATCCAATAGGTTCATGATGGGCTAAAATTATTAGATATATTATGTATCTATCAAAATTGCAAGTATACTTACAATTTAGGAGCATTATGTTAGTCATTTTTCTTCTTCCATTTTTCAAGCTAGAGAGCATTTGAGAGTGTAGAAAAATTATATTTGAGAGACTAAGAGAGGAGAAGGGGTTCTTGGTTCATGCCTTCAAACCTCATCAACTATTTTGGAAGAAAAAGGAATATAGCCATTAAATCAAGGTAATGGTTATTTTAAATGAAGTTTTATTTTTAAATTAAATAAATCATCATGTTAGTATAAACATGTTAATATAGTTATTGATGTGTAGTGGTAATATTTATGCCATGCTTGAGTTTAATATGTTTGGTTTGTATTTTGGTATATTTTATATGCTAAAATATGTATTTAATAGTGTGTAAACAAGTTTTGGAATTCATGACCAAAAATATTTTTTATAAAACTTAGGTTTGATGTTCTAATATTATAGAACATTAAATCATGAGAAAAACAAAGTTTGAATCACTCAAAATGGAGTTTTATACAAAAAGATATGATTTATGGTAGTTTATGTGATGTAAAATTTTTTATAAAAAAATTATGATATTAAATCATGAAAAATTATTTTTTCATGTTATAAATTAATATAAGGTGATTGGTAATTTTTTTGGATTTTTATTGATGATTTAAAGCTTACTTGTTGGTATATTTTTATTTAAAATGTGTGTGCCGGAGCACTGTTCACAATCTGCCAAAAAAGAAAAAAATTTTGGATTTTTCCGCGCAATGCGCGCAAGCATTTAGGCTGTCGGACGCGGTGACAAAACGGCGTCGTTTAGCATCAGAAATGTTACGCCGCGCGTACGCGCGGAAGCCAAAGCAGTGAATCCAAAACAGCACCGTTTTGGTCCTGCTTCGGCATAACGCGCGCAATGCGCGAGCAACTGTTTTTCGGCGAAATTACATTTATGCCCCTCCGTGTTTTTTTTGGCGAAATTACCATTTTGCCCTCGGATCAGTTTTCTGATTATTTACGAAACTGCCATCGGTCCGGTTTTTCAACTTAATTACGAAAATGCCATTCGGGTTAATTTTAATTAATTTAAATATTTAAAAATTAATTTAAAATTATAACAAAAATAATAATAATACAAAAATAATATTGGGGAGGATATTTTTCATTAAGTTTAATATTTAAATATTTTAAATATTAATCTAGTTAGCTAAACCATGGTTAAGTTAAATAAATTTATTATTTATTTATTATTTTAAATGTTAATAATAAATAAAGATGATAAATTAGCAATTATTATTTAATGCCTATTAAATAATATTTAAAGAGAGATAAAATTTATAAATTAATTATTTATTATTTAAATATTATTAAATAATAAATAAGGATAATTAAGTAATTAATTAATAATTAATTAACATTAAATAACGATTAATGGAAATTAAGTTATTAGAGTAATAATTTATTATTTAATTAAAATAATAAATAAGAATGATTTGATTATTATTTAACCTTAAATAATAATTAAAATTAATTAAATAATTAATTATTATTTAATTGACATTAAATAATAATTAAAGAGGATTAAGATTAGTAAACTATTATTTAATTTCCTTAATTAAATAATAAGTAAGGTTAATTACTTGGTTAATTATTGGTTGATTAACATTAAATTAAAGAAGGTTAAAACTAAGTTAATAATTATTTATTATTTAAGTATAATTAAATAATAAGTAAGTACAATTAGTTATTATTTATTTTAAATAATAACTAGAGTTAATTAATTAATTTCTATTTAATCAATATTAAATAGTAATTAAAAAGAGATTGAGTTAATAAAATAAATTGAATTTAATTAAACAATTATAATAAGTTGTTTAAAGGTTTAATAAGTGTCCAACACTTAAGAAAAATATTTTCTTACTTATTAAATTATTAACCTAATATGATTGAGGGTCTATAAGGTTAATAATATTGTTTTGACTAATGTAATTTATGTGTTAGTACTTATGTGGTAAATAAGTTCGTTATTAAGCGTATAGTGATGCAAATACGTCATACTAATTATTAGACCGACTTTATTAATGTTAGGTCTTTCAAAGCAAGTTAGTTAAAGCTAGACAATTATTGTAGCTGAGCAAACAGGCAAGTTCTCTAACCCTACTCATTTATTGTTGAACAAGTTTCTATACTTGTATTTATTGTCAAAGCTTGAAGTGGTTTAATTATTTAAAATTATTCCACATCCATACTGTTTATAAAATCGCACTTAGTGCACTTGAAGCTTATTAGTTCTTGATTCATGAACTGTACTAAAAATGTCAAAAGCTAATAGTTCAGCTAGACATTGCGTTTCTAAATTCAATAACTTGAATACTTTTAAAAGCTTATCCAAACCATTGTTGGGTGCGGATTTCTTATATTAAGTCTGAGAATTGAACAACCCTAAATTAGGGGATTTTGTGTCGGGAAACCGACATTGGCGCCAGTGACTAAATGTAATGCATATACAGCGGGTTGAATAGGCTGATCCCCTTGAAAACCAAACAACTCAAAGGGTCAGAGGAAACTCTAGTATACCCTCGTTAGTTCAGGGTCCTTAGTGACCACTCAGCATTTTAAGATTCAAATATTCTGTTTATTAAAATTTGAATCTTGTTTCATTCACAATTGTTATATCTATTGTTGAATCATTGATGATATTTCCCATTCATTCATGATATATTAAATCTATATGATTGTTCTAAACTTGCTGAGCAAACTAGTTGCTCATTCTTGCTATATCATGAACCATTTTTCAGATAATCCTGATTGCTCAAAGAAGGATAAGGGAAAAGGAAAGGCCAGAGCTTAAGTAGTTTATGCATGCTAATTAGATGCTTAAATTTGTGTTTACTGTTGTTAAACCTTTTGTAATTCCTTATGATAGGAACTGTTTATGTTAAGGTTAATAGACCCTGGTATTGTAACCTTTTTGTAAGGGAACCAATATGTATTATTCCGCGATATTTAAATGCAATGTATGTATTTAATTGTTAGTAATGTGTTGAATAGTGAGAACCAAACTCGAGGTTATGGAACTCGGATTTGGGGTCGTCACACGCGCTGTCGGTTTTCCGACAAATAAAAATCCCCTTTAACTAGGGTTGTTCTTTCTCAGTCTTACTGTAAGAATCCGCACCAGCCAATGGTTTGGATAAGCTTTTATAATATTCAATTCAATGAATTAACATACATTTGTCTAGCCGAAACAATTAGCTTAGACATCTTAAACAGTTGCAAAAGCACTATGTGCGAATACAATAATCAATAACGATGTGAATAAATTTTCGATAATTAATTCACTTAAGGGTCTGTCAAATATTTACGAGTGTAGATACTTGCTCAACGATAAATGAATTGCTCAATGTAATTGAGGTTGAATAATAATTGCAACAATAAGTACAAGTTAAGGGGTAGAAAACTTGCCTCGTGCGTCGTTTACTGCTAACCAACTTAATTTAACAATCCTTGAACGGTCCTAACAATTAAATCAGTTTGATCTTAAATTAGTATCATATACTTGTAAGTATAATGACCTTTATAAACCTTACGAACCACATAATTATATAATTATGGGTATATAAACACATAGGAAACATTATCATTAATTACTTGATAATATTTCAAACACAAAGAACCTATATTAATTATTTAATATAGTTCATACACTTATATAATATTATTAACAATTTAATAATATTTTATTAGTCTTGTAGTATTATTAATCGTTTAATAATACATTATTAGTCTTCTAATATTATTAATCTTTTAATAATATTCTATCAATCACTTAACATTATTAATACATTAATAACATTTTATTGTCCTTATAATATTATTAATTATTTAATAATATTTTATTCACCTCATAATATTATTAATCCTTTAATAATATTTTATTTATTATTTAATATTATTAACTATTTAATAATATTTTAAATCATTATCTAATATTATTAATTATTTAATAATATTTTATTAATTATCTAATATTATTAATCATTTAATAATATTTTATTACCTCATTAATATTATTAACCATTTAATAATATTTTAAACATTATCTAATATTATTAATTATTTAATAATATTTTATTTAATATCCAATATTATTAATCATTTAATAATATTTTATTATCTTATTAATATTATTAATCATTAAATAATATTTTATTCATTTACTAATATTATTATTTATTTAATAATATTTTATTGACTTATTAATGTTATTACTCATTTAATAATATTTTAATCTCTTACTAATATTATCAATCATTTCATAATATTTAATTACTTATTAATATTATTAACCATGTATTAATATTTTAATACTCTTTAAATAATACCAAAAGTTAACTTTTAAATTGGGTTAATCTTAGTATTTAATTTAAACATTTAGATAGTATTGATTTACAAATAGACTCCATATAAATTTGTTTAATACCCAAATATATTCATTTTACACCTATTTCAATTTAATTTTTCAAAGAAAACTCGACCCGGATCGACCCGACCCGACCCGACCCGGACCGACCCGACCCGACCAGACCCGGAGCACCAAAAATCTGCTTAGCAGATTGTTCTGACGTATCTGCGTCAGTCCTGACGCGGCTGCGTCAGCCATTTTATCCGAAAGTCAACTATTTGACTACTCGACCCTCCGACCCTCCGACAGCCATAACTTCTTCATACGAAAACATTTTGGGGTGATTCTTGAGTCCATTCTCATCATAATTTCTCCCTCTACAACTTCTATTTAGATCACCAATCAAAATTCCAAACGGAACTAGACTCAAAATGGCTCTAAAGGGAACCTAGGGTTTTAAAATCAACATCATTTGCGGTAAAAGCCATAATTTCTTTGTTATTCCATATTTTTGTGAGATTCAAGTTGTGTTGGCTTTATAACTTACTCATAAAACTTTCTAGCCATATAAATCAAGTATTTAACGTGTATATTTTGAAATGACACAAAATATAGTACATGGCTACCTAGGGTTTTACCGGTAAAGCTTTCTATAGCGTTTTCTTCAATTTATTGTACACCACACCTACCAAATCATGATATAAACATAACAAGCTAGGAATATACATATATAACATAGTTAAATACTTCTAGACTATCAAAATGAGTTTTGATCGGTTAAAAATAGATTTTAACCGTTCAAAATCATTCTAGACTACAAAAATAAAATTTAAGAAGAGATAGAGCACTTTTAAACCTTAAGGTCTTGGATGCTCTTCTTCTCCTCCTACCAAAGTATGTTGTGTAGTTAGTGGACATTCACCAAGCACAACCTCTAGCTTTTTCTCTCAACCCTTAAGTGTTTCTTCCTTTTTCTCTCAAATGCTCCCTATTTTTTCTTTCTAGCAAAGCTTCAAATGAACTAACCAACATCACCAAGGTTGTGGAATGTCTTATTTATAGCCAAATGTTAATCCTACAATAGTTCTCTTAATTCACCAATGTTGATGAATTTAGAGCTTAATCTAGCTTACTATTGCATGGATGGACATTGTGATTGACTAGGTGATTGACTAGGGTTGTTGGGCAACCTTGTCATAGTGTAAATTAGAAGCAATCTAGGAAATCAAGCAATCCAAGTGGGCCCCTCCAAAAATTCAGCAAAATGGATTTTTCAAGCCATTTTTCCTTTATTTTTAATGCTAAAATGTGCATATATATATATATATATATATATATATATATATATATATATTGACCAAAGTTTGACCTTAATTGGACTTCACATTGGGCTTGGGAATAACTTTTATTGGGCTCATTCAATTAAATTGTTTGGGCTCAATTTAAATAACACATTGGGCTTATATTAAATAGTCTAGGTTACATTTAATTAAATCAAGCATTGGCCTTGTTTAATTAATTACATGGGCTAGTAATTAAATTAATTACATGAGCTACTAGGTTAATATCTTTAACCTAGTTTATCAACTTATTTGGATTAAAAATATAATCCAATTAGATTTGCTTTAATTAATTATACACTTTGCTTTAATCCTTTAAATAAATATACAAGCACATAAGTACATTTATTTAATTATCTAATGCACAATTAATTAATACAAAAAGTTTAAATTCATTGCTAAATATTTATTAAGTATATTTACAATGACTAATGAAATTCGTGGTCATTACAATTGTAATAATGAATTAAGTATATTTAATTTATACTATGTGGATAAAATAAATTAAATAGCTTAATATTTATTATTTAGTATTTTGGAAATACTAATTATAAATTAATAAGAGGAGTCTTACTATTATTATTACTATTATCATTATTATTTAGTTCCTAAATGGTTTAGGAATTAATTAATAAGAGTACTCTCATAATTGATAATTAAGTTCCTAAATAGTTTAGGGATTATAATTATTATATTAAATTATTTAAGATCCTAATTAGATTAGGAGTTTAATTAAAAATCCTATTCCTAAAGGTGTTAGGAAGGTTTACTAAATCTATAAATAAGAGAAAGTCTTATTATGGATTAAGGTTACACATTCTTTCATTAGATTAGAGAGATTACTCCATAATTCTCTACATCTAAGGAGTTAGAGAGAGAGAGAGAGAGAATTAGGGCTAGCCACCTATGGTTTGGAGAAACCAAGATCCACTTCTTTAATTCATAGATCTCTTGGTGGATCACCTCTAGAGACTTCACACTTGGGGAGCTAACATTGATCCGTGGAATCTAATCGGTGAATTTGAAGAAGAACGTGAAAGGATTAAAAGGAGATGAACTTGTACCCGTGGAAAGAGGCTAAACACTTGGGTGGCTAACGTTGATCATTGGAATCCAATCGGTGAAATTCAAGGAGAACACAAAGGATTTGGAGGTGAACTTGTACCTGTTGAAGATTTGAGTTCTACAAGGGTATATCTCTAACTTCTTCAAATAGTTGCGCATAAAGGTCGATCCGGGATTATGGTTTGTAAAATTTTAAATTTGATTTTACCATGCTTCCGCTATTTTGTGCAATTTGATTGCGTCTATGAATATTATAAACCAACATCTCCAACAATGTTCTCCCTTTTCTCTAGAATTCTTTCTCTTTTCTCTCTTGGAATACTTGAAAAATGACTAACAAACAAAACAAGAGTGTAGTGGATGTTATTTATAGACCATCCCTAATCACCATAAACCTTCACTAATCAACTAGTGTTGGTGAATTTAGAGGCTAAGCTATATTACTATTGCATGGATTGATTGGTTGAATGACTAGGGTGGTTGAAGTGGTTGAACCACTTAGTCCTTTGAGAGATCTTCCAAGCAACATGAGCAACACTCCACCCCCCATGTAGGCTCCCTTCTGAATCTCAGCAAAATGCCCCTTTTTGGCTCCAAAATCCAATTATGTTTATCTTATATACATATATATATACACCTTTATATGTGTACATCCATATATATATATATATTGACTAACCATTTGACCATGTATTGGGCTCCGTATTGGGTCATATAATTAAATTCAATTGGACTTTGAATTATCATTGTTTGGGCTCAACCATTTAATTTATTTGGGCTACTATTTAATTGTTACATTGGGCTAACATTAAATATCCTATGTTACATTTAATTAAAACAAGCATTGGGCTTGATTAATTATAACTTGGATAAAGGTTTATTTAGACTTACCATATTTTCATATATGATTAACTAATTAAATCCTATACGGCCACTTCATTGGGTTTATTAAATAAACACATTAGCTTAATTACATAGTCCAATTAGACTTGTTATTTATAAGTCCATTGGACTACTTAATTGATTTAGTCGATTAAATCACTAACACTTAATATATCTTGGATTTATTGAATTAAAACCCCAATGCTCATACATACAAGTACATCAAATTGATTCAATAAACTATAACTTTTCAAACAGTCCGTATCACCGCTACGGCCGTGATTACTACCGCTGCGGCGGTAGTTCTATTTTTCACATTCTAGAAAGTTTCACCGCTGCGGCGGTAGGTCTATTTTTCACATTCCAGAGAGTTTCACCGCTGCGGTGGTAGTGCTGATTTTAATACATATTAATACAAGTACTTCGACTTGATTAAATTTAATTTGTTAACTACCTTTTGTCATTAAGTTGGGTTTATAACATAATTACCCATACCCATGCAGTTATTCCTACATTAGGTAACTTAATTAACTCATCCATGGTTAATTCTCATCATCAAATTCACCCACCTAGCAATTAACCAATATTTGATTAATGCCCTTTCTTGCCTACCAACTAAGGTTATTCAATTAACCTTACATTCATTAATTCTCTATACTCAATAATATTTCTCAACACTTTGACCATCATTTGACTTTTAAATGATTTGGGCTACATAGCTTATTTTTTATTGGGCTCTATTATTTAATTACCCACTTCATGCAAATTTTCCCATATTGGGCTAATATCTATAATCCTTTTGGGTTAGTCCACTAGTAGTAATTAAATTACTTGGACTCTTTATAACAACTTAATAATTAAGTTAATTACTTAATTAATTAAATTCACATTATTGTCATCTAAGACAATCATCCTAAATTTTCCACAACTTGAACTCATACTAATATAATTAATCTAATTAATTATATTTCATGACTTCATATTTAAACTAATTAATTTATTAGTTTAATTGAGTATTAACTTACTCATCTTCTTATTTGGCTAGCAAGCACACTTTAGGTATATATATATACACACCTTCACTTCTCAAATGAATTTATTTCCTTAATAAATTCTCTACATGCATCATTAAAATATTTTCACATTTAATTTCTAACAAATAAATTATGTTAAAAAAAAATATTTACCCATTTTCTACACATTTTACGTCTCCAATTCTAGGTTTTAAACCTTAACCTTTAATTAAATCAATTAAGATATTATCTAAAATCTTGAAAATATCTGGGATATTACATTCACCCCTTCTTATAAGAATTTCGTCCCCGAAATTATCTCATACACATTTCTATCAATTTTCATCTCTGAGTATAACTCTTTACTCATCAAATTCTATGACCACCATTTGCTAGGAAGTTCATACTTCTAAACTTACAATTCTAGAACAATGGAATATCTTGCAAAATAATAAATTGAAAATCAATATCTTATAAGAGAATAAATTAAAAATCAAATTATTCATTAAAACTTTCATACTATTCTGAGGAGTCATAAAGACTGTGAACATATGAGAGAAGGTTTATCAATCACAAAGACTGAAAATATTCCACAATTGTTTTGTACGCTAGGTGATCAACCTATCGTACTCTAGCGTTGTGCACAATGACTTCGATTAGGGTTGAACTCTCTAGATTTACCAACCCATATTTTTGTTCTATCAGCATGCCACCACTCTTGGGCGCCCCCTCACGGGTTCTTTATTCATGACTCTGACATATCCCCCATTATAGGGTTGTTCACCTCAGACTTACTACAAAATTTCGCTCCAGCATAAGTTGGATTGGAAAATAAAACTTGAGTCATTTCTGATCAAAAAGTGTCCAGTCAAAATAAATGACATAGACTCACATCATTGAACTGTTCGTATATTACGATTCAAAAATTATTTCAGATTAGTTAAAGTAACTAAAATTCATTTATAGGACTTCATGATACCGCACCTTTGCAACAGTGCGTTGAGGATTCCATCTTTTTCATCTCTGCACCATGGTTTTAATGGCGTGTGATGATTTTATAAATACATTTTGATTTTTTCAAATCAATTTGTCTAGCCGAAACAATTAGCATAGACTCTTCTCTAAACGTTTCAAAATACTAAAAAATCATTTTAACTTTGTCATATTACATCATATCATAGTGGGCTTAAAAATACATCTAACACTAGGTTACTCTGCATTGATAACTGCATCGTTTATCATCTTTGCACTAAGTGCATTAATGATCTCTAAAATACATTTGTCTTTTCAAAAGCACAAAAGTGCGATTTTGGCACGATGTTTAAGAATTTCTAAGTCTAGCATAGCTAGAAGATTTGCAATATCCTAAAACCTCAAAACACCTCAAATTTTTCCTCCACATTCTTTTCCAGCTTAATAACTATATCTAGTATAGCCTTAACATGACTACTTAACTCTATCCATACTCACTGTTCATCAAACTTGCCACGTATTTGGGCTCAGGAACTTACCACAATCATATGGTTTGAGGAGCTTGTCCTAGTCAGGCCAAAGTCGCTCATTCGCTGAGGGGCTCCACCACATGACTATGAGTCACGAACTTACCATGCGTGTCGGTTCTCAGAACACGAACTTATCTTCACATCCTCTACTTATCCGTTATACACATGAGAAAAGAATCACCTTCTCAACATACATATAATGAATAACGCGACACCAGGTTTCAATCGATTATCACTATGGAAAGTTAAGTGGTCGTCAAACCAAATACAATCTCCTGCCCATACAAGAAATTGGTCAACTCGGCCACTAATCAATGTAGGAAGTCAAACGGTCGTTAAACCAAGAACAAATACATCAGTTTTCCAACTGTTCAACACTGTAAGGAAACACATGCCATCAGTGCATATCTTTCTTCTTCGATACACACTGATCGTGCAAGTTTCGCAGCAGCACCTCCCAAATTGGTTCGCTGACATATCATAGCCCTCGCCCATACAAGGGTTCGTTCAACTCAACCACTATATTAATATAGGAAGCTAAGTGGTTCTAAAACGAAGCACAAATCCATAAAAGGAATTGTACAACTCAACCACTAATATGAGTCCTCAATTAAAAACCCACAAACCTCTAATTTTTCTTATCTGAATACGAATTCTCTCCATTCATATTTTAGCATATCTACCTCATTACGAGTTCATCTCCCTAGATCATTTCATGACCTTGTTAGCATTTTCTGTATGCTTCTCAAAATCTTATTATAAGATATTTTCTATCATTTCTTCAAATTAGGTACAACATGACACTTTTCATTTCTCTTATATCTTCTCAAATCCATAATTGGATAATCTTCTCTATATAAATTTTCCAAATTCATCTTTTATAACTTAAACTCTTTCGGATTTATTCATTTATCATTTTACTTATCTTCTACTACGGTTATAGCCTAAGGTACTCTTACCTAAGGTTTATAACCTATTAGCTCTTATACCACCTTGTGACGACCCCAAATACGGGTTCCTTGAACCTCGAATCCGGTTCAACACTAGTACTACATTTCCTTATTGTTCCTGACATACAACAATATTATAATTGCTAAATAATCATTTATTTACAATTTCACAACATCTCTTTCTATTCCAGAATCGCAATCTTTACAAATTCCTAGTATGTCTCAATATCAGATATGATACGACATTCTATTACAATCAATTTGAGTATCTAAGACTCATAATACATACCAACCAATTCTTATACTACACAATCATTTTACCTGTCCAATTCGGACTGATATCTATAATGGTCGTGCTAGACCTTCAGTGAATGTAATATGCATTCCTGTTTCTTGATCCTTATCAAGACTTCAAATACTTGTACTATCTAAAAATGTTGGTTTAAGCAAGAGTGAGCACGACGACTCAGCAAGTTTAACATTTACATATAACACATTACATGCTTCTCATATACTCTGTAATTTATACTTACATCATGCTTTTTATGCATTTCAGTTTATATCATATTGCTCATGCATCACATATAACATCTAGCATTTCATGCTTCATATTTTACATGTAATCATACCTCATGCATATCACAATTATCATCAATATCCTTCTATTAACAATTTAATATCACATCATAGCATGTCAAGGCACATAGGAGCAAGTTCTGAAAAACTTGTCCGGTCGCTTCTACCATTTATGCTTATTTGCGTCATTTGCTCAACCAACAATTTATATAACAAATTGACATAATCATTATCTACTAGGACATTTAATTAGTCTTAACTTAAGACATTAACTTCAAATTATTAACTCTTAAGATGTCTGACAAACGAACCCTCAAGTTTCAGACAAAACCCTAGTCCAAATTGTGACGACCCCAAATCCGGGTTCCTTGAACCTCGGATCCGGTTCAACACGAGTACAACCTTTTCCTTATTGTTTAAGAATTACAACAATATTATAATTGGTAAATAACCATTTATTTATAATTTTACAACATCTCTTTCTATTCCAGAATCGAAATCTTTATACATTCCTAGTATGTCTTAATATCATACCTGATACGACATTCTATTACAATCAACTTGAGTATTTAACACTCATATAACGTACCAACTAAATCTTATGCTACACAATCATTTACCTGTCCAATTCGGACTGATATCTATAATAGATATTTAGATCTTCAATGGAAGTAATATGTTTTCCTGTTCCTTGTTCTTTATCGAGAACTTCAGGTAACTAGCCTTATCTGAAAATGTTGGTTTAGGCAAGAGTGAGCACGACGGCTCAACAAGTCTAACAGATAGCACATAACACATAGTTTATGTTTATACATTCTTCTCATACTTCATGCATTACATTATATGAATGCATCATGCTTCTCATGCTTTGCATTTATTCATGCAACATACTGATCATGCATTGGAATGAATACATGGCATACAGTTCAACTTATTCAATTAATTCAGGCTTTCTAACATATAGAATCAACGCACATCATATGATTTCACAGAAACATATTTAATTCAAATTCTCACAGGCTTCAAGTGCACACACAACAGTTATACACATAGCAACAATATCTGAAAAACTTGCCTGGTTCGCTTCTACCAGTTACGCTTATTTGCGTCTTGCGTTCAACCTACAATTTATATAGGAAATTGAAATAATCATTAGATATAATGACTATTACTTAGCCTTTATATAAGACTCTAACTTTAAATTATTAACTCTTAAGATGTCCGACAAACGAACCCTTAAGTTCCGGACAAAACCCCTAGCCCAAACCTAGTTGGACATATCGGGTACGCTTAACCATCTTTCACCAATACCTTGCGTTCTTCATACAACCTATATTTTATAAGTTGTCTAATATTTAATCACCAATGGACTCTTACCTTGATTTAATTCAATTAAACTTTCTTCTTTACGCAACTTAATGATTTAGACATTTAGCAATGTACCAAATATCTCAAAATATTTTCTACCTTTGATAATATATAACTACAATCAAATATTATTAACCCTTTAATAATATTTTAATCACTTATTAATATTATTAACAATTTAATAATATTTTAATCACTTATTAATATTATTAACAATTTAATAATATTTTAACCACTTATTAATATTATTAATCATTTAATAATATTTTAATCACTTATTAATATTATTAACCATTTAATAATATTTTACTCACTTATTAATATTATTAATCATTTAATAATATTTTAATCACTTACTAATATTATTAACCATTTAATAATATTTTAATCACTTATTAATATTATTAACCATTTAATAATATTTTAATCACTTATTAATATTATTAACCATTTAATAACATTTTAACAACTTATTAATATTATTAACCATTTAATAATATTTTAATCACTTATTAATATTATTAATCATTTAATAATATTTTAATCACTTATTAATATTATTAACCATTTAATAATATTTTAACAACTTATTAATATTATTAACCATTTAATAATATTTTAATCACTTATTAATATTATTAACCATTTAATAATATTTTACTCACTTATTAATATTATTAATCATTTAATAACATTTTAACAACTTATTAATATTATTAACCATTTAATAATATTTTAATCACTTATTAATATTATTAATCATTTAATAATATTTTAATCACTTATTAATATTATTAACCATTTAATAATATTTTAACAACTTATTAATATTATTAACCATTTAATAATATTTTAATCACTTATTAATATTATTAACCATTTAATAATATTTTACTCACTTATTAATATTATTAATCATTTAATAACATTTTAATCACTTACTAATATTATTAACCATTTAATAATATTTTAATCACTTATTAATATTATTAACCTTTTAATAATATTTTAATCACTTATTAATATTATTAACCATTTAATAATATTTTAACAATCCTCAAATCCTTTAATGATTATTTAAATAATAATCTCTTAGTTAATTAATCTCATTTATTATTTAATATTCATTAAATAACAAATGATCATTTTATTCACTTTATCTCCCTTTAATTATTATTTAATATCATTTAAATAATAATTAACTAATTATCCTTATTTATTAAAATAATAAATAATTACCTTATTAACTTCATCTTTCTTTAATTACCATTTAATATCCTTTAAATAATAATTAATTATAATAATAGCTTTTATTTACTTTATTTATTATTTATTATAAATAATAAATAATTATTAAAGTTGGGTCCCAAATTAATTATATTAATTTTTAAGCAATTTTATCAATTTTGGACTTAAAAGACCCAAACCGACCCGACCCGAAGGGCCCGACCCGACCCGGAACGGAAAACTCACTGGCCGTGAACAGTGACCAAGGGCCCCGGCCCTCCTTTTACAAAGGAAACAAGGGCCCCGGCCCTCCTCTTGCAGAAACTGCAGAATTGCCATTTTCTGATTTTTCAATTTTTGCTCCTTTGATTAAATCTTGCATAACTTCTTCATTTTAAAACATTTTGGGGTGATTCTTGAGTCCATTCTCATTAGAATTTCCCCCTCTACAACTTCTCTTTATATCACAAATCCAAATTCCAAATGGATCTATGCTTCAAATCGCTCACAAGGGAAAAGTGAAAACTAATTTCACAATCCTTGGTTTTAAAAATCATATCTTAACCATAACAACTCATATGAACATTATACCAACTAGGTTTTGTTCTTAACTTATATATTTACCATATCAAAGAAAAAAATCTCATACCTAACTTTTAGGTTTCAAAATATAAAGCTCCAAATCACACGTTCGTTTAAGGTTCCGTCGGTAAAAATCGTTCTCATACATTTTGCTAAACTTTTCGACACCAACACCCATAAATATTCATGTTAAGCCCATGTAACCCTAGATCTACCAATTTAGCATGGATATAAACATTTAGAACTTGAGAATAACTTTTCTACCATAAATATTCAATATAAAACATAATGAACTTCAAAACTAGGGTTTAGGGTTAGTGTTATACCTTCTAGACTTGTGAGTTACTTTTCTCTCCTTCCAAAGATAGATGATGGAGTTAGATGACATCCAAGAACACTCCTCTTGAATAAATAGACTTGGCTCACTTGACTCGGTAGTAACTCACTAAAGAACTCACTAACTCACTATCCTTTTTCTTTAACTCACCGAGTTAACTCACTAGAATTTACCAACACATAATAAAAGCTCTCTAGCAATATTTTTGGTAACCCTCACAAATGAAGACTTGATATGCTATTTATAGTAGTATAGATTTATACATATAACACATATATATCTATATAATGGACCTCAACCATTTCCCAAATTGCTAGCATTTACCTTGAGTGTTCCATACACTATGTCAACAATTCAAATTAATAAAATTTTGGAGTCCAAGCACTCCACCATCAAATCCACCAGTCATGCCCCATAAATTGACCAAATTTCATTTATTTTTATTACCCTCTTCATGTAAATATTCCCATATTGGCTAACACATATAATCCTTTTGGGCTAGTCCACTAGTAGTAATTAAATTACTTGGACTCTTCATGAGCTTAAATCTTTAAATTTATTTGGATCTCTATATAAATCCTCAACAAGACTAACAACAATTAACATATTGGGCTTGTTTTAATCTCACCTTTGAATTGTATACCTCAACTTAATAATTAAGTTAATTTCTTAATTAATTACTTCTTATTATTGCCATCATCGGCAATAATTCTATCTCCTCTATAACTTTAACTCATAACTAATATAATTAATTTAATTAATTATATTTCATGACTTTCCTTCTTACTTCAAATTTAAACTAATTAATTTATTAGTTTTTATTGAGTATTAATTTACTCATCTCCTTGTTTGGCTAACAAACACAACTCTAGAAATATATAACTATGTATATATATCCTTATAACCGTCTTCACTTCTCAAATGAATTTATTTCCTTAATAAATTTTCTATATGCATCATAAAATATTTCCACATTTAATTTCTAACAAATACATTATGTTAAAAAAAAAATGTTTACCCATTTTCTACACATCTCACTTTTCAAACTCTAGGTTTTAAACCATAACTTTTAATAAAATCAATTAAGATATTATTTAAAATCTTGAAAATATCTGGGATATTACACAAATACAATTTGAACATATCAGGCATGCTTAACCAACTTACGCTTTCATTATACAATCTTCATACGACCCACTTTTATTAAGTTGTCTAAATTAGTCACAAATGGACTATTTACATTTGTTTAATTCAATTAAACTTTCTTCTTTTACATAACTTAATGATTTGGACATTTAACAATGTACCAAATACCCCAACATATTATCTATATTTGATAATATACCACTAAGTTCAAATATTATTAACCATTTAATAATATTTTAATCATTTATTAATATTATTAACCATTTAATAATATTTTAATCATTTACTAATATTATTAACCATTTAATAATATTTTAATCACTTACTAATATTATTAACCATTTAATAATATTTTAATCACTTATTAATATTATTAACCATTTAATAATATTTTACTCACTTATTATTATTATTAACCATTTAATAATATTTTAATTACTTCTTAATATTATAAACCATTTAATAATATTTTAATCACTTATTAATATTATTAACCATTTAATAATATTTTAATCACTTATTAATATTATTAACCATTTAATAATATTTTACTTATTTAATAATGTCATTAATTATTTAAGAACATTTTCATCATATACAAATGTTATTACACATTTAATAACATTTTAATCTTATACTAATATTATTCATCATTTAATAATATTTTAATATTCTTCAAACATTACCAATAGTTAACTATTTAATTGTGTTAACTTTAGTCTTTATTTTATATCTTTAGATACCAATTAATCACTAATAGATTCAATATAAATTGATTTAGTATTCAAATACATTCATTTTATATGTATTTCAACTTAAATTTCCACTAAAAACTCAAAACGGATTGACCCATCCCGACCCGGACCGACCCGAACGGCTAAGACAGGTTTCTGGCAGAATGTTTGACCGCTGTGGCGGTGGCACAAATTTTTTGAAACCCTAACTTGAGGACTGCCTGACCCTCCGATAGCCATAACTTCTTCATTTTAAAATATTTTGAGGTCATTTTTGAGTCCATTCTCATTAGAATTTTCCCGTCTACAATTTCTCTTTATATCACAAATCCAAATTCCAAATGGAAGTAGACTAAAAACTGCTCACAAGGACAAAGTGAAAACTAAAATCACAAATTCTTGGTTTTAATGGTTCAAACTTGAATAAAATAAACTCTACACATCCAAATGACACCAATTCAGTGTTATTGTCTTCCTAACTTCTTGTTTTACAACATTTTATGGTTCAATCACATTTTTGAAAACGTTTGACACGAAATTTAAAGATCAAACCCCTTAGGGTTTTACTGGTAAATCGCAATATGGAATTTTCTTCCATTTATTTGCATACCACACATACCAATGCTTATTTTAAACATACTAAACCATGAATCTATCTATATATCATAGATTTAGACTTCTAAAGCATCCAAATTACTTTTGATCGGTTAAAAATATATTTTGGCCGATTAAAACTTATATAGACTATAAAAAATGAAATAGGTGAATGTTAGATCACTTTTGAACCTCTTGATCTTGGATGTTCTTCATCACTTGACTATGATCTTGGCTTGTGACTCCACCTTGATCATCCTCTAGCAATCTCCAACAATGCTCTCCCTTCTCTCTAAAATTCTTTCTCTTTTCTCTCTTGGAATACTTGAAAAATGACTAACAAACAAAACAAGAGTGTAGTGGATGCTATATATAGACCATCCCTAATCACCATCAACCTTCACTAATTAACTAGTGTTGGTGAATTTAGAGGCTAAACTAGATTACTATTGCATGGATTGATTGGTTGAATGACTAGGGTGGTTGAAGTGGTTGAACCACTTAGTCCTTTGAGCGATCTTTCAAGCAACATGAGCAACACTCCACCCCCCATATGGGCTCCCTTCTAAATCTCAGCAAAATGCCCCTTTTTGGCTCTAAAATCATATTGACCAACCATTTGACCATGTATTGGGCTCCATATTAGGTCATTTAATTAAATTCAATTGGACTTTGAATTATCATGGTTTGGGCTCAACCATTTAATTTATTTGGGCTACTATTTAATTGTTACATTGGGCTAACATTAAATATGTGAGGATTCGAATTTTCGGAATTATTTAATTAGATTAAATAAGAATTTAATGGACACAATTTTCAAGGTTGTGTAAAGAAATTATTATTTTATGTGAATTAAGGTATGTGATGAGATTTAATTAGTAAATTAAATTTGTGCAGAGATTATGATAAATGATATTAAATTTAAATAATTGAAAAGTAAATAAATTGTTTGAAAACAATTTATTAAAAATAAGAGAAATTTCAGATAAATGTACATTAATTTGTACAATTAAATTGTTATGAAAATGTGGAAATTAGATTTAAAGGAAATTATATGGTAATGTGAGAGGTAAGATTTAAATATGTATATTTATATATGTGTGTTATGTTTAATTGATAAAAATTATAAATTTCATTAAGTATGAAAATTAAGGGATTAATAATTAAATTAATCCGAAAATTACGAAAAGTTAATAAGGAAGTTAGTAAAAATTGTAATTAGTGATTTGAAATTTAGTAGGAATTACGGAAGAAGTTTAGAAATTAATTGAGAAATAAAGGTAATTATATAAATTATATAATAATAATTATATAATTTATATAAGGAAATTAAAACAAGGTATGAAGAAAATAATAATTATATAAATTATATAAGAATAATTATGTAATTTATATAAGGTGATTAAATGGAATAAAGTTGGAGGAAATTAAGAAATTATTTAAGAAAGGAGAATGTAAATATATAAATTATATAATATTAAGTTATATATAATTTATATATATATAAAGAAATTAATATGAATATTAAAGAAATTGAATAATAAATAAGAAAAAGGAATGTTTTAAGTTATTAAAAATTATATTTTTGAATAATGGAATTATTATGACTTTTACGAAGGATAATATTTCGGAAACGTGAACGTGTTAATGTAACATGTTGTCCAGGTAACGAAGTGAAAAATTATGAAAGATAATTTTTATAAGTTATATGAATTATTTTATGATTTTTGGAGGTATAAATTACCTCATATAATTACATGCATGACGGTATGCGTGTACAAAATTTGTCAAGTAAAATACCCAAAAGAGGTATTAGAATTATTTATAAATTATGTTATGAATTTTGGTAAATTAAAATAAATATTTTACATATATTACGTAAAATATTTATTACACGCAATAATTATATAATGTATTAAAATATTAATTATGCATGCAAATTTTTCGAAGATTCCGGAAATTGGATGGCTTAAGGCGGTGGATTTTTTTATGCCAAATGGTTAAGTGGTTGCTTATAAAAAAGAAGGAAAACAAAGCACAAAAATGGAAAGAAAAAAAAAGAAAAGAAAAAGAGAAACTAATAACACACATTCTCTCTCTATTCTTTCCATCCGGCAACACCACCACCGCCGAACACCACCCATAACGACCATGGCTACCACCAAGAGGGAGAAGAAGAAAAGATTTGGTGTTCTCAAGGATCATGAAGGTTGATCGAGTTAAGGGCTTGAGCTAACAATTTAAATAACTGGACGCCAGGAAAGAAATGAATTTCAAAAATATCAGATGATATAAAGACGGATAATCACAGAAGGTTGTGAACGTTATTGTTATATTTCAATAACATAATGTGAATACTATTGTTAAGTTTATAGTGCTATTTTGTATGTACATATATGTTGAATCCAGACAGGATAAGTCAAGTTAAATTATGGACTGTGATGGTTCAAGATAGATATTATGATGGAGATTATTAAATGGTTAATTATGAATTATGAAATAAAGGAATAATTATGGATTTATTAATCAACCTTAAATTTGAAATGTTGGGAAATATGATACTGGTAAGAGAAAGAAAAAGTTAAGGTTGCGATCCAGGGACTAGGATCTAAATGTAAGGATTTTACATAATCAAATATGTTAATGCAATGATTAAGAAAAAAAAATAAAAATTTATACCAAAATTTTGGTAATTGTTGATTTTTAAATATCAGATAATGGATCAAATAAGGTGGTTAAAGATATATTAACGAACCGAAATTTGGACGTTAAGGAAATAATGTATAATAAATACAAGATTAAAAGAGTAAAGTGGGTCAAATTTTGGGGTCGTTTCAGTTGGTATCAGAGCTAGAGGTTATAACCCTTAGGAAAATGATACCTTAGGCTATAACTTAAAGTAAGAAAGAGTACGGTTAGTTGTGTGTTCTGAAAACTCAAGCGTATGGTAAGCTCGTGACTCATGATTATATGGTGGAGCCCCTTTATCGAATGGGCGACTATGGCCTGACTAGGATAAGCTCCTCAACCATATAATTATGGTAAGTTTCTGAGCCCAAATACGTGATAAGTTGGATGAACACGGGGAGATTAGAATAAAGAGATATAAGTTGAGAAAAATGTTCTCATATATTGACTACGATTAAGGAAATTTGAAAGATATAAAATTATGAGGAAAAGATAGAGATGTTAAGAAAGACTTGAATGAAGATAACGAGTTGAGAAAAATTTATAAGTTCAATTAAGAATATATCTAAAAGAATATTTGAAATGATTCAAAGATGAATCTCAAGGAAAATCAGGGGAAACCTGATTTAAGCAATAAAAAATGACAAGGTAATCTATAAAGCATAGAAAGAGATCACAATAACATGATCAGAAATGGTAAGAGGATCGTACTACGATACGATCATGAGATAAGGGAAGCGAGTAAGGAATAGATTGTGAAGCAAGGTCATGATGGGATCAAGTAAGAATATGAAATAATAGAGAGACCTGTTAATGGTCCAAAAGGTATAGCTTGATGCTATAAAGAAAAATGGTACTATGAAATAGTACAAGAAGAATTCAGAGAATGATAAGACATGAAAGACAGAAATGAAAGGTTATGATAAGGGGGTAGAAGTCTGGGTACGGAATTTCAGTTGAGAACTCATGTGGTGACTGAGTTGCATAATCCTTTGTATGGGCGGGGGATTTGTGTTTACTTAGTTACTATGTGATAATCATTGAAATGTTAGAGTCGCGCTAGCAGTTTGATAGATAGATAATATTAAGTTTAGGCACGAGTTCTTAAAACTCATGCATATGGTAAGTCCATGACTCATAATTGTATGGTATGTTTGAGCCCCTCAGCATATGGATAGTCTTTGATTTGTTCTCAGACTACGTATTGCTAGGACAAGCTTTAAAACTCATATTTTTGTGGTAAGTTCCTGGACTCATAATGTGTGGCAAGTTTGATGAACTATATGAGGGTATAGAAAGGTTGGAGTAGTTAGAAATTTGGTATGATAAATAACAATAGTCATAGCAATGAATAATATATTTAAGTGAAAGACACAGAGGTCGCAGATGTGTTAAAAGTGTTAGGGGGATATTCCCATTCTTCTAGCTTTGTTAGACTTCAAAATTTTTGGCCTCAAGCTAATTTGGCACGAGTGTGCTTTGGAAAAAGATGCAAATAAAATTTTTTTAAGCGATTTAAATAGTGTCTATGCTACTTGTCTCGGCTAGACAAAAATGTTTTTATATCAAAATATATTTCAAAATAATCATCCACGCACCTTTTACCCCGGTGCAGATGTGATGAATGACGGAATGCTCAACGTGTTGTTGAGATGGTGCGGTACTATTTCGTCATAAGATGATTCAACACCGTAAAGTATGGTTTATGGTGTAGGAATTATTAACGATGAAATTCTCAACGGACTGTCAAGATGATGCGGTAACATGAAGTCATAAATAATTTTGATTTATGAAGTATGTCAAAGCTATAAGTCATTGCCATTTGACTCGGCTAAACGTTTTGAAAAGTTTTGACATGATAAATGTTTTAAAAGTTTCTGTGGACTATTAATTATTAAAAGAACGTCTATGCTAATTGATCTGGCTAGACAAGCGTTGAAGAAGTATAAGTCTAGGCTATTGATTCAGCTAGACAAATTTTAATATATATTTATTGAATTCGTATTCTTCGAAGTTATATCAAATCAAATTACTTTTGAATGAATTTTAAGGCTGAGATGAACAAAAAGATTAAGAATATTGCAGGTTGATTGAATGGTCACCTGGCATAAGAGACACAGGCATTGCAGATTGATCATCTGGCGTGCCAATGTATGGTGAAACATCCATCACTTTAATGACAGATTGATCCACTGTCAGGGTTTGCAGTATGAAGTACTCGGGGAGCGAAGTACTGTAAACCGGGATAAATGTTCATTCAGCATATCATGAAAGTTTTTTTTCAAAATAAAATTTTTGAATTCATCTACTCTTATGAAGATTGGATGGTAGGATGGGGTAGTATTTTCTAAATGTGAGCATTAATGAAGGTAATAATTGTGAAATAAAGAAATTATGAAATGTGATGAAATAGAAAATTGCAATGTGCAATGACTGTGAGAAAGGAATGAAAGAAAGATATATGGAATGAATGCAAGGGAAATTATATATGTTGCAAATAAATGAGATATTAGTACATGAAAATTTCAAGGACGAAATTTTATGAAGGAGGGGTGAATGTGATACCCCAGAATTTTAAAATAAATTAAATAAGGATTATGATGAATCAAGTAAAGATTAATATTTAAAACCTATTGTTGAATGATAAAAGTATTGAGGAATGATTATGGAATGAAAGGAAGATTCACGAATATGGATTGAGAAGATAAAGATGAATGTGCAGAGTATAAATAATGTACAATAAAGAGAATGGAATAAGTGAATGAAGTAAGGTTGTGTACGATTGAAGAAAAGAAAAGTTGCAGAGAATAAGAAACTACCTTGATAAGTGTACTAAGAGATGTGTTAAAGTTTTATGAACAAAATTTTTGAGAATTGTGAAATATAATATTTCAAAGAAATTGTGAATTAAGTTAAGAATTTAAATATTCTAGCAGTGAAGATCGTTATAAGATTATCCATGTGAGTTATGGAAGTTAATGAGGTAAAATAAGATTATTATGGATTTAGTTATTATTTATCAAGATAAAGGTATAACAGGTTGCTAGAAATAAAATATGTATAAATATTACGGCGCTTATGATTCCGAGGACGGAATCCTGTTAAGGGGGGAAGAATGTGAGGATTCGAATTTTCGGAATTATTTAATTAGATTAAAGAAGAATTTAATGGACACAATTTTCAAGGTTGTGTAAAGAAATTATTATTTTATGTGAATTAAGGTATGTGATGAGATTTAATTAGTAAATTAAATTTGTGCAGAGATTATGATAAATGATATTAAATTTAAATAATTAAAAAGTAAATAAATTGTTTGAAAACAATTTATTAAAAATAAGAGAAATTTCAGATAAATGTACATTAATTTGTACAATTAAATTGTTATGAAAATGTGGAAATTAGATTTAAAGGAAATTATATGGTAATGTGAGAGGTAAGATTTAAATATGTATATTTATATATGTGTGTTATGTTTAATTGATAAAAATTATAAATTTCATTAAGTATGAAAATTAAGGGATTAATAATTAAATTAATCCGAAAATTACGAAAAGTTAATAAGGAAGTTAGTAAAAATTGTAATTAGTGATTTGAAATTTAGTAGGAATTACGGAAGAAGTTTAGAAATTAATTGAGAAAGAAAGGTAATTATATAAATTATATAATAATAATTATATAATTTATATAAGGAAATTAAAACAAGGTATGAAGAAAATAATAATTATATAAATTATATAAGAATAATTATGTAATTTATATAAGGTGATTAAATGGAATAAAGTTGGAGGAAATTAAGAAATTATTTAAGAAAGGAGAATGTAAATATATAAATTATATAATATTAAGTTATATATAATTTATATATATATAAAGAAATTAATATGAATATTAAAGAAATTGAATAATAAATAAGAAAAAGGAATGTTTTAAGTTATTAAAAATTATATTTTTGAATAATGGAATTATTATGACTTTTACGAAGGATAATATTTCGGAAACGTGAACGTGTTAATGTAACATGTTGTCCAGGTAACGAAGTGAAAAATTATGAAAGATAATTTTTATAAGTTATATGAATTATTTTATGATTTTTGGAGGTATAAATTACCTCATATAATTACATGCATGACGTTATGCGTGTACAAAATTTGTCAAGTAAAATACCCAAAAGAGGTATTAGAATTATTTATAAATTATGTTATGAATTTTGGTAAATTAAAATAAATATTTTACATATATTACGTAAAATATTTATTACACGCAATAATTATATAATGTATTAAAATATTAATTATGCATGCAAATTTTTCGAAGATTCCGGAAATTGGATGGCTTAAGGCGGTGGATTTTTTTATGCCAAATGGTTAAGTGGTTGCTTATAAAAAAGAAGGAAAACAAAGCACAAAAAGGGAAAGAAAAAAAAAGAAAAGAAAAAGAGAAACTAATAACACACATTCTCTCTCTATTCTTTCCATCCGGCAACACCACCACCGCCGAACACCACCCATAACGACCATGGCTACCACCAAGAGGGAGAAGAAGAAAAGATTTGGTGTTCTCAAGGATCATGAAGGTTGATCGAGTTAAGGGCTTGAGCTAACAATTTAAATAACTGGACGCCAGGAAAGAAATGAATTTCAAAAATATCAGATGATATAAAGACGGATAATCACAGAAGGTTGTGAACGTTATTGTTATATTTCAATAACATAATGTGAATACTATTGTTAAGTTTATAGTGCTATTTTGTATGTACATATATGTTGAATCCAGACAGGATAAGTCAAGTTAAATTATGGACTGTGATGGTTCAAGATAGATATTATGATGGAGATTATTAAATGGTTAATTATGAATTATGAAATAAAGGAATAATTATGGATTTATTAATCAACCTTAAATTTGAAATGTTGGGAAATATGATACTGGTAAGAGAAAGAAAAAGTTAAAGTTGCGATCCAGGGACTATGATCTAAATGTAAGGATTTTACATAATCAAATATGTTAATGCAATGATTAAGAAAAAAAAATAAAAATTTATACCAAAATTTTGGTAATTGTTGATTTTTAAATATCAGATAATGGATCAAATAAGGTGGTTAAAGATATATTAACGAACCGAAATTTGGACGTTAAGGAAATAATGTATAATAAATACAAGATTAAAAGAGTAAAGTGGGTCAAATTTTGGGGTCGTTTCAAAATATCCTATGTTACATTTAATTAAAACAAGCGTTGGGCTTGATTAATTATAACTTGGATCAAGATTTATTTAGACTTACCATATTTTCATATATGATTAACTAATTAAATCCTATACGGCCACTTCATTGGGTTTATTAAATAAACACATTAGCTTAATTACATAATCCAATTAGACTTGTTATTTATAAGTCCATTGGACTACTTAATTGAGTTAGTCGATTAAATCACTAACACTTAATATATCTTGGGTTTATTTAATTAAAATCCTAATGCTCATACATACAAGTACATCAAATTGAATCAATAAACTATAACTTTTCAAACAGTCCGTATCACCGCTGCGACAGTGATTACTACCGCTACGGCGTTAGTTCTATTTTTCACATTCCAGAAAGTTTCACCGTTGCGGCGGTGAAACCTACCGCTGCGGCGGTAGTGCTGATTTTAATACACATTAATACAAGTATTTTGACTTGATTAAATTTAATTCGTTTTCTACCTTTTGTCATTAACTTAGGTTTATAACATAATTACCCATACCCATACAGTTATTCCTACATTGGGTAACTTAAGTAACTCATCTATGGTTAATTCTTATCATCAAATTCACCTACCTAATAATTAACCAATATTTGATTAATGCCCTTTCTAGCCTACCAACTAAGGTTATTCAATTAACCTTACATTGATTAATTTTCTATACTCAACAATATTTCCCAACACTTTGACCATCATTTGACTTTTACATGATTTGGGCTACATAGCTTAATTTTTATTGAGCTCTCTTATTTAATTACCCACTTCATGCAAATTTTCTCATATTGGGCTAACATCTATAATCCTTTGGGGTTAATCCACTAGTAGTAATTAAATTACTTGGACTCTTTATAACAACTTAATAATTAAGTTAATTACTTAATTAATTAAATTCACATTATTGCCATCCAAGACAATCATCCTAAATTTTCCACAACTTGAACTCATACTAATATAATTAATCTAATTAATTATATTTCATGACTTCATATTTGAACTAATTAATTTATTAGTTTAATTGAGTATTAACTTACTCATCTTCTTATTTGGCTAGCAAGCACACTTTAGGTATATATATATATATCCACCTTCACTTCTCAAATAAATTTATTTCCTAAATAAATTCTCTACATGCATCATTAAAATATTTTCACATTTAATTTCTAACAAATAAATTATGTTAAAAAAAATGTTTACCCATTTTTTACACATTTTACGTCTCCAATTCTAAGTTTTAAACCTTAACCTTTAATTAAATCAATTAAGATATTATCTTAAATCTTGAAAATATCTGGGATATTACACTCATTCTTAATTGTGTCCCCAATCTTTCTTGAAGACTCTTCCAAAATTTTGACGTGAAGCGCGGATCTCTATTTGACACAATTGACACCGGCACTTCATGTCTTGAAACTATCTCCTTGATGTACAGTTTAGCCAACTGATCCAAACTGAACTTAATCTTGATCAGCAAAAAGTGCACTGACTTTGTTAGTCGATCCACAATCACCCATATTGCGTCGTATCCCTTCTGTGTTGCTGGAAGTCCTATCACAAAATCCATTGTGATATGCTCTCATTTCCACTCAGAAATTTCTAACGGATGTAATAATCCACTTGGTCTCTGATGTTCGGCCTTTACCCTTTGACAAGACTTTTAAATAAGATCTTAGATGATGAAATAAAGGTTGAAGTTAAAACCTAGATTTGGAGAAGTTATTGATATGGAATTTTATGTATAATGATACGAGTATATTTAATGAGAGTTATCAAGTAGTTAATTTAATTAATTTAAATTAACTAAATGATGAAAATCAAAAACAAGATAAGACTATGTTACAAATTAACATGTCTTGAAAGTTGACATTAAATTATGAATGAAAAGATTGATAATTATAAAGTAAATAAAGAATTATCATGACAGACATGAAATATAATTAATTTATTTAATTATATTTGTGTAAGGTTAAATTATTTAACTAATATGCAAGATAGCCTTGATGGGCTAAATTATATATTTATTTAAGTGAGTAACTTAATTAATGTGGTTGTTAATTAATGTCTATGAGAAAAAAAAATATTAATAATAATAACTTATAGTTCCACTAAGAATTTATTAATAGTTCTAGCCCAATTTATTTTTTTTAAACAGACCCAATTTAATTTAATTGTTAGTGGACTTGTAATTGATCATGTAAATAATTTTAGTTGGCCCAATCATTTAATTAATTAAGGTCCAATGAGATTGTTAGTTAAAGTCCAACAAATTGATTTAATTGTAGCCCAAAACCCAAGCCCCATACAAGGTCAAAAATTGGTCAAGGTTGCTACAAGTTGGTGTATATATATTGTAGACACCTAAATTTTGCACTTCTCTACTAACCCTGGTAGGAGGACAAAGTCGTCACTTGACCCGACACGCGAAAAGGAAGGTGGACCCCAACACGAAGCCACCCCAACGGCTTACGTTCAAAGCTGCCACAACGAACAACGAGCATCAGGTTACTTGAGGCAAGACAAACAGTTGATCCAGAAGAACCTGATTTGATCACAAAAGACGACTAATGGCCACTACGCTTACGATGTTCGGGGGTCTCGCTCCCCGGTGAGCGAGCGGCTGCCCAACTCACCGGTGAGCTGGCGGGGGTGGAAGGGGACAGCGCCCCCTGGAAGCCAAACACAAATAGCCAATTCTATATCAAGTCGCAGCCCTCCAAACTAGCCTCCTAGAACAATATGACACGTTTCCTAGGGATTTCCGGATTGCAAAATACGAACCTTCCAGCGAAAAAAATGAAAGACAGACATCAGTACACGAAAATCGAGGAAGCACCGAAGCCGGCTGCAGCTGCACCTACGGCTGGCCGCAGTTGCACCTGCGGGCAAGATCTGAAGTTCTAAATCGCCACTTCCAGTTCATTTCTTCAGCAGATGCGGGAGGAAGAGAAAAATAGAAGCGAGAAGGGAAAAAAGGGGTCCAGCCGAGAGCGAGAGAGGGAAGAAAAAAGATGAAAAATAGAGAGGAAATGTGAGGAAATAGAGAGAAAAAAAGCGAGACTTTTGTATCTATTTTTCTTCATTTCATATTACAATCTTGTTTTTTACTTCTTGTTCTTCAATCTTTCAAGTGTTATTGATATTTTCTTTGCAAGGTGAAGTGAAAATCTTCTTCTTTTGGGGTCATTTTGCTACATTATTCTATTTTCTTGTTTATATTGTGGTTTTAGATTTAATGTAGTTGTGGACATTTCTTGTATGATCCATGGGTTACGGATGATTAGTGAGGGTTCCTACCGAACGATTTTCCCTCCTAATATCCCGATGATACTCGTATGGGTTTTTTTATGTATCGTATCGTTAATGTCCTAGTTTTGGGTTTTATCATTTAGAACTCAAACTAGTTTCCATAGTGTTTTATCGTTAGATTTATGTTATGTTTTGCCTTGTGATTTGTTGGGGTTGTGAGCCTAGGAACGAGGTTATCCTGACCAAATTCCAAAGATGGACGTTTGAAAATATGTAAATCACGACAAAGCATTTCTTATTGTAAATATGTAAAATTTGGGCCTTAAAACGACATCGAGTCGAAAGTCGGGTTTAAGGCCCCGTGATAGTGAAGTGTGCGATTGTGGGTGTTTGGGGTTATTCGGATGGCTCACATGCCCATGAATAGTCTCAACGCTAGTTTAATGCTTGGTTTTTCTTTTCGACACGGAAAATGATTTTGGAATAAAAAATAATAAAACTTTTCATAAAATCAAGCAAATTAGGATATTAGATTCACGAGGTTTAGAATTAAGAGTTTTGGTGAACTTTGATTCCGGTTGATGAAAAGGCTCCATTTGGTTTTGAAATGTCATAAAAAATGATTTCGTAAAAGCAGACAAACGTTTTCATTAAACTTTGTGTATAGGGTTAAAGAGTTCTAGAAGTTGCCTTCATTTTATTTGAATTTACTGTTAGAAGGCAATGTATAGTCTCGATTCCTATTTGACAAAAGTTTAAAACTCTTGTTTTCTAAAAAACGACATCTAATAAAAAACCCTCATCGTTTTCGAAATTAAAATCAATCTTTATTATAAAAAACGAAGCCTTGTCATTTGGGTCAAAAGACATCTAAAATGCTTTCCAGATAAAGCACATTTGCCATGTAAAATCCAAGCAACTTTTATGCAAAATTCACCACAAATATTCATCTAGGCACACACGCGCACACACACACCCACACACGTTTTAAGATTTTAAAAAGGATAGGAAAACCTCGAGATCGCGGTAACCGTGTTTCTACGGAAGTCGGGGGGTGCCTAACACTTTCCCCTCGCTTAAGCAAGCCCCCAAACTCTATGAATCTCGGTTGGCAGACCAATTAATTCGGAGTCACATATGAGCCCTTACGATTACGAAAATAAAAGTCGGATGAGTTGGTACATCCATTTCAAATATACCAACTGGCGGCTCTGGTTAATTGGCTCATTATAAAATCGACCTTTCAAACCCCGTCGACATTCAAGCCGACCCTTTTCCAAAAAACACATCTTAATCCAAAAGGCCAAAATTGGAAAAGGATTTATTATAAAGATGAAACACTTTTCCGGCGTCGACATATATATGTGTATATATGTTTGTATTTTGTAATAAAATTAAAGCTATATTGGTTGGGAAAAGGGGGAGGTGACTGGTCAAATAAGGGGGGAGAGGCTCAAGGTGGATCAAGCTTCAAGTCTCCTTAAATTACTCCAAGAGGCAACTCACCCCAATGCACATCAAGTCTCCTGAAATTGAGGGTTTATGTTTTCCATGCAATTAGCCATAAATCAACTAACATTGGTGGATTAGGAGGACCCAAGTATGCTTAGCAATTGTCTATAGATAAAGCCTTACCCAACTCTTGTAAGAGGTTAGTTCATTTGGCAAAAAAATTCTAGAGAGCAAAAAAGAGAGAAATTAAGAGCTTCAAATAGAAAAAATCGAAAACACTTGGTGTTCTTGTGAGTTTATAAAAGAAATATTAAGAAGGCTTGTGAAGGGATGGTTCAGAAGTTAGGTGGTGGTGTTGGATGTCCTTTATCTCCATCTTCTAATTTGAAAAGCATAGAAAGCAAGCTACTAAGTCCCAGAGGTATAAAAATACCCAAAACCCTAGCTTTGTGTCTTCTATTGTGTTTTATTTAATTTTTAGGGTAGAAAAATATTTTTTGAAACCCTCTATTCTTAGATCCATGTTAGAATGATAGATCTATGGTTAAATGGATTTAGCATGGGTATTTATATGCTTTTACGTTGGAAAAGTTTATCAAAAGCATGAAATCGATTTTCGCCGGAAAACTAAAATTTGAGCAGTCTGTTCCCGGAATTACTGTGTACGATCCGTAAATCCGATTTATGATTTGTCAATTTTGGGTGATAGATACATAAAATATGAAGATTCTCCAAGTTGAATGACTAAAATCCGATTTAAAATGAGCAAAATATGGATTTTCTACCAAAACACCACACTGTTTTTAGGGCTGTGCACAACAGTCCGGTTTGGAGCCAATTTCAGTAATTAAAACAAATCCAAATTTGATGTTTTATAAAAAAAAATTGTATTTCGAGAAGATACGAATGCAACGATATAAAGTAGAACTCCATCGGAGTTGTAGAACTCAAGATATTCAAGTTTTAGTAAGAGACCCCAAATTCGGAAACGACCAAAAGTAATCTGCCTATTTTTGGGGAAAAACTGGTTGGTTCGATTTTTTCAGGTTTTTCATAATTTCTAGGTGGGGCCGGTTTGGGCATTTTTAGGCCGGTTCTTGGGTTGGTTACAAAAGAGAAAATTCTTGTAATTTTATAAAGAATATTATAAAATTTTAAAATCTGAAATGTTATATCATTTGGTAATTTCTATAATTATTAAATGATTAAAGCTAACTAATTACATGAAAAATTGTTAAAAGTATTTTAAAATGTTGAAAAAATGTTAATCACCCTATTTACTTATTATTCAAGTTGTATTAAATAGTAAGTAAGGTTAAATAAAAGAGAAAGTATTTTTAATACTTTTTGAGATGATAATGTACACTAGTTGGATGTTAATTAACTAATAATTGAAGAAAATTATTATTAAATAATAAATGTGATATTTAAATTATATCATATTATTTAATGAAGGAAAGTAATTAATTATTATTTAATTGATAATTAAATAGTAAATAAAAGAAGTAACTATGTAATTATTATTTAATTGATATTAAATAGTAATTAATTTTTGAGAAAGTGTTTAAACTAATTATTTATTATTTAGTTAAGAGTAAATAATAAATAAAGATAATTAATAAATTAATTATTATTTAATTAACATTGAATAATAATTAAATAGGGTTAATTGCTTACTATTTAATATATTAAATAGTAATCAAAGGATGTTGGAGTTAATAATATAAGTGTTTATTATTTAATTAATATTAAATAATGAGTACGGATAATTAATTAATTAATTAATTATTTAATTTCTATTAAATAATAATTAAATGGTAATTAAGTGGAATAAATTATTACTTAATCGAAAGAAGATTATTAAGTAAATAAAATATATTGATAATATTATTGATTAACTATTAAATGATAATAGTTAATAATTAAATCATTATTCAATAATTAATAATGATATGAAATTATTTAAAATATTATTAAAAGATTAATAATATTATTTAGCATTTAATTAACTATTAAATAATAATAGTTAAGAGTCAAACCATTATTAAAAAAATAATACTGATAAATAAAGATTTAAAATATTATTAAAGAATTAATAATATTGTTTAACAAGTAATTAACTATTGAATCATAATAGTTAAGGGTTGAATCATTATTAAATAATTACTGATGATACGCGAGGATTTCAAATATTATTAAGTGATTAATAATATTGATGAACAATTAAATAATTATTAAAATAATTAATAATAATGAGAAGTAAATTAAAATATTATTAAAGGGTAATAATACTAGCAAATAATTAAATTATTACTAAAAGATTAGTAATAATGATTAAGGTAAACTATTATCAAAAAGGAATTAATAATAGTAATGATTATTTAATGTGTTATTTAACAATTAAATGAAAGTAGTATGCCCTCAAGCCAATCACATTTGATGTGATAAGTATATACTTTGTAATCTTGTTCATTTATTAATAAAAGTATCAAGGTATTTCTTTATTTATGATTAATTACTTGAATTAATCAAATGGATAAACCCATAGTTTTAGAGCAATCCTTTTAGAACCATGATGAGGATCATGCTAATGAGATCTAAATTCAAGATAGCTCAAAACTAAAATTGTTCCTAATCATTGGATCACTAAAAAGGGGATTAGTAAATCCGGATAGATTGGTACATACTATGCTTGCTCTTATGAAGATGATTATTGATCTCATAATCATTTGTGTAGAGACATTAAAGCAAGTATGTAGATGCTTATTAGAGAATAAGTTCACTGAACGTGACTCGCTCAAGGAACACCTAATGGAGTTTTACTTGTCTGTCAATAGGAGTTCCTTATGTGATAGTCGTACAAGTGATCCTTGGACTTGAGATCATCATAGTATCTTGTGTGTACTAAGTTATACTTTGACATATTCTTTAAGACCTATTGGTATATAAAAGGATATGCTTGGGTATAATAAGGTATACATAGAGATAGGTGAATAATCAACAAAGGATCTACCACTTCCAGTAAAGGGAGAGAATGTCCTATGTGATTCAATAAGTGATAACTAGAGTTGTGTATTTGTGAATTGAAATGCATATAATCAAATAAATAAGATTTGACAGAAATTCCGTGTTATATATTTAATTGGGACATTGTATGGTAGAAGAATTGAATTGTACGATAATTATTTGCTGAAAGGTTCTTTTACAATTAAATGTTGAAATCTATGTTATCTGGAAAGTCGACTAATCGCTAAGGGAGATTACCCTTATTGTGGAATAATTATTTATTCTGAATCAAAGAGTTAATTCATAATAAATGAATTAGAATTGTTCTAATTTATTTATTATACAACCGGTTTAATATGGAGAACCTAAAGGGTCACACTGCAAAAGAGTAATATTTATTTTAGAATTGAATGGCATAATCGTAATAATAAATTAAGTATATTTAATTTATACTTTGATGATAGAATAAATTAAATAGCTTAATATTTATAGTTTAGTATTTTAGAAATACTAATTATAAATTAATAAGAGGAGTATTATTATTATTATTATTATTATTATTATTATTACTAGTATTATTATTTAGTTCCTAAATGGTTTAGGAATTAATTAATAAGTAGTAGTATTATTGTAAATAATTAAGTTCCTAAATAGTTTAGGAATTGTAATTATAATAATTAATTAAGTTACTAAATGGTTTAGTAATTAATAAGAAGTACTCTCATTATTAAATAATTAAGTTCCTAAATGGTTTAGGAATTGTAATTAATTAATTTAGTTCTTAATCAAATTAGGAATTAAATTAAAACCCTAATCCTAAATAGTTTAGGAGGGTTGACTAGATCTATAAATAAGAGGAGTCTTATCATAGATCAATGTTACACACTCTTTCATTAGAGAGAAAGAGAGTACTCCATAATTCTCTACATCTAAGGAGTTAAAGAGAGAGAGAGAATTAGGGCTAGCCACCCATGGTTTGAGGAAACCAAAATCCACTTCTTTAATTCATAAATCTCTTGGTGGATCACCTATAGAGGCTTCATACTTGGGGAGCTAATATTGATTCGTGGAATCTAATCTGTAAATTTGAAGAAGAACGTGAAGAATTAAAGGGAGATGAACGTGTACCCGTGGAAGCTTGGTTCTATTAAGGTATAAATTCTTTTATCCTTCCTCAATTAATAATAGTCGCATAAGAAAGATCCAGGTTATTGATTTGTACAAAAAATTTAAAATCTGATTTTTCTTGCTTCCGTTGCGCTTATATAATTTGATTATATATATGCCATATTTTTGCAAACCAACATTAAATAACATTATAAGGTATTACTAATTGATAGTAAGATTTAAAATATTTTTCGAGATGGATAATATTATGATAAGTTGTCGAGTTAAATTATGTGATTAAGTTAAACAAAGGGTATGGTCCATTAGTGATTAATTAGTTGTTCGACCTAAACAGAAATAAGGTCCAGGCATTAATGCAGTGACATTAATAAATGTTAGAACTGCATAGCTTCGAACAAAAGATTTATGGTGTTGAATATGAAACACTGAGTCAAATCAAAGAGAGACTAAAATATGAAATTAACCCTATTAAATAAAGGGGACGATAAGAAGAAATAAATATCTTTAAAATAAGATTTAGTATTGAGTCAAACTTTGATTGATATTGTGCACCGTTGATCTCACATACCGTGTAGGTGGTGCAAGGAACGTGAAAGATTAGCGTAAGTTGATTATGCAAGTCCAGACAAGTTTTTCAGAACGTGTTGCATCATGTGCATGATTTAGAATGTTGTAAAATTATTATGTGTGCATATGTTATTATGTGCAATAATGTGTTAATGTGCCTTTGGGATACAAGTTGAAATAAATTGTTGGTATGCACTAGCTGATTAAGTTGATTGTTCTATATTGAACTGTATGAAATTGTAAATGACATGCATGAATATCATGAATCATAGAGTAAATGCAAAGCATGATATGCATGAGATACGTAGTCATTGCAAAGCATGATGAAATATGTTTATGTGTTATGTGAAATTGTTAGACTTGCTGAGCCGTCGTGCTCATTCTTGCTTAAAACAAAACATTACAGAAAAGTTTGAGAAAGCTGATTACTCTGGTAGAGGCGAAGATGAAGATTGGTTAACGAGTCAACAAGATCGAAACATAGGTGCTTTTATAGTAAAACCCTGAGATAAAATAAATTATCTCTGTGGGTATTACCTATGAAGATATTTATGTCTTAATTGTGCTATAGATTAGCAAACTTAAATGTTGGGAAAACATGTATGGATTATTTTAAATCATTTTCAGATGTTGTTCTTTATGTATAGGGGTGACAGGTTGGTATGTTAGGTCATTATTAATATGATTAGAAAGTGAAATAAAAATGTTTAAAAATTGCGATTCTGGAATAGAATGAGATTGTAATAGTTCTAAAATAAACTAGTTTTATCAATTATATTATTGAGATATATTGTGGATTTAAGTACAAGGTTGTACGTCTAATGTACAGGATCTTGCGTGGTCAGCACGTGGAATCTCGGGGCATTACAGTTGGTATCAGAGCTGATAGGTTATAGTTCTTAGGTAGCTGTACCTTAGGCTATAATCGTGAGAATATCTTGAAGGTAGTGAAAGGATAGACTCATATGGAGTTTAAGCAATAAGAGTTGAATATATGAAATTCATAAAGAAGAAAATAAGGTATATTTGAGGAGATTCAAAGAAGGATCTTCATGGATATATTCCAAATGAATGGAAAAGAATCAGGGAACACTTGATTCAAGAATTTAAAAAGGGAAGGATCGTACAGTAAAATGATCAAAGAAGAGTAAGAAGATGGTAGAATTAAACGATCCTAGAATAAATGAGAAATTGAATAGTGAAATCAATTGTAAAATAAGATCATGGTGATCATAGTAAAATCATGAAATGCAGATGATATGTTAAATGATTATGAGGATGTATAGATAACATGGTACTAAGGAAGATACTATGGAATAGTAAGAAGTGAACTCGTAAAGCGTTGTATGTGATAAGGTATGAATTGAGAAAATTCATATCAAGTTAAGAGAAGTTAGAGGTTTGTGGATTTTTAATTGAGGACTCATGTTAGTGGCTGATTTGTATAATTTCTTGTATGGGCGGGGAATTTGTGCTTGGTCTTAGAACCGCTTAGCTTCCTATTTTGATATTGTGGTTGAATTGAACAGTCCTTTGTATGGGCAGGGAATTTGTTCTTGGTTTAACGACCGTTTAACTTCTTATATTGATTAGTGACTGAGTTGACCAATTTCTTGTATGAGCAGGAGATTGGGTTTGGTTTGACGACCACTTGACTTCCTATAGTGATAATCAATTGAAATCTGGTGTCGCGTTAATCGCTATATGTATGTTGAAAATGTGACTCTTTTATCATGTGTATAATGGATAGGTAGAGGATGTTAAGATAAGTTCGTGTTCTGAGAACCGACACGTATGGTAAGTTCGTGACTCATAGTTATGTGGTGGAGCTCCTCAGCGAATGGGCGACTTTGGCCTGACTAAGACAAGCTCCTTAAACCATATGATTGTGATAAGTTCCTGAGCCCAAATACGTGGTAAGTTGATGAACAGTGAGTGTGGATAGAGTTAAGTAGCAAGATTAAAGCTATAATAGATATAGTTAATAAGCTGGAAAAGATGAAGAGTAAAATTGGGGATTATTTGAGGTTTTAGGATATTCCAAATCTTCTAGCTATGCTAGACCTTGAATTATTAAAATCGTGTCAAATTCACACTTGCGTGCCTTTAAAAAGGACTTTTAAAATTTTGAGTTTTATTAATAAACCGCAGTAACTCAAGTTGTGAAAACAATTTATTATTACTTGCGGTAGTATGATAAAACCTAATATGATTTTCAAATGATTTTGAAACGTTTAAAGAAGAGTCTATGCTATTTGATTCGGCTAGACCATAATAATTTGAAGACATCAAAATGTATTTCTAAAATGTCAACACACTATGTCGTGTGGATATGACAATGACTGAATCCTCAACGTATTTTCTGTGAAGGTACAGTATCATGATATCATAAAGTAATTTGCACCATACATATTTCTATTGATAAAATCCTCAACGTACTGTGCCCAAAGATACGGTATCATGAAGTCATAAAATGATTTTCACTTTCACTTAAAATAGTTAAAAAATAAAAAATAAAAAATTATTGCACGGATGTGCTCTTTAAAAGTTTAAAGTTCCGATTGATATCTGAAATATTATTGTAAGTTTATGCCAATTGTTTCGGCTAGACATTTGCGTGTGGAACATTTAAAAGCTATCCAAACCTATTGTTGGTACGAATTCTAAAGCTGAGAGAACAACCCATAATGGGGAGCAACCTAAGTATCAGATTAATGATACATGTAATAACCTAAGAGGGTCAATTAAGAGACTGATGCCTCAAGTGCGGTCTAGACATGTAACCTAAGAGGGTCAATCAAGAGACTGATGCCTCACCAGACGTTCACGGTCAAGGTGACCACTCAGCATTTAAAATCAATTGTCACTTATCAAATTGTGCATTGATTATATCAAGCTAATATTATTGAATCATTTAAAAGGGTCAGTCGAATGATTGATTTCTTGGAATTTGTTCATGGTCTTTATGACCCTTCAGTCAAATATGACATTACTTTAAAGGAGTTCTTTTTACTTCCAAGTTATTCAAGCTTCGTCACAATTATTGAGCAATTGGTGAAGCTTCTGGGAAATATTCTAATATTCTGAAAATTTAATGGGTAGAGGTGTAATTTTAGAGAAGATTGATCATAGAATTAAATGATCAATAAAAAATCCTCAGAGAATGAGAAATTTGATAAGTTAGATCGAGAACCTAATGGATAGAATGAGCATAAATAAGCATACAGTAATTTCGGGGACGAAATTCTTAGAAGGAGGGGTGAATGTAATATCCCGAATATTTGACAAGACTTTTAAATAAGATCTTAAATGATGAAATAAAGGTTGAAGTTAAAACTTAGATTTGGAGAAGTTATTGATATGGAATTTTATGTATAATGATATGAGTATATTTAATGAGAGTTATCAAGTAGTTAATTTAATTAATTTAAATTAACTAAATGATGAAAATGAAAAACAAGATAAGACTATGTTACAAATTAACATGTCTTGAAAGTTGACATTAAATGGTGAATGAAAAGATTGATAATTATAAAGTAAATAAAGAATTATCATGACAGGCATGAAATATAATTAATTTATTTAATTATATTTGTGTAAGGTTAAATTATTTAACTAATATGCACGATAGCCTTGATGGGCTAAATTATATATTTATTTAAGTGAGTAACTTAATTAATGTGGTTGTTAATTAATATCTATGAGAAAAAAATATTAATAATAATAACTTATAGTTCCACTAAGAATTTAATAATAGTGGACTAGCCCAATTTAATTTTTTTAAACAGGCCCAATTTAATTTAGTTGTTAGTTGACTTGTAATTGGTCATGTAAATAATTTTAGTTGGCCCAATCATTTAATTAATTGAGGTCCAATGAGATTGTTAGTTAAAGTCCAACAAATTGATTTAATTGTAGCCCAAAACCCAAGCCCCATACAAGGTCAAAATTGGTCAAGGTTGCTACAAGTTGGTGTATATATATATATATATGTGTATATATGTTTGTATTTTGTAATAAAATTAAAGCTATATTGGTTGGGAAAAGGGGGAGGTGACTGGTCAAATAAGGGGGGAGAGGCTCAAGGTGGATCAAGCTTCAAGTCTCCTTAAATTACTCCAAGAGGCAACTCACCCCAATGCACATCAAGTCTCCTGAAATTGAGGGTTTATGTTTTCCATGCAATTAGCCATAAATCAACTAACATTGGTGGATTAGGAGGACCCAAGTATGCTTAGCAATTGTCTATAGATAAATCCTTACCCAACTCTTGTAAGAGGTTAGTTCATTTGGCAAAAAAATTCTAGAGAGCAAAAAAGAGAGAAATTAAGAGCTTCAAATAGAAAAAATCGAAAACACTTGGTGTTCTTGTGAGTTTATAAAAGAAATATTAAGAAGGCTTGTGAAGGGATGGTTCAGCAGTTAGGTGGTGGTGTTGGATGTCCTTTATCTCCATCTTCTAATTTGAAAAGCATAGAAAGCAAGCTACTAAGTCCCAGAGGTATAAAAATACCCAAAACCCTAGCTTTGTGTCTTCTATTGTGTTTTATTTAATTTTTAGGGTAGAAAAATATTTTTTGAAACCCTCTATTCTTAGATCCATGTTAGAATGATAGATCTATGGTTAAATGGATTTAGCATGGGTATTTATATGCTTTTACGTTGGAAAAGTTTATCAAAAGCATGAAATCGATTGTCGCCGGAAAACTAAAATTTGAGTAGTCTGTTACAGGAATTACTGTGTACGATCCGTAAATCCGATTTATGATTTGTCAATTTTGGGTGATAGATACATAAAATATGAAGATTCTCCAAGTTGAATGACTAAAATCCGATTTAAAATGAGCAAGATATGGATTTTCTACCAAAACACCACACTGTTTTTAGGGTTGTGCACAATAGTCCTGTTTGGAGCCAATTTTAGAAACCAAAACAAATCCAAATTTGATGTTTTATAACAAAAAATTGTATTTCGAGAAGATACGAACGCAACGATATAAAGTAGAACTCCATCGGAGTTGTAGAACTCAAGATATTCAAGTTTTAGTAACAGACCCCAAATTCGGAAACGACCAAAAGTAATCTGCTTATTTTTGGGGAAAAACCGGCTGGTTCGATTTTTTTAGGTTTTTTATAATTTCTAGGTGAGGCCGGTTCGGGCATTTTTAGGCCGGTTCTTGGGTTGGTTACAAAAGAGAAAATTCTTGTAATTTTATAAAGAATATTATAAAATTTTAAAATCTGAAATTTTATGTCATTTGGTAATTTCTATAATTATTAAATGATTAAAGCTAACTAATTTCATGAAAAATTGTTAAAAGTATTTTTAAATGTTGAAAAAATGTTAATCACCCTACTTACTTATTATTCAAGTTGTATTAAATAGTAAGTAAGGTTGAATAAAAAAAGAAAGTATTTTTTGTACTTTTTGAGGTGATAATGTACACTAGTTGGATGTTAATTAACTAATAATTGAAGAAAATTATTATTAAATAATAAATGTGATATTTAAATTATATCATATTATTTAATGAAGGAAAGTAATTAATTATTATTTAATTGATAATTAAATAGTAAATAAAGGAAGTAACTATGTAATTATTATTTAATTGATATTAAATAGTAATTAATTTTTGAGAAAGTGTTTAAACTAATTATTTATTATTTAGTTAAGAGTAAATAATAAATAAAGAGAATTAATAAATTAATTATTATTTAATTAACATTGAATAATAATTAAATAGGGTTAATTGCTTACTATTTAATATATTAAATAGTAATCAAAGGATGTTGGAGTTAATAATATAAGTGTTTATTATTTAATTAATATTAAATAATGAGTACGGATAATTAATTAATTAATTATTATTTAATTCATATTAAATAATAATTAAATGTCAATTAAGTGGAATAAATTATTACTTAATCGAAAGAAGATTATTAAGTAATTAAAATATATTGATAATATTATTGATTAACTATTAAATGATAATGGTTAATAATTAAATTATTATTCAATAATTAATAATGATATGAAATTATTTAAAATATTATTAAAAGATTAATAATATTATTTAGCATTTAATTAACTATTAAATAATAATAGTTAAGAGTCAAACCATTATTAAATAAATAATACTGATAAATAAAGATTTAAAATATTTTTAAAGAATTAATAATATTGTTTAACAAGTAATTAACTATTGAATAATAATAGTTAAGGGTTGAATCATTATTAAATAATTACTGATGATATGCGAGGATTTCAAATATTATTAAGTGATTAATAATATTGATGAACAATTAAATTATTATTAAAATAATTAATAATAATGAGAAGTTAATTAAAATATTATTAAAGGGTGATAATAATAGCAAACAATTAAATTATTACTAAAAGATTAATAATAATGATTAAGGTAACCTATTATTAAAAAGGAATTAATAATAGTAATGATTATTTAATGTCTTATTTAACAATTAAATAACATTATAAGTTATTACTAATTGATAGTAAGATTTAAAATATTTTTCGAGATGGATAATATTATGATAAGTTGTTGAGTTAGATTATGTGATTAAGTTAAACAAAGGGTATGGTCCATTAGTGACTAATTAGTTGTTCGACCTAAACAGAAATAAGGTCCAGGCATTAATGCAGTGACATTAATAAATGTTAGAACTGCATAGCTTCGAACAAAAGATTTATGGTGTTGAATATGAAACACTGAGTCAAATCAAAGAGAGACTAAAATATGAAATTAACCCTATTAAATAAAGGGGACGATAAGAAGAAATAAATATCTTTAAAATAAGATTTAGTATTGAGTCAAACTTTGACTGATATTGTGCACCGTTGATCTCACATACCGTGTAGGTGGTGCAAGGAATGTGAAAGATTAGCGTAAGTTGGTTATGCAAGTCCAGACATGTTTTTCAGAATGTGTTGCATTATGTGCATGATTTAGAATATTGTAAAATTATTATGTGTGCATATGTTATTATGTGCAATTATGTGTTAATGTGCCTTTGGGATACAAGTTGAAATAAATTGTTGATATGCAGTAGCTGATTAAGTTGATTCTTCTATATTGAACTGTATGAAATTGTAAATGACATGCATGAATAACATGAATCATAGAGTAAATGCAAAACATGATATGCATGAGATACGTAGTCATTGCAAAGCATGATGAAATATGTTTATGTGTTATATGAAACTGTTAGACTTGCTGAGCCGTCGTGCTCATTCTTGCTTAAAACAAAACATTATAGAAAAGTTTGAGGAAGCTGATTACTCTGGTAGAGGCGAAGATGAAGATTGGCTAACGAGTCAACAAGATCGAAACGTAGGTGCTTTTATAGTAAAACCCTGAGATAAAATAAATTATCTTTGTGGGTATTATCCCGTGAAGATATTTATGTCTTAATTGTGCTATAGATTTGCAAAATTAAATGTTGGGAAAACATGTATGGATTATTTTAAATAATTTTCAGATGTTGTTCTTTATGGATAGGGGTGACAGGTTGGTATTGTAAGGATTTGCATTTTTGCGATATTGTAAATTATAAATTATTAATGGAAATTCAGTATTTTGAGAGTGTGACAATCATTTTGGGACAAGCTATGTGTATTATATTGGATGATGGAATTAGTTGCAAGACAAAAGAAATAAGTTGGATTAAAATGAAATTGAATTGGATTGATTTGAATAACTTATGAACTTATGGGGGTAAATTTGAATAATTATGAACTAAGGGGGAAATTGATTTCCTAGAAGTGAGGGTTAATGACTTTGCTATCCCCATTAATTATTTGGAAAATGACATTCATGTCCTAGTGGGTGGAAATAACAATTATGTCCTTATTTAATTAAGGGAAAAGACCTATTTGACCTCAACCAAGATTGAGTTAAGTTAACCATGTTATGGTTAATTGCTAGAGGATTTATATTGGCATACATGCAAGTAATTTTCAGCATTTTTACTTAAACACCTTCAAGTTAAGCAAGAACTTTCGAGAGAAGCAAGGAGAGAAAGAGAGAAGAGGAAGCAAGAAGCTAGGGTTGGAGAATCCTTGGGAAAGTTACCAACAAAGTGTTCAAGAAGAGGATTTGAAGCCATCAAGGTGGATATTTCATCTTTTAGAAGTTTTATTTCAAGAAGAAAGAGAGCCATAAGAAGGTAATATGGATGTTCAAGCTTTATAATTGAAGTTTATGTGCTTACATGCAAGAAAAGATGGAATCATGCATGTATTCCTAGTTTTATGTGATGATTATGTAAATTTTTATGAGTTTAAGTGCTATTTGATTGATTGATCATGAAGTCTTAGTTGTTTAAGCTATATAGCAAAGGTGGTGCACTATTTACATGTGTAATCAAGCTAAAAGTTATGATTAAAAGCATGATTGTGTGTTATATGTTATCAAACATGATAGAAACTAGTTTGAGAAGATGAAGGTGTGTAATATATGCATGATCATATGCTAGAGAGTACCAAAGAAGCCTAGAGGGTGTAAAATCATGTTTTAGGAAAGAGAATTGAATACTAGGCTATATTTTGTGTCTAAATGGAATTATAATCTGTAAAGTGTTTTGGAAGGTGCATGTGGAAGATATACGTGCATACTAAGTGGCTAAATGGATATGTGTTAACATATATGTGTTTGGTGTGTAAAGAATCAAAGTTGGTTTATGAGAAAATTATGAAAATTGGTAGAAATGCAACTAAGTTATGATAATTGGCCATTTTGGTTAATTTTGTGTTAAATGAGGCCAAACATGTAAGTTATAAGTAAATACACGTGTTAGAATCGATTTGGGAGCTAAATGGTGCATATGGCGATAAATGACGAATTCGAACGTTTTAAAACGTAAACCGACGACCTAAATGAACTATTTGGAATTATAGGATCAAATGATGATTTTTAAAAGTTTCGAAGGCCTACGCAGGTCAATTATATGTTATATGTGCTATGTGAGATGTTGGAGTTGAAAGATTTATATTAGGGCCAAAGATAGCATCATTTTTTGAAAGAACAATTTTTCAGAAACTGCAGCATGGCGCCGGGGCGGAGGTTTTTACACGGGATACTGCGCCGGGGCGCAGTGGTGCTGAGAGAACCTCGCCGGGGCGGAATCAGGGCGAGCCGAGGCGCGGTCTGGCCGAGGCAATCTCGCGGCCAGCGCGATGTTGTGAAGGAAACATGGCGCCGGGGCGCCATGTACTGGACTTTGAAAAATAATTTATTTTTATTCCAAAATGCATGTTTTAATATTAAATGATATAAATACATATGTAAACCATAATTTGATAAAAATAATCAATATGGTAAGCGTTAAGCTATGTTTGAGCAATATGTTATGTGATTAGGGTTATGTATAGTTAATGGGTAGCTTGTTTAGCAAGTTATGGCATGCATGTGTATGTAACTAATGCATGAACCAATATTGTGGTCATGTAGGTTATAGACGGGATAATATTATACCGATTGTGATAGACGAGGACGAAGGCAAGTTTCTTTACTGAACTTCTATTGCAGTTCTTTGAACAGATATACATGTTATTCATTTATATTGCTATGCAAAGTTCATTCATTATTGAATTAAATTGAGAAGGTCGATGCCAATTTTGAATCTGGCTAGACACATGCTAAATGATTTATGTTGAGATCGAATGTTCATTGTTATATGCTCCAATCCACATTGGTTGTGGTGCGGCTTCTATGTTATGCTGTAATAGAACAACCCTAAAAAGGGGATATAATTATAATTTTATGACGTGGTTGCGTCGCTAGATGTTTATGTTGTGCACAATATAAAGGTACAATGGGCTGATCACCCAGTGTACGCATCTATTTGAAATAACAGTCTTTTGACTAACTTGGGCAATATCATTCTATACGATTGGTATTGTTCTAAACGTGTTCTTGGTCTCGTGACCGTACAGCAGAAAAATTTCATTATACCATTATTCATAAAAGCTAAATTTCAGTTCTTGATTCACTTATTGAATTAATATTGATCATTTCATCTTGATGATTCGATTATTGATATTCATTCAGTTATTATGCATAATTCAGATAAAATTGTCTATGACTCTCCTCTATTCATTTGGAATTATTCATGATATCATTTATTGTTATACTTGCTGAGCTATTTAGGCTCACTCTTGCTTTCATTCATGACATTTCAGTTAAGCCAGAGAAGGCCGAAGGGTCAGGAGTAGATAAAGGGAAAGGAAAGGTCGGCCAACACTAGAAGCTAGCTAATGTTGTATTTATTATTATATTTTGTATTATGTCAGATATGACAGTTGGATGTATAAAGGTACGTAGAACCTGGGAATAGTGATGTATGAATGTAAATGAAGTTTATAATTATTATTTTATTCAGAATGGTTGAATGAGATGACAGGGTAGAATAGATTACGTGAGCACCAAACCCGTGGTTCAAGGGACCCGGATTTGGGGGCGTCACAGGTATGTTAGGTCATTATTAATATGATTAGAAAGTGAAATAAAAATGTTTAAAGATTGCGATTCTGGAATAGAATGAGATTGTAATAGTTCTAAAATAAACTAGTTTCATCAATTATATTATTGAGATATATTGTGGATTTAAGTACAAGGTTGTACGTCTAACGCACACGATGTTGCGTGGTCAGCACGTGGAATCTCGGGGCGTTACAAAGTATGTGGTGAAGCTTTTTGTCATCTACCAAGCTTAACCTCTAGGTATTTTCTTAAGTTCACAAGTGTTTCTTTCTTTCTCTCTAGGAAATGCTCTCTATTTTTCTCTCTTGAAATGCTTCAAATGAACTAACCAACATCACCAAGGTTGTGGAGCATCCTATATATAGCCACATGCTAATCATCCATTAACTCTCTTAATTCACCAATGTTGGTGAATTTAAAGCTTAATCTAACTTACTATTGCATGGATGGACATTGTGATTGACTAGGTGATTGACTAGGGTTGTTGGTCAATCTTGTCATAGTGTAGATTTGAAGCAACATAGCAACACAAGCCACCCCAAGTGGGCCCCCTACAATTCTTAGCAAAAATGGGATTTAATCACCCATTTTTGATTTATTTTTAATGCTTTAATTATATATACATACTCCTATATATATATATATATATATATATATATATATATATATATATATATAGAAAAGATCCATGACATACCTCCTTAAAGAGCTCACCAAGCTCACCCCCTTTAGCGACGGACCCGACGACGGTTTGGTCCGTCGCCATAGGTTCGTCCGTCGCTAAATGTTTATCCGTCGCGATATGTTGTCCGTCGCTAAAAGTTTTAGCGACGGACGAACCTATGGTGACGGACCAAACCGTCGCCGGGTCCGTCGCTAAAGGGGGTGAGCTTGGTGAGCTCTTTAAGGAGGTATGTCATTGATCATTTCTCTCTATCTCTCTCTCTCTCTCTCTCTATATATATATATATATATATATATATATATATATATATATATATCAATTACATATATATATCAATGTTGACCAATTTTGACTTCTTTTTGGGCTCCACCTTGGACTCTAGAGTATAATAAGTTGGGCTAATTCAATTTACTTGTTTGGACTCAAATTAATTAACACATTGGGTTACCATTTAATAAACTATGCTATCTTTAATTAAAATAAGTATTGGGCTAGATTAATTAATTACATGGACTAAAGTTTAATTTAATTACATAGGCTAATAAGTAAATTTAATTGACCTAGTTTAACAACTCATTTGGATTTAAATTATAATCCAATTAGATTTGCTTTAATTAATTATAACATCTTGCTTCATTGCTTTAAATAAATATACACATACACAAGTATATTTATTCAATTATCTAATGCACAATTAATTAGTAGAAGAATTTTAAACTGTAAATTATTTAATAATCATAATTACAATGTCTAATGAAATTTGTGGTCATTACAAATAGGACCCTAAATCAGCTATTTGTTTACAAATTTGAAGGAAATAATGAAACACTTTGATGGTTTCCTTAATTGAGGACTTGTACGAGTTTTAAGCATACTATTGAACGCGAGTGTGATATGATTGCTCCTTTTCATACTAGACAAAGTAGAACGAGATAATAGGACTCAAAATCATCTATTTGTTTACATATTTGAAGGAAATAAAGAAACAACTATAAGGTTTCCTTAACTGAGGACTTGTGTGAGTTTTATGCATGAATTTGAATGCGAGGGTGATATGATTGCTCTTTTTGATGCTAAACAAAGTACAATGAAGTAATAGGACTCCAAATCAACGATTTGTTTACAAATTTGAAGGAAATAAGGAAACAATTTGATGGTTTCCTCAACTGAGGATTTGTGCGAGTTTTAAGCATACTATTGAATGTGAGAGTGATAGGATTGCTCCTTTTGTTGCTAAACAAAGTACTAGGACTCTAAATCATCTATTTGGTTACAAATTTGAAGGAAATAATGAAATAACTTGAAGGTTTCCTTAACTGAAGACTTGTGTTTATTGTACGCATGGTTTTGAAAGCGAGGTAGATGAGATTGCTCCTTTTGATGCTAAACAAAGTAGAATGAAGTAATAAGAATCTAAATCAGCTATTTGTTTACAAATTTGAAGGAAATAATGAAACAATTTGATGATTTTCTTAACTGAGGACTTGTGCGAGTTTTAAGCATACTATTGAATGTGAGTGTGATAGGATTGCTCCTTGTGATGCTAGACAAAGTAGAACGAGGTAATAAGACTTTAAATCATCTATTTGTTTATGAATTTGAAGGAAATAAAGAAACAACTATAAGGTTTCCTTAACTGAGGATTTGCATGAGTTGTACGCGCGGATTTGTATGGGAGGATGATATGATTGCTCCTTTTGATGCTAAACAAAGTAGAATGAAGTAATAATATTCTAAATCAACGATTTGTTTACAAATTTAAAGGAAATAAGGAAACAGTTTGATGGTTTCCTCAACTGAGGACTTATGCGAGTTTTAAGCATACTATTGAATGCGAGAGTGATATGATTGCTCATTTTGTTGCTAAACAAAGTAATAGGTTGTCAATTCAAAACCTAAAGAAGGATTGCTCAAGTATACCTTGAGCTATCTGAAAGAATATATACGGCTCGAAACTACGATCGTATACAACTAAGAGGTTAAAAATCTTTAACTTAATTTGTGTTATGTGAATAGTAAAGCTTGAATTGAGCTTTTAAATGTGATATGTGAATTATCTATGTGTAGGATTTTGTGTTTTGGTTTGAGTAGTTAACCTTAACACTTATTAAAAATCATAAGTCAATTTAGGACAAAAACCTAAATTAGGAAAAAAGTTAAAACCTAAACCCTAGAAAATAGCCTAGGCTCTCGAGAGAAACGTGTAGGTCAAATTGACATTCCGTTTCAAGATTCAACATTCCCACGATTTGAAAACAAGTAACAGTTAATAAAAGTTTTTCTCGAAAAACGTGTAAAAGCACTATTCACGAGGTGACGTTTTTCATTCGTTTGACTGTTTCTTTCATCTGTAGGACTTCTTACATTTCACAACATAGTGATAATATGAGGTTTAGATGTCAGGGAATCAATAAAATTTTCAGGAGAAAAAGATGAAAATGTCATGATTTACGAGAAAACGTTTGTCATCTTTTTTAACGTTTTTTTTGACATTTTGACTTTTTACATTTCACGATATAGTATTTGTGAGTCTTTTGTGATGACCCCAAATCCAGATTCCATAACCTCGGGTTTGGTTCTCACTGATCAATACATTACTAGTACTTAAATACATACATTGCATTTAAACTTAGCGGAATAATACATATTGGTTCCTTAAAAAAATGTTACAATACCAGGGTCTATTAACCTTAACATAAACAGTTCATATTATAAGGAATTACAAAAGATTTATCAACAGTAAATATATATTTAAACATCTAATTAGCATGCAGAAGCTAACTTAAGCTCTGACTTTTCCTTTTCCCTTATCCTTCTTTGTGCAGTCAGGTTTATCTGAAAAATGGTTCATGATATAGCAAGAATGAGCAACTAGTTTGCTCAGCAAGTTAAGAACGATCATAGAGATTTATTATATCATGAATGAATGAGAAATGCCATAAATGGTTTCAATAATAGATATAACAATTGTGAATGAAACAAGACTCAAATTTTATTAAACAGAATATTTGAATCTTAAAATGCTGAGTGGCCACTAAGGACCCTGAACTAACGAGGATATAATAGAGTTTCCTCTGACTCTTTCAGTAGTTTGGTTTTCAAGGGGATGAGCCTATTCAACCCGCTATATAAGCATTACATTTAGTCAACTGGCGCCAAAGTCGGTTTCCCGACACAAAATCCCCTAATTTAGGGTTGTTCAATTCTCATACTTACTATAAGAAATCCGCACCCAACAATGGTTTGGATAAGTTTTTAAAAATATTCAAGTTATTGAATTTAGAAACACAATGTCTAGCTGAACTATTAGCTTTAGACATTTTTAATACAGTTCATGAATCAAGAACTATCAAGCTTCAAATGCACTAAGTGCGATTTTATAAACAACATGGATGTGGGATAATTTTAAATAATTAAACCACTTCAAGCTCTGACAATAAATACAAGTATATAAAGTTGTTCAATAATAATTGAGTAGGGTTAGAGAAACTTGCAATAATAAATACAAGTTAGGGTTAAAGGAAAATTTGCCTTGTTTGCGACGAACAGCTAACAAATTCAACTAATTCCCTTTGAATAGACCTAACAATTTAATCACGTTGATCTTTAAATTAGTATCATATACACGTAGGTATGATGATCTTTATAACTCTTACAAACCACATAATTTATTATTTATGGGTAATTAAACACTTAGGAAATATTATCATTACCTGATAATATTTCAAACATAAAGAACTTATATTAACTATTTAATATAGTTCATGAAATCGTCTAATATTATTAACAATTTAATAATATTTTATTAACATTGTAATATTATTCATCATTTAATAATACCTTATAAATCTTTTAAGATTAACTAATATTATTAATCATTTAATAATATTTTATTAGACTTCTAATATTATTAATCATTTAATAATATGTTATTAAGTATCTAATATTATTAATCATTTAATAATATTTTATTAGACTTCGAATATTATTAATCATTTAGTAATATTTTATTAAGTATTTAATATTATTAATCATTTAATAATATTTTATTGACTTTAAAATATTATTATGCACTTAATAAGATTTTAATAATTTTCTAATATTATTATTTATTTAATAATATTTTATTACCTATATTATATTATTATTTCAATAATAATATTTATACACCTTTAAATAATTAAATCAATTATTTATATATTTAAAAATATATTTATTCAGTCCAAAAATACTAAAATAATTTTTGAAACATTTTTCATTTTCTGACCCGAACTAGACCCGACCCGACCCAACCCGGTTCGGATTTTATTATTTTTCTGAGAACAGTGAACTGCGCCGCGGTGCAGTGATTAACATGTAACACGGCGCCCCGGCGCTGTACTGCAGAATGTTTTCACTTTTTGATTTTTTTGACAGTTTTGATACTCTTTGATCAAACATTGATAAAATGAAATCTACATATCCAAATAATACCAAATCAGTGTTGATGTGTTCCTAAGTTCTTGTTTTACAATATTCTATGGTTCGATCATCTTTTTTAAAATGTTTTACACGAAATTTACGGATCGAACCACTTAGGGTTTAAAAACGACATTCTTTTCGGTAAAAGCTATAACTTCTTTGTTATTCAATATTTTTGAAAAGTTCCAAAAGGGTTTTTCTTTAAAACTCATAGATCTAGCTTTATAGCCATAAAAATCCAATTTCTGATTTGTAAATTTCAAAATACAACATTAAACATAACATGTATCATTAGGGTTTTACCGGTAAAAAGTGAACATTTCTACAACTTTTATATATTTTTCACATACCAAATCATGTTATAAACACATAAAGCTATGAATATACATATATTACATAGTTAAATACATCTCAACCATTAAAACGAGCTTTGATCGGTTAAAAATAGATATTAACCGTGCAAAATCATTCTAGGCCCTAAAAATGAAATAAGAAGGAGTTTAGAGCACTTTTAAACCTTTGTGATTTGTTTACTCTCCTTCTCCTCCTACCGAAGTATGTAGTGAAGTTTTGTGTCATCCACCAAACTCAATCTCTAGCTTTTTCACTCAACACTTAAGTGTTTCTTCTATTTTTCTCTCAAATGTTCTCTATTTTTCTCTCTAGAATTATTGCAAGTGAATTAACCAATATCACCAAGGTTGGGGGATGTCTTATTTATAGCCAACAACTAACACTTCATTAACTTGCTAATCCACCAATGTTGGTGAAATTAAAGCCTAATCAAACTTACTATTCCATTGATTGACTAGGTGATGGACATGGTGAATGACTAGGGTTGTTCACCTACTATGACATTGTGTAAATTAGAAGCAACATTGAAGCAACACACCACCCAAGTGCCCCCCCCCTTGACCGGCCATATGGCCTTTTTGGCTCCCATTTTCCTTTATTTTTCTAGCTTTAATGTGCATAGCATATATATATATATATATATATATATATATATATATATATATATATATTTGACCAAAGTTTTGACTTCATTTGGACTTCACATTGGGCTTGAGAATAAATTCTATTGGGCTCATTCAATTAGATTGTTTGGGCTCAATTTAATTAACACATTGGGCTAGCATTTAAATAACTATGCAACATTTGATTAAAATAAGCATTGAGCTTGTTTAATTAATTACATGGACTAGTAATTAAATTAATTACATGGGCTACTAGGTTAATATCTTTGACCTAGTTTATCAACTCATTTGGATTTAAAATATAATCCAATTAGATTTTCTTTAATTAATTATACACGTTGCTTTAATTCTTTAAATAAATATACGCATACACAAGTACATTTATTTAATTATCTAACGTATAATTAATTAATACCAAAAAGTTTAAATTCATTGCTAATTATATATTAATTATAATTACAATGTCTAATGGAATTCGTGGTCATTAAATTCTCCCCCCTTATAAGAATTTCGTCCCCGAAATTATAAATTTAAACTACTCAAAAAGATTCAGATAGTTAGCCATCATCTTTTCTTCAAGCTCCCACGTAGCTTCCTCAGCGTTGTGGTTCCTCCAAAGTATTTTGACAGCATGTATAACCTTATTCCGTAGTTTCTGCTCTTTCTTATCTAGTTTCTGGATAGGAATTTCCTCGTATGATAAGTCTTTCTCAACTTGTATTGGCTCATAGGATATGACATGCTTGTAGTCTGGTTTGTATGGTCGTAACACTGACACGTGACAAGTCACCATTTTCTGAGAAGTGGTTGTCTAACCATTTTCTGAGAAATGGTCGCCAAAAACACTATTCACTAAAAACGTGACAAGTCTTTTGGACTTTTCACTTAACAGAATAGTGTTCATTCAGAAAAAATTCAGTAAAATCAAAATTTTAAATCAGTAGAAGTTAACCATTTAGTTGAAATCGGACTGTTATATAATTAACTGCTAATTCATCCATATTGTTTTCATCAAACGGAACACGAGATATGTTAACATTAAATTTGAATATTCAAATTTATCATATTAATACCTAATTATGTTATTCAATCATAAGTTGTGTCTAGAATGAAAGAAATTTATCAATCGCGTTGCCCGATAGGTATATTTGAGAAAAATACACGGAAGATTATCCGAGATTAATTCAAGGAAAACTTCGGGGGTCAGACGAGACATCATATTAATATTGTATGATGTATTTTATTAATAAAATACGTATAATTAATTAAAACTTATATTACTAATGTGAAACATTTTAAATTAATCGCACGTGATTTATCCGATATACCGAAATCGGAAGAAATAATGACAAAACAACTCGGGAAGCTTCTAGAAGCTAGTGGGCGGTTTTGTCATGGAAAATATCTAGATATTATTTTAGTTTTATTAATTAAATAATGTGCAAAAAGACTAAAATGCCATTGGCTTTTAAACTAATGACCAAACTACCCCAACCCTTGATTTTCCTATAAATAGAGAGCTAACCTCTTCATTATTCTCAATAATTTTCAAAGAAAAATTCCTATAATCAAGAGATTGCAAAGAAATAGTTAAAACTTGCAATAATAAAATGTATGATTCTTAGTTATTGTAATGTTTAATTTTACCGACGAGGCTCAAGAACACAAGTCGTAGCCATGTACGATTTTTCGTTCTCCGTGTTCCTTATGACATGAGCAAGTCGTTGTTATGTCAAATTTTATTTCATAGTTTAAAGCTCAAGAATGTACGTCGTAGCCATGTACGGTTTATCCATTCTTCGTGTTCTTTGTATGTTCTGGAGCATTATTATAAATTGTTATAATCAAGTAAACAAGTCGTTATAATGACCAAATTTTGTCAATTATAAAGTGTTATAATCACATATGTAAGCAGTTATAATGCTCAAATTATTTCAAGTATGAAATCCAAAAGCTCAAGAACATAAGTCGTTATCATGTACGACTTTTCGTTCTTCGTGTTCTTCGTATGTTCTTGAGCAAAAGTTATCATTTCTTACATAAGTAGGTTTATGATTTTGTAATTTAGTGTTATGGGATGATGAAACATGATGGTCTTGCTAAATAATGCTTGTGGCATCAAGTTTTAGTAGTCAAAACGAAGAACGATGAAACTTTGTTCTTCGTGTTTTTCATGTCCTCGATTCGTTCTTCGTGTTCTTGAGAAAAAAAATCATAAATGGGACATAAGTAGGTTTATGATTTAGTTTTTTTTTATGTTATGAAGTGTTATGGAGTGTTATAACATGTTATCTTAGCAAATTAATGCGTGAGGTATCATGTTTTACGAAACGGATCAAAGAAAAATAAGTGTAATATAGTCGCAAAATGTTTTTGCTAATATCCGAAATTTTGAATTCTGAATCTGCCTTAGCAACCCAATGAAAGTTGTAGATCACGAAATTCTAAGCAATTTAGACTCAAGAATCACTTCAAAATATTTCTGTATGACAAAGTTATGACTGTCGCAATAAAAGAGGTTGAAGTGGAAATTTTTTAAGGAACCTTCGGATTCAAGCACTGAAAAATAAGATTTTGAGTTCGCCACTTAACGAAATAATTCCACCAATGAAAATAGTCTAGTTAAGTTATTCTAAGACTTATTCAAAAGGAAAATTTGATAAACTAACGTTCGAGGTCGCGTAACCCTTCTTGTAGGCGTTTAACGATTTCCCGAAAAACACTAAAACAGTTTTAAGGCAAGTTCTAAACCCTTATGTGTTATTTATTATGTGATAGATGTTATGTGAAATCTTTAACTGATGGTTGCAAACCTTCTAAATGTTATGTGTTATGTTTACGAGTTATGAACATGATTTATATACTTTGTCTGTTAATGTGATATAAATTGTTGGAACGTGAGTTATATGTGATATTAAATGGAGAATTATGTTCAGTCAATGCATGTTAAAGTTTATATGAAAGCATAAACTGCGTATGTACTATATGTTAGACTTGCTGAGCCGTTGTGCTCACTCTTGCGAATAAAACCTTATTTACAGATTAAAGATGAACGTTAAGAAGATCATGAACGTAAAGATGAAGCGTAGATTAGGTTTTCATGTCTATTACTTGTATTTGATAAGTCATAATGACTGTTGTAATACGAAAAAATAAATATGTAACCGAATATTGAATGAATAATATAAATTATTATCATCAGAATGTTGTTATGTCTTTATTTTGATATAACCTAGAATTGTTAAAACTTAATCCATAATAAGACTTCTCTTATTTATAAAACTATTTAGGAACTTAATTATCAATTATGAGAGTACTCTTATTAGTTAATTCATAAACCATTTAGGAACTAAATAATAATGATAATGGTAATAATAATAATAAGACCCCTCTTATTAATTTATAATTAGTATTTCCAAAATACTAAATAATAAATATTAAACTATTTAATTTATTCTATCCATATAGTATAAATTAAATATACTTAATTCATCATTACAATTATGCCATTTACTTTTTAAATAATTATTTTTCCTTTTGCGGTGTGACCCTTTAGATTCTCCATATTAAATCGGTTATAGATTAAATTAATTAGAACTATTCTAATCTTATTTATATAAATACATTAAACTATTTAATTCATTTAAATTAATAATATTTATTCCATAATAAGGGTAAGCCCCCTTAGCGATCAATGACTTTTCAGATAATATAGATTTCAACATTTAATCACAAAAGAACCTATTCAGCGAAAAGTTACCATACAATTCAATCCTTCTACCTCACGACGTCTCAATCAAATATAAGACATGGTATTACTATCAAGTCTTATTTTATTTGATTATATGGATTTCAATCCTCAAATGAATAACTCTAATTAATGTAAATTAAAAACTACTTTCTAATTTTCATTCTGCCTTGGCTAAGGACTACTGAGTTGTCATTTATCGAATCGCATAAGACACTCCCTTCTTTTACTAGAAGTAGTAGATTCTTTGTTGATCATTCACCTAATGTATGACTTATTATATCCAATCATACCCTTTGATACACCGTAAAGGTTTTAAGGAATATGTCAAAATATAATTCATCATGTTGGTTTGCAAAAATATGGCATATATATAATCAAATTATATAAGCGCAACGGAAGCAATAAAATCAGATTTTAAAATTTTTGTACAAACCAATAACCCGGATCTTTCTTATGCGACTATTATTAATTGAGGAAGGATAAAAGAATTTATACCTTTGTAGAACCAAGCTTCCACTGGTACAAGTTCATCTCCCTTTAATCCTTCACGTTCATCTTCATAATTCACCGATTAGATTCCACGGATCAATGTTAGCTCCCCAAGTGTGAAGCCTCTAGAGGTGATCCACCAAGAGATCTATGAATTAAAGAAGTGGATCTTGGTTTCTCCAAACCATGGGTGGCTAGTCCTAATTCTCTCTCTCTCTCTCTAACTCTTAGATCTAGAGAATTATGGAGTACTCTCTCTAATATAATGAAAGAGTGTGTAACCTTGATCTATGATAAGACTCCTCTTATTTATAGATCTAGTCAACCCTCCTAAACTATTTACGATTAGGGTTTTAATTTAATTCTCAATTTAATTAGGAACTAAATTAATTAATTACAATTCCTAAACCATTTAAGAACTTAATTATTTAATAATGAGAGTACTTCTTATTAATTAATTACTAAACCATTTAGTAACTTAATTAATTATTATTATAATTATAATTCCAAAACTATTTAGGAACTTAATTATTTAATAATAATATTACTACTTATTAATTAATTCCTAAACCATTTAGGAACTAAATAATAATACTAGTAGTAATAATAATAATAGTAATAATAATAATAATAAGACTCCTCTTATTAATTTATAATTAGTATTTCTAAAATACTAAATTATAAATATTAAGCTATTTAATTTATTCTATCACCATAGTATAAATTAAATATACTTAATTTATTATTACGATTATGCCATCCACTTCTAAAATAAATATTACTCTTTTGCGGTGTGACCCTTTAGGTTCTCCATATTAAACCGGTTGTATAATAAATAAATTAGAACAATTCTAATTCATTTATTATGAATTAACTCTTTAATTCAGAATAAATAATTATTCCACAATAAGGGTAAGCCCCCTTAGCGATTAGTCGACTTTCCAGATAATATAGATTTCAACATTTAATCGTAAAAGAACATTTCAGCAAATAGTTACCGTACAATTCAATCCTTCTACCATACAATGTCCCAATCAAATATAAGACACGAAATTTCTGTCAAGTCTTATTTATTTGATTATATGCATTTCAATTCACAAATACACAACTCTAGTTAATGTAAATTAGAAACTCCTTTCTAATTCCATTCAACCCTGGCCAGGGATTTCTGAGTTGCCACTTATTGAATCGCATAGGACATTCTCTCCCTTTACTGGAAGTGGTAGATCCTTTGTTGATCATTCATCTATCTCCATGTGTACCTTCCCAATTACATCCTTTGATATACCAATAGGTCTTAAGGAATATGTCAAAGTATAACTTAGCACACACAAGATACTAAGATGATCTCAAGTCCAAGGATCACTTGTACGACTATCACATAAGGAACTCCTATTGACAGACAAGTAAAACTCCATTAGGTGTTCCTTGAGTGAGTCACGTTCAGTGAACTTATTCTTTAATAAGCACCTACATACTTGCTTTAGTGTCTCTACACAAATGATTACGAGATCAATCATCCTCGTCATAAGAGCAAGCATAGTATGTACCAATCTATCCGGATCTACTAATCCCCTTTTTAGTGATCCAATGATTAGGAACAATTTTAGTTTTGAGCTATCTTGAATTTAGATCTCATTAGCATGCTCTTCATCATGGTTCTAAAAGCATTGCACGAAAACTATGGGTTTATCCATTTAATTAATTTAAGTAATTAATCATGAATAAAGAAATGCCTTGATACTTTTATTAATAAATGAACAAGATTACAAAGTATATGCTTATCACATCAAATGTGATTTGCTTGATGGCATACTACTTTCAATCTCCCACTTGCACTAAAGCCAATCGCCCTTTGGTATCCACATACCATTCTTCTCTAAGTGGCATACAAATTGCTTAGTAAATGCTTTAGTTAATGGATTTGTAATGTTGTTCTAAGAGTCTACCATCTTTATGGTGTCGTCTCCTTTTCAATGATTCATCTAATCATATAAAAGTGCCGCATCACATGTTTGGATTTCAGATGAGACCTAGGTTCCTTGGCGAATTAAACTCCTTTAATGTTAGGAACCATTATAAGTTCTGTAAAGAACTTGTTTAACCAAACAATCACCTTTGCAGCTTCACTTATAGTTATTTACTATGTCTTTGTCACTAAATCAGCAACTCTTTGTTGTTTGGAACTTTTCCAACTCACTGCAACACAGTTCATGGTAATCATATTACCTAAAACGGATATGTTGTTATCTTGGTTAGTCTGAACAAACTTGAGTTTGTCAAACCCTCTAGTTTTATATCAGACCCATCATTAGAAACTCTTTTCTAATATTCTTCTCCATAATTAAACTGATAGCTGCTTATTATACATAAGCAATATCAAGTCTAGTACATTTCAACGAATCAATGTACGTCCCTTGGGTTAAGCCGAGCATCCTTTATGATCTATCTCTATAGACCTTTATCCTAAATAGAATGTTAGGACGCTTCTCCCAAGTCCTTAATGGAGAAGTTTTTAGACAACCACATCTTTACTGATTGTAGCATCGATATGTCATTCCTTATTGATATTATATCAACATATAATACTAGGAATGTCACAGTGCTCCCACTAACCTTTGTACATACTTGGTTCATCATTGTCTTTGATAAAATCAAACTCTTTTGATTGTCTCTTCAAAACAGATGTCCCATCTTCGAGAAATTTGCTTCAATCCATAATTGGATCGTAGTAGCTTTCATACTTGATTTACTCCATCATTATGGAGACAAATCCTTTTGGTTGTATCATACATACATCCTTTTGTATAGTAAGCTGCAACTGCAAATAAAATCCGAATGGATATATGCATTTTCACTAGTGAAAAATTTCATCATAGTCAACTCATTGACCTTGGTCGAAATCTTTTACCACTAGTCAGGTCTTATAGGTCTCCACCTAGCCATCTGCTTTAGTCTTTCTTCAAAGATCCATTTCGGATTTTATGGTCATCGACCATTTCTCTTGAGTATCTAATACCCATACCTCATCGTTTATATCTGGATCATCATCCACTATGATGCGTACCTTATCATCATCCATTATGATGAATCCATACCATTAAGGTATCTTTGGTACTAAACCAGATTTACGACTTGGTTATGGTATAATAGGTTTATCTACTTGTACAGATTCCTTCACTTGATCTGTAGTGTTTTGTGGTTCTTGAACTTCTTCAAGATCTATTTTACTCCCACTAACCCTTTAAGGAAAAAACTTCTTTTTTTTATAAGGCAGCGTGTTTCAACAAACACCTTTTAGTTAGTTGGATTATAGAAGTGATACCCTAAACTTTCTTTAGGATATCCCACAAGTTTACACTTATCAGATCTTGTCCCTAGCTTATCATGTCAAACCTTTTAACATAAGCTGAACAATTCAAATCTTAACATGCTTAAGACTTAGTTTCCTTTCTATCCCATAATTCATATGAAGTCTTAGGGACGGATTAAGAATGTAACTTATTTAGTAGATATGCGATCGTTTCTAGAGCATAACCCTAGAAAGATACTGGAAGATCGGTAATACTCATTATGGATCATCACCATGTCCATACTGTGAGAATACCATTTCGCTTGAGATGATCTAGAAACTTATTGCTTAAGTATTCCCTTTTTGATCTAATCGAAGAACTTTAATACTTTTAGCCTTTAGTTTCTATACTTCACTTTTGAATTCTTTGAACGTTTCAAATGATTTGGATTTGTATTTCATCAAATACATATATCAAAATCTAGAATCATTAGTGAAAGTAATAAATGAATACCCTCCTCTTGCATTTGTTGTCATAGGTCCCACACACCACTGTGTGTACCATCTCTAACAACTCCGTAACTCGCTCTCCATGTCCACTAAATGGAGATTTAGTCATATTATCCATGATACAAGATTCACAAGTTGTATTTGATTCATAATCAAAAGCTCTAAAAGCCTATCTTTATACAACTTGTTTTAGTCTTGTTTCATTAGCATGACCGAGTTAACAGTATTGCATGAAGATATGATTCATATCATCTATTTGCTTTTAGTTTGTTCAAATTGGAATATTTTTCATATAAGTCAAGTATACAAAATCTATTAAGTAATCAACCAGTTCTAAATAAAACATTATCATTATAAACAGAACAACGATTGTTCATTATTATAATGTCAAAAACCCTTTCTTGTCATCACATGGAACTGAAATAATGTTTCTAAGAACTGGAACATAGTAACAATTTACTAACTTAATAGTCTTGCCCGTAGGCAGTGCTAAACTATAAGTTCCCATGACTAATGCAGTAACCTTTACTTCATTCCCCAGCACATGATTACTTATCATTTGTTTAGCTTTCTACTTCTGCTTAGTCTCTGCAACGACATGCATATGTGAGACCACCATTCGGTATCTAATACCTAAGTAGAACTTGATTTATAGAGAGTTCTATTTCATTATGAACAAATCTATATCTGTAGTTGAAGCTTCACTAAACTTCTTCTACTTAACTACTACAACTCTCTTGTAGTTGTTCTTCCAGTGTCCCAGCTTATTGCAATGAAAGCAAACTCATTTGCCCTCGGGATCACTTTTATTTATGTCCTTTGTTTAGCCTTTCTTTTGCCTTCTACTCTTTCTGACTCCTCAGAAATACCTTTGGCCATCTTCCTCCGCTTAGAAAATTCATCTACGAGTAAGACTTTGTTTTTCCAGGAAGGGAAGTGACTCTCAACAGTCTTCAACATATTTAAGCAAATCAGTTGAATGACTTCTAGCTTAATAATGTATGAAGTTCACAATAAATTGTTAATTAGAGTCAGTGAGTGACTGCAAGATCGAATCTTGACTCAACTCTCCATCCTTGATAAAACATGTTTGTCCTAATCGATCAATCCAATTGATCATCTTTAGGACATGCGTCTTTTACTGTAGTGCCATTGGTTATTATAGATCGAAAGAGCTCCTTAGATATCTTATATCTAGTTGACCTACTTTGCTCACCATACAACTATTGAATGTGCAGCAATATAGTAGGTGCATCCATTTTCTTGTGTTGACGCTGTAACTCGATACTTATGGATGTGAGCATGATGCATTGAGCCACCTTTGCATCATCTTTCCATTTCATAAAATAGCAATCTCTTCCTCAGAGGCTTAGTCTACAACGTTTGTAGGAATAGGCAAATTAAGGACATTTGCTAGTTTTTCAGCATTGAGAACTATTCTCAAATTTGTTTAATCAATCCGAACAATTCGGTTCGATTAATTGTTAGCATACATTATGCTATGCAGTGTTAGTGAATTAAACATAACAATATTCTTTAAGTGAATTAATAACAACATTAACATGCATTCATTTTATTAATTACCAAAATAAATTAGGTCTTTATTTAAAATGGTGTCTCCCACTATTTTCATCAAACTATATTACCCTCCTTATATAGTTCGGCAATCTAGTTAAAGATTTGCTAGTGAGAATAAGGATCCTACTTCAAATGTATATAGCCTTGTGTGACACAACAAACGATATATAAATAAATAGGTAGACAACTCTTGTCAATTACATTAACATGTAACTCCTTTTATTTTGCCTCTTAGATTATTATGATCATGTGTGACACATCCAAATCAAAATTATCCAAGTTAAGTCCAACCTAGCATTTTCTTATATTAGAAGAGAAAAAGACCGTCCTTGTGTGACACAACAAAACAGTAATGTTCAATTCTTTTTATAAACATCAAATGTGATAAAACAACATCTCAAAAAATTAATATAAGCCTTGTGTGACACAACAAACTTATAATGATTATTTGATACTCTATCGTTTTACCATGCTAGAAGGCGACGTTCGATATTCTTAATAAATATCTTTGAACGTTACAACTTAATATTATAAGTAGTAGAATAAATAAATTAGAACAATTCTAATTTTATTTAATTGAATTAAACTCCTTTAATTCATGAATTAAACATTTTAATTCATTTTATAAATAATATTTATTCTACATCATGAGGGGTTTATTAATATTAATTGTTTCATCTTGTTTAGCGCACATGCACATATATATATAAAATACGCGTCATATTAATTAACATGCGAAACATGTTTGATAATATATAATATATATAAATAAGCATGCACATATAGAATACTATATTCTACTTGGATTGATTATGGACTTTTGTTCTAGTTTGGTTTATTCGAGCCACCAAATAAACCAATTGGTCAAACCTAGGGTGGAAGAATAAATTAAATTAAATGTAACTATTACATTTAAATTCAGACTCCATTACAGGTCTTCTTGCGCTCCTTGCTTCTTTGCTCCAATTCTTCAAAATAATTCTAACTACTCCTATTACAAATTATTTACAATAAATAGAAACCTTGATCAACAGTCAATGGGAAGTACATAGGAGGGAGATAGAATTATACATAACAAAAATTAGAAAGACGAGGTACGCAGACCCCATTTATTAAAACTCATTCATTCATGCATTTAATTAGAATTAAATCCAATCATATTGGTCAATAGTCCATAATCAATCACATTTATTATCATATATATCAACATATATATTAATAAATAATATTCATCTCATAAATTAAATAAATCATTCCATATATGTATTGGTATCATTTAATGGGCAATTAAAGTTGCATGAAATCTAATTTCATATTTAAAATAAACCTTTTATTTTAATTATAAAATCATGTAAAAATAAACTATTTATTTTTATTATATTTTTGTAATTTTTGAATTTTTAAAATTACCCAAAATAAACCTTTTATTTTTTTAATTTCAAAAATCTGCTCAAAATATACAAAAACAATTAAAAATCTGAAATTTGGGTTATTTACAAAACTACCACCGCGCCATTTTAATTACAGAATTGCCATCGCATCGGAATTACGAAACTGCCACTGGATTCAATACCCGCGCATCGCGCGCAGCAGTCAGCCCGCGCCATGCGTGCATAGTCCGGTCCCCGCGCATTGCGCGCTAGCAAACCTTACGCGCCTGGCGCAGCCCGTGACGTGCCCGCGCCATACGCGCCTGTGTAGCCTCTGCGCAATACGCGCGTTTTCTTCTCCGCGCAACGCGCGTATAAGACTGTAGCAGTTTTATTTACCGTAGCAGCTTGCAGAAAAAATTAAAAAAAAAACTTTTTTTTTTCTTTTTAAAACACAATTTTTTGCAATTGATTTTAAATACCCATGATTCTAGACAATAAATTATGCCCAATAAATTGTTCTAAACACATACCCATACATATATGAAATTAAAACAATTAATAATTCGCATAAGTTTGACTTTTGATGCCACTGTTGGTTTGCAAAAATATGGCATATATATAATCAAATTATATAAGCGCAACGGATGCAATAAAATCAGATTTTAAAATTTTTGTACAAACCAATAACCCGGATCTTTCTTATGCGACTATTATTAATTGAGGAATGATAAAAGAATTTATACCTTTGTACAAGTTCATCTCTCTTTAATCCTTCACGTTCATCTTCATAATTCACCGATTAGATTCCACGGATCAATGTTAGCTCCCCAAGTGTGAAGCCTCTAGAGGTGATCCACCAAGAGATCTATGAATTAAAGAAGTGGATCTTGATTTCTCCAAACCATGGGTGGCTAGCCCTAATTCTCTCTCTCTCTCTCTAACTCTTAGATCTAGAGAATTATGGAGTACTCTCTCTAATCTAATGAAAGAGTGTGTAACCTTGATCTATGATAAGACTCCTCTTATTTATAGATCTAGTCAACCCTCCTAAACTATTTAGGATTAGGGTTTTAATTTAATTCTCAATTTAATTAGGAACTAAATTAATTAATTACAATTCCTAAACCATTTAGGAACTTAATTATTTAATAATGAGAGTACTTCTTATTAATTAATTACTAAACCATTTAGTAACTTAATTAATTATTATTATAATTATAATTCCAAAACTATTTAGGAACTTAATTATTTAATAATAATATTACTACTTATTAATTAATTCCTAAACCATTTAGGAACTAAATAATAATACTAGTAGTAATAATAATAATAGTAATAATAATAATAATAAGACTCCTCTTATTAATTTATAATTAGTATTTCTAAAATACTAAATTATAAATATTAAGCTATTTAATTTATTCTATCACCATAGTATAAATTAAATATACTTAATTTATTATTACGATTATGCCATCCACTTCTAAAATAAATATTACTCTTTTGCGGTGTGACCCTTTAGGTTCTCCATATTAAACCGGTTGTATAATAAATAAATTAGAACAATTCTAATTCATTTATTACGAATTAACTCTTTAATTCAGAATAAATAATTATTCCACAATAAGGGTAAACCCCCTTAGCGATTAGTCGACTTTCCAGCTAATATAGATTTCAACATTTAATCGTAAAAGAACCTTTCAGCAAATAATTACCGTACAATTCAATCCTTCTACCATACAATGTCCCAATCAAATATAAGACACGAAATTTCTGTCAAGTCTTATTTATTTGATTATATGCATTTCAATTCACAAATACACAACTCTAGTTAATGTAAATTAGAAACTCCTTTCTAATTCCATTCAACCCTGGCTAGGGATTTCTAAGTTGTCACTTATTGAATCGCATAGGACATTCTCTCCCTTTACTGGAAGTGGTAGATCCTTTGTTGATCATTCATCTATCTCCATGTGTACCTTATTATACCCAATTACATCATTTGATATACCAATAGGTCTTAAGGAATATGTCAAAGTATAACTTAGTACACACAAGATACTAAGATGATCTCAAGTCTAAGGATCACTTGTACGACTATCACATAAGGAACTCCTATTGACAGACGAGTAAAACTCCATTAGGTGTTCCTTGAGCGAGTCACGTTCAGTGAACTTATTCTCTAATAAGCACCTACATACTTGCTTTAGTGTCTCTACACAAATGATTACGAGATCAATCATCCTCTTCATAAGAGCAAGCACAGTATGTACCAATCTATCCGGATCTACTAATCCCCTTTTTAGTGATCCAACGATTATGAACAATTTTATTTTTGAGCTATCTTGAATTTAGATCTCATTAGCATGATCCTCATCATGGTTCTAAAAGCATTGCTCGAAAACTATGAGTTTATCCATTTGATTAATTCAAGTAATTAATCATGAATAAAGAAATGCCTTGATACTTTTATTAATAAATGAACAAGATTACAAAGTATATGCTTATCACATTAAATGAGATTGGCTTGAGGGCATACTACTTTCACATCATACATAAGATACTATGATAATCTCAAGTCCAAAGATCACTTGTACTACTATCACAAAAGGAACTCCTATTGACAGGCAAGTAAGACTCCATTAGGTGTTCCTTGAGCGAGTCACGTTTAGTGAACTTATTCTCTAATAAGCACCTACATACTTGCTTTAGTGTCTCTATACAAATGATTATGAGATCAATCATTCTCTTTGTAAGAGCAAGCATAGTATGTACCAATCTATCCGTATCTACTAATCCCTTTTTAGTGATCCAACGATTAGGAACAATTTTAGCTTTGAGCTATTTTGAATTTAGATCTCATTAGCATGATCCTCATCATGGTTCTAAAAGCATTGCTCGAAAACTATGGGTTTATCCATTTGATTAATTCAAGTAATTAATCACGAATAAAGAAAATGTCTTGATTCTTTTATTAATAAATGAATAAGATTACAAAGTATATGCTTATCATATCAAATGTGATTGGCTTGAGGGCATACTACTTTCAATATTAACACTATGTTGTGAAATACGAGAAGTCTTACAGATGAAAGAAACAGTCAAACGAATGAAAAACGCCACCTTGTGAATAGTACTTTTACACATTTTTCGAGAAAAACTTTTATTGACTGTTACGTGTTTTTAAAGCGTGGGAAGGATGAATATTGAAACGGAATGTCAATTTAACCTTCACGTTTTGCTCGAGGGCCTAGGTTATTTTAGACCTTAGGGTTTATGGTTTAGGTTTTAACTTTTTTCCCAATTTAGGTTTTTGTCCTAAATTGACTTCTGATTTTTAATAAGTGTTAAAGTTAGCTACTCAAACTAAAAGACAAAATCCTACACATAGATAATTCACATATCACATTTAAAAGCTCAATTCAAGTTTTATTATTCACATAACACGTAGTTTAGGTTAAAGATTTTAACCTCTTAGTTGTATACGATCGTAGTTTCGAGTCGTATATATTCTTTAAGATAGCTCCAGGTATGCTTGAGTAATTGATCTTAGGTTTTGAATTGACAACCTTGCTTAGATCTTGTTATATCACTTTTGAAATATTTGGGATATTCCATTCAACCCAACTTACAGGAATTTCGTCCTCGAAATTAACTTTACAATTCACTTTAGTCATTTAATATCATATTTATAAGTGTTATAAATATTTAGGATATTACATTCTCTCCTCCTTATAAGAATTTCTTCCTCGAAATTATTTTCAACTTACTCTTCAGTATGAATTTTCTAAATTCATCTCTCTTACATTAAATTCCTAATACTTAAATTAGGTCTGAATAGGTCTAATCTAAACATTTCCTTACATTAGGTTTTAAACCTCTTATCATACTCGACTTTCAGTCTCATTCTTCCTTTATCTAGGATTCTTCTAACTTATACAGCAGTCAATCAAGACCTTGACCTATTTCATAGACTATGGATATAACCCACAATTGTTTAGCCGTCACTAGAACTGAAAAATCATAAACTTGTGTAGCAATCAATTAAGACTGAGAACACCATACGTTGTACTTCAGGTGATCAACCTGTTGTGCCATATTATCTTTAAAGACGCGGTTTATTGCGTCTATTGGATTCATTCATCCGTTTCTTTTTCATAACCAAAGGTGTCTAGCCGAAACAATTGGCATTGACTCATATTTAAACCATTCAAACTTTTGAAAAGTAATTTTATGATTGTATACCGCACCTTGCAATGTGCATTGATAACTCATCATGTATCATCTTCACACCAGGTTAAATGGGGTATTAATGAATAAATCATTTTTATCCTGCACATTAAATCCGTCTAGCCAAAACAATTAGCATAGACTTAAGAATAACATAGCCAGAAAAAAAAAATTCCATTTTGAAAATAAATTTTATGATTTTATCACACCCACGTCCGTATAACTGTGCGTTGATGATCTTCGATCATAACCACAACATTTAACCATGTGTTCATGATAAAATTCATTAAGTTTAACTTTATCTAGCTTGAAAAATTAACATAGATATAGCTAACAAATTTTTTTTCCAGTTCAACTAGTGAACTATTCTTTTCAAAGGCACACAAGTGCGAATATAACCATGAAGATCTAGCATAGCTAGAAGATTTTTGAAATACCCTCAATCCTCTATCTTTTCCATTATTCTCTAACCATAACACGAGTTTTGCAAATATATAGTAATATAGTAAACTGATTGGTTGTATTAAGCCAAGTACAAATAAATATATTAGTTTCCCTTCTCATCAACACAGGATTGAAATGTCTCAGCGCACATTGGTACTTTGTCAATATCGCACTTTATAGACAAATCGTAGACGCATCTCGTAGACGCATCTCATCAACATGAAGATCTAACATAGCTAAAAGATTTTTGAAATACCCTCAATCCTCTATCTTTTCCATTATTCTTTAACCATGACACGAGTTTTGTAAATATATAGTAATATAGTAAACTGATTGGTTGTATTAAACCAAGTACAAACAAAGATATTAGTTTCCCTTCTCATCAACACGGGATTGAAATGTCTCAGCGCACATTGGTACTTTGTCAATATCGCACTTTATAGACAAATCGTAAACGCATCTCACAAGTCGGTTCGACTAACATATCATAGCCCAAGTCCATAACAAGGGTTCATTCGCTCACTAACTAACATACAAATATTTTTAAAACTATGGTTGTGACGTAACAACTACTAACTAATCAATATACATATGAGTGAAGAATCACCTTCTCATAATATATACAAAGAAAAGTTGAAACAAGATTTTAATTTACTTATCAATATAGCAAACTAAGTTATTCCTCCACCTAAGAACTAATGAATCAGTTTCCCATCTCATCAACACTATCCTCAAATGATTTCATTCAGTGTATAACCCGCTTTGAGAACACTGACCATGAATCATTCATACCAACAATGTAGTTAGATCGGTTCTCTGAAGCATATTAAACTCTTTCCCATACAAGAGAGTCGTTCTCCTCAGTTTTACTAATATGAGTTTTCAATTGCAATCTCTAATCGTTCTCTAACTATTTTATGATTTTTTTCCAGAAATCATTCCTTTATCATTTACAACTCCTTATAAGCTTAATTCTTATAAAATCCAAATGAATTTTGATTATCTCCAACGAAGTATCTCCAAATGAATTTCTCATTAACATCTCTTTAATAGTTTACTCTTCTCCTTTCTTAGGTATACTTACACAACATACCATACACACCATTTCATTTTTATGAAACAGTTTCACACAAAAACCAATAAGATTATTTTATCTTATTGCTTGCTTTGAGAACTCTTTATGAGTCTATTTAACTTCAGATATTATTGTAAAGAGTTTATCTTTATTCATTATATTTCTTTCACATAATAATTTTTATGTATTAAGATTTAATAAGATTTATGCATACCTTTTAATTATTTACGGACTCTTCACAAGCCCATTTCTTCTTAAACCATTAGATTATACTCCAAGGTACTTGTTACCTCGAAACTATAATCCACTGCTATGATACCAACTGTAACGCCCCCCAAAATCCCTACACTTTTACCTGTGGTGGATCTTGTGCGTTAATTTCATACATCTATCGACTTAACCAATGATCTCATAATCATATTGGTTGAATTAGTCTTATTTTAGACTATACATTAAAATTTTCTCTTAACTTTGTCCCTAGATCTTAATTTGATCTTAGTCTCATAAGTTTATAAGTATCAACTTGTATTTCATCCGTATAAATGGATAAAACCATATATAACGGTCTAATTTTAACCTTAGGATTTAAATATTCTATAACTTTACATGTTCCAACATCCACGGCATTAAATCATTAGGACAGCTCTTGGGAACAGAGAATCTCGTGGTGAATGTTTGTATCTTCACCCGTGATAAATGTTTGCATCTTTATCTGTGACAAATGGTTGTATCTTTGTCCGGTGCAAAATTTTCTTTCCGTACAGAACATTACCCAACTAGTTAAAACCCTCATTCGAAACATATTTGTTTATAGTGATATCTCTTCATATCAATAATCCTACTCATATGGTATTCAGAATAGTAATAACGAGTTATACCTGGGTCCGAGGAAACTTAACGATGGATTTGACCAGTCAACATCGCTTAGTCCTGTCTCAGATGTACAACACTCACAAGTTATTTATCGATCCTCATCCAGATAAATAGATCATTATCAATACTATGTTAAGTCTTAACAATTCTAGGTTATATCAAAATAAAGACATAACAACATTCTGATGATAATAATTTATATCATTCATTCAACATTCGGTTACATGTTTGTTTGTTCGTATTACAACAGTCATTATGACTTACACAAATACAATCAATTTACATGAAAACCTAATCTATGCTGCATCTTTAAGTTCATGATCTTCTTAACGTTCATCTTTAATCTGCAAATAAGGTTTTATTCGCAAAAATGAGCACAACGGCTCAACAAGTCTAACATACAGTACATACGCAATTTATGCTTTCATATAAACTTTAACATGCATTGACTGAACATAATTCTCCATTTAATATCACATATAACTCACGTTCCAACAATTTATATCACATTGACACACAAAGTGTATAAATCATGTTCATAAATCGTAAACATAACGCATAACAGTTAGAAGGCTTGTAAACATCAGTTAAAGACTTCACATATCATCTATTGCATAATAACATGACATTACACATCTCATTTATCATTTTAACAATACTACACAAGTAGCACATAGCAAGAGTTAGAAGACTTGCCTTTTTGCACAATTAGGGTTTCCCGGTAATCGTTTAAACACCTACAAAAAGGGTTACGCGACCCCAAATGTTAGTGTACTCAATTTTACTTTTGAATAAGTCTTATAATAACTTAATTAGACTATTTTCATTGGTGGAATCATTTCGTTAATTGGCTAACTCAAAATCATAAAATTTAGTGCTTCCACCCGAATGCCCCTTCAAATTTTCAACTTTGACGTCCTTTCCGGTAACTGTCATAACTTTGTCATCCGGAAACATTTTAAAGTGATTCTTGAGTCTAAATTTCTTAGAATTTTATGATATACAACTATAATTTAGGTTCCTAAGGCATATTATGAATTTAAAATTTCGTAATTTTAGCAGAAAGGTCAGTATGCTTACTTTGATCAATATTTTTAGGGTTAACCATGTGAAACATGGTACCACTTGCTTTAAGAAATCATGTTATAAGACCCAATAACACCTTATAACATAAAAATAATAAATCATAAACCTTCTCATAGAAAGATTCATGGCTTTTTCTCAAGAACACACGAAAAACACGAAGAACGGATAAAACCGTACATGGTAACGACTATGTTCTTGAGCTTTTGGTTTTCGTACTTGAAATAATTTGAGCATTATAACTGCTTACATAAGTGATTATGAAACTTTATAATTGACAAAATTTGATCATTATAACGGCATGTAAATTGAATTATAACAATTTATAAAAATGCTCAAGGACATACGAAGAACACGGAGAACGACAATCGTACATGGCTACAGCGTATGTTCATTGAGCGTTAAACTACGAATTGAAATTCAACATTATAACTACTGTAAAATGAAGAAGGCTGAAGGACATGTGAAGAACACGGAGAACGACAATCGTACATGGCTACGACTCGCGTTCTTGAGCTTTTAAACTACAAAAATTAATCGAACATAAAAACGACTAATGATTTACCTCTCGAAGTGCAAGCTTTAACTATTTCTTTGCACTTCCTTTGATTATAACTCACTAGAACTCTCTCTCATATTGGATATAGCTTTGATACAAGCATTTTTTCTTTGAAAATGAATGATCAAACAAGTGAGGAATGCTTCCTATTTATAGGTCATGCAAAGCTAGGGTAAAATGGTCATTAGTACAAGACTTCCAAGCTAAGCTAAGCTAAGGTTCACCACCCTTTTCCACTCCATTTGGCAGGCCAAAACAACCCATTTAATGCCATTAAATGCTAGTAATCATCATGCTTGGAGACATCATCATCTCCTAAATCAATGGCCAAGATCAAGCCTACCAAATGAATAGTTCTAGGGCTTGTTTGGTTGGTCATTTAATCATTTAATTGAGGGGTAGTCATGGTCATTTATCAAGCTTGATCAAGGTTAGTTTAGTCCTTTTGATAATCTAGCTTAGTCATGATTAGGTTAATTAGCAATAAACCTAGTTTGATTAGGTTATTAAATCACCAATTAGATTAACTTGTAATTTAGGTTACTCTTTAGTTTAATTAAACTTAATCATATTTAGGTTTAGTTTAATTAATTGATAATTAGGTTAAATGGTAATCTAATTATGTGGCGCCCCGCGGAAAATCACCAAACACCACTGTGACTCCCGCTCGTCAACGAATAAACTCCACTACATTTAAATAAAGGCATGTTGTTGAAAAACTCAGTAAATTTAAATTTTTGTAACATTTACTTAACTTTGCCACAGAATCGCAATCTTTACATGAATAATACAACTTAGATCATTTATATTTGATGACCTACTATATTACAGCCATTGTGAGCAAATAAAAGCTCGCAACCTAATCAATAAGTCGATATGACTATTTACTAACTACTTTTAATTACACGAGTTTACAAAACAATAACATTCGTATTGATAAACAACCGCCTTTCACTATTATTACAAGGATTTAAAATAGGGATAATACCGAACGGTAATGACTCCCAATAGAATACGATGTTAATTTAAAGCAGTTCGAACAACAACGTCTATAATTAAAATAACCCTCAAACATCTTTTCTGCGATTACCGGGATCTTCACATTCCTCGCACTTCGCTGAAAATGTTTATAATAGCAAGAATGAGCACGACGGCTCAACAAGTCCAACAGCTAACACGTAACACGTAGTCACATTTAATTTATGTTTTATGCTCCATGCTTAGCATTTACATAGGCATTATGCTTATCATGCTTTGCATGTATATATTTTACACATACTTATCATGCATGTCAATATTTTCCAGGTTATATATCTCATATACCACATCTCAACTCATAGCATTCATATATCAGCTATTAATAACATATGACTGTACACAGACACATTTAGAATCAAGTAGCACATAAAATGAGTGCACACAGAATACTTTATGCAAATAACACATAGCACTGAAAAAAACTTGCAGGGATAACAAATATCACTGAAAGACTTGTCTGATATGCGCATTAACTTACGCTACCAATCTGAAGTCCGTGTTCCACCACTAACACTCATACGAATCAAATTTTTGCCTCCGGAAGACCTAATATGCTTATTTGGCAATTAGTAAAATACATAGAAACTTAGCTGTCATTCACAAAAGAATTGACTTTACAACATAAGTTCCTATTTATTAACTCAAAATTTATTAGACAATATTATCCTCCTTTGATAATATTTAAAATTTTCGATAAGTATTAGTATACATTACTAACACATCACTAAATTACAACGATACTCAAATACTGAACAACACCTTGATTGGTTACTAATATTATTAAACCCTTGATAATATTCTCCCAATTACCAATATTATTAATCCATTAATAATATTTAACTATTTACCATCAATTATAAATCCTTTAATGATAATTTACAACCTTGGTAATAACAAAAGACTCCAACAATTACCCGCCAATTGTTTACACTTTATTATCCTTAAGTTATTCTTATTATTTATTTAATATAAATTAAATAAATAATTAACTCACTTAAGTTTACTTGTTTATTTATCCTCACCAAAACAATTATTTCTTAATCTTAATTCATTCACATTATTTATTTAATATTAATTAAATAAATAATTAACTCAATTACTCGACTTGTTATTTAACATTACATAACAATTATCTCATTAACTTTAACTCACTTTAATTATTATTTAATATCATTTAAATAATAATAATTAATTAATTAATTATCCTTAATTCTTTTAATGATTATTGAATCACAATTTCATAATCATTTCTTAATTGATTACCCCCATTTATTATTTAATGTTAATTAAATAACAATTATCATTTCCTTTATCTCCCTTTAATTATTGTTGTACAATAATTAATTAATTACCTTGTTTTAATTAAACCATAATTTAATTCCAAATTAATTAATGAAGTATACTTATTATTTAATGTTAATTAAATAATAAGTTTACAATCTTCATTCCTTTAATTATTATTTAATGCCCATTAAACAATAATTAATTAAAGATATCCACCTTACTTATTATCCAATCTCAATTAGTAATAGGAAATTAGTTTAATACTTTTTGTAACGACCCCAAATCCGGGTTCCTTAAACCCTAGACTTGGTACGTCACGATACATCATCTTCATACATGTTCTATAACTAATGCGGAATATATAAACATAAATTGTTTATTCTACAACATTTCCCAAGGTTTCTAACCTTAACTTACATATATACCTTTAGATTCATAAAAAGGTTTACAAAATTACTTACATCATATAACAATTTAGTTATAATGAATAACACTATAATCTTGTCTTTTGCGTCTGTCTCCGTCTCTCCTCGGACATTCGTATTATTCTGAAATTTGTTATCATGATATAGCAAGAGTGAGCAACGACTTTGCTCAGCAAGTTTAAATACAATAACGATATATCATGATTGAAAGAAAGAACAAGCTTTCGGATTTTCAACAATATAATAATTGTGAAAGAGTACGAATCATAATTTCAATAATTGAATGACTGAATCAAGTAATGTTGAGTGTCAATAATGACCATGAACAATTTTAACTGAACCTTATGGTAATGAAGGTGATCAGCCTTTTATACCTGATGAACACATGCAACAAGCACTATGTGCGAATCAACAATTTAAAGATGTGGAATAATTATACAGAATTAAACCACAGCATGCTTGAAACGTAACAACTTGAGTTTGAGTTAGGAACTTGAACAATAAAATAATATATCCTGCTCGAATATAAATTGAGTAGGGTTTAGGAAACTTGCCTGTCTGCTCAGCTACAATTAATGTCTAGCTTTAACTAACTGGCTTTGAAAGACCTAACATTAGTAAAATTGGTCTAATAATTAGTACAGCGTATTTGTACAACTATACGCTCATTAAGAAATTTATCTACCACACATAAGTACTAACACATAATTTACATCAGTCAAAACAATATTATTAACCTTATAGACCCTCAATCAAATTAGGTTAATAATTTAATAAATTAGAAAATATTTTTCTTAAGTGTTGGACACTTATTAAACTATTAAACAATTTATTATAATTGTTTAAACCAAAGAGTTAAAAGACATTTTCTTTATTTCATTAAATCTAATTTCATTTAATTACTATTTATCATTAATTAAATAGTAAGTAATTAACTACCTTTAGTTATTATTTAATAATAAATAATAACCTACTAGATTTATTTATTATTTAAAATTAATCAAATAATAAATAATTATATTATATTAAAAATAATCAAATATCTTTAGTTATTATTTAATAATAAATAATAACTAATTAACTAGATTCATTTATTATTTAAAGTTAATTAAATAATAAATAATAAAATTATATAGTAAATACTCAAATATCATTAGTTATTATTTAATAATAAATAATAACTAACTAAATTTATTTATTATTTAAAGTTAATCAAATAATAAATAATTAAATAATCAATCTTAGTTGTCTTTAATTATTATTTAATAGTAATTAAATAATAATTAATTAATTTATCATCCTTGTTTATTATTTAATATTAATTAAATAATAATTAGTTTAATCATAAATTCAGAAGATATAATATTAACTAGATTAATATTTACAACATTTAAATATTAAACCTAAATACTTATTATATTTGGGAAAATATAATATTCAATACTTAAATATCATTTTTGTATTATTAATATTTTTGTTATAATTTTTAATTAATTTTTAAACATTTAAATTAATTAAAATTATCCAGAATGGCAAAATCGTAAATAAACTGAAAAACCGGACCGATGGCAATTTCGTAATTAAACAGAAAACCGAACGGAGGGGCAGTATCGTAATTTCACGCAAAAATCTGATGACGCGCATTGCGCGCGCCGACAAAAACTTGGCCCCAAAACGGTGCCGTTTTAATGGCACCGTAACTGTCTTCCGCGCATAACGCGTGTGAGGATCCGAATTTTCAGAATTATTTAATAAAATTAAATAAGAATTTAATTGATACAATTTTCAAGGTTGTGTAAAGAAATAGTTATTTTATGTGAATAAAAATATGTGATGAGATTTAATTAGTAAATTAAATCTGTACAGAGATTATAATAAAGTATGTTGAATTAAAATAATTGAAAAGTAAATAAATTGTTTAAAAACAATTTATGAGAAATAAAAGAATTTTAGGTAATTGTACAATAAATTGTACAATTAAATTATTATGGAAATGCAGGAATTATGATTTTAAATAAGATTATGTGTTAATGTGAAATGCATGAATTAAATATGTATATATTTATATATATATACATTTTTATGTATATGTGTGTATATGTTTAGGTAATAAATATAAATTTCATTAATTATGGAAATTAAGGGATTAATAATTAAATTAATCCAAGAATTTATGAAAAGCTAATGAGGAAGTTAGTAAAATTGTAATTATTGATTTGAGAGTTTATCAAGAATTTTGGAAGAAGTTTAGAAATTAATTGAGAAGGAAAGGTAATTATGTAAATTATATAATAATCAATTATATAATTTATATAAGGAAATTAAAATAAAGTTTGAAGAAAATAATAATTATATAAATTATATAAGAATAATTATGTAATTTATATAATGTGATTAAATGGAATAAGGTTGGAGGAAATTAAGAATTTTTTAAGAAAGGAGAATGTGAATATATAAATTATATAATATTAAGTTATATATAATTTATATATAAAGAAATTATTGTAAATATTAAAGAAATGGAATAATAAATAAGAAAAAGGAAGGTTTTAATTTAATAAAAATTATATTTATGTATAATGAAATTATTATGACTTTTATGAAAAATAATATTTCGAAAACGTGAACATGTTAATGTAATATGTTGTCCAAGTAATGAAGTGAAAAATTATGAAAAATAATTTTTTATATGTCCTATGAATTATTTTAGGATTGTTGGAGGTATAAATTACCTTATATAATTAAATGCATGTCATTATGCGTGTACAAAATTTGTCAAGAAAAATACCGAAAAAGGTATTAATATTACTCATAAATCATGTTATGATTTTTAGTGAATTAAAATAAATATTTTATGTATATTACATAAAATATTTATTACACGAAATAATTATGTAATGTATTAAAAAGTTTAAGTTTGCATGGATTTATCCGGAAATTTCCAGATTTATTGCGTGAGAGAGAGAGAGGCGGTGGAATTATTACGGTAATACAATTTGGTTAAGTTGTGGGATTATAATAAGGAAGCATAGCAAGAAAGAAAGAAAATAAAAACAAAAAGAAATAAAAACAAAACCAAGCAAACTCTCTCTCTTTTACTCCTCTCTCCACCCGACACCACCCACCATGCCACCGCCAAAAAATATGGCTACCAAGAGAAAGGAAGGTGCCATCAAGAGGAAGGATTAACTTTAAGAAAGGTATAAATTAATTTAGTGGAATTTATTTTGGTAGTTATAGTATTAAAATTATTTTATGGAAAATTAGAAATAATTAGAATATTTATTCTAAATAATTTATGGAGGTATATCTACAAATTATATGATTTTTAGAGGTGTTTTGTTGGGAAAATTATGTGTTACGTGATACGTGATTAATATGACCACAATATGTAATTTGTGCAACGATATGAATATATATGAGTTATATTGCTATAGTAGAAGCACAAGCACATGATATATGACACACACCAAGCATGATAAGGTATGTGCTACGTGAAGCATGAACTGTTGAACTTGCTAAGCCGTTGTGCTCATTACTTGCTTAATAAACATTTTTGCAGGAAAGAAATGAAATTCAAGAATATTGGATTATGTTAGAGATGAATTGCCTAGAAGGTAGAAAACGTGAATGTTATATTGTTAATATTATAATTCAATGTGAGAAATTTATTAAATTACTGTGAGGAATTGTATGTATATGTAAGTTGAATATGGTTATGATAAAAGTTCAATTATGAACTGTGATTGGTCAGGATAATTGTTACGGTAGAAATTATTATATGTTGATTACGAATGATGATACAAGGAATATTTGTATGAAAATAAATAACATTAGATTTTGAATGTCAACATTATGACGCTCGTAATAGAAAGAAAAAGTAAAGGTTGCGATCCAGGGACTAGGATCCAGATGTAAGGATTTTAAATATCCAAATATTTTAATACAAGGATTGAATAAAGAAAGAAAAAAAAAATTATATGAGAATTTTGATAATTGATGATTTTAAAATTAAATAATGGATCAATTTAGGAGATGAAAGATTTATTAACGGACCGAAATTTGGACGTAATGAAAATAATGTTTATTAAATACAAGATTTAAGGGAATAAAGTGGGTCGAATTTCGGGGTCGTTACAAAGCGCGGATGAAATTTTTCTTGGACAAAACGACGCCGTTTTATTCTCCGCGTCCGACAGTGAACAGGGTCGCGCGCATTGCGCGGCACCCCCTTTTTCTTTCCCCTTAGCAGATTGTGAATAGTAATTTTAATACACCACTTTAATAAAAATTATACATTCAAGTAAGCTTTAAAAATCCAAAAAATTTACCAATCACTTAATATCAATTTATAACATGAAAATATAATTTTTCATGATTTAATATTAAAAAAAAAAATTTATAAAATTTTTTACATCACATAAACTACCACAAATCATAACTTTTTGTGTATAACTCCATTTTGAGTGATTCAAACTTTGTTTTTCTCATGATTTAATGTTCTATAATATTATAACATTAAATCTAAATTTTATAAAAATTAATTTCTTGTCATTACTTTGAGAATTGATTTAACACCACCAATCACATGTTTTTAGCATATAAATTATACCAAACACAAACCAAGTATATTAAACTCAAGTATGGCATAAATATTACTACAACACATTATTAACTATATTAATATGTTTATACTCACATGTTAGTTTATTTAATTAAAAACAAACAAACTACATTTAAAATAACCATTACCTCATTTTAATGGCTATCTTCATTTTTCTTCCAAAATAGGTTGTGAAGGAGGATGGCATGAACCTAGAATTTCTTCTCCTTCCTTCTCCATGCTCTCTCTCAAAATACTTACTCTCCCAAGCTATCTCTCTCAAATTCTCTCTTTTGGAAGTTGGAAAAATAAATGAAATGTAATGTCTACCATTTCAAGTATACATGTAAAATTCTTAGATCTAAAAATTATATCTATAATTCATGATGTTCCTAGCTTGGATACTTGCACAAGAAATGGCTAAAGTACCTAAGTTGGTGAAAAGAAGCATGGCTAGTTGTACAATATTTGTCCAAGCAAGTAAGCTATTAAACAATTAAAAGAAAAACAAAACAAAAACAATTTTGCTCTCCTACATACTATGCACGGCTGATGGACTTTTTGTCCCATAATGATTGTCACTTCCATTTTACTTTTTAATTAATTAATAGTTTAATTAAGTATTTTTCAAGTGGGCCAATCATTGGGCTTTAATTTAAAATACCAATTGAGCTTCTATTAAATTGTTTGGGCTACTAAATTGTCAAATTTTATTATTCTCCACTTGGGCTACTAATTGACCCATGTTGGGCTAATTTAATAATTTACACATTAATTATTCAATCCATGATTAAATAAATAATTAGATTGAATAAATAATTAAATATTCTAACCCATAAGTATTAAATTACTAAATGGACTAATAATATTATTAATAATATTTTACATTATTTACATTAATTAATTATCATATTAATTAATTTATAAAATTTAATTCACTCATTATATTCAATTTAATTGAATATTTAATTAATGACAACTTGCCAATTATTTTGATATTAAAACTTTAGAGTGTGTTCGCTAATAATAATATATATAATCTATATATATTATTTATACACATTACCTTACCTCGAAAACAATTTCACAATAAATTATGAAATTAAAATAAATACAATATATAATTTAATATATATTATTTAGGCCATAAATTAAATTATTTAATATATTTACATTAAATAATTCATTTCTCATCAATTATGGAAATAATTCCATTTACCCGAAAATACATTGAAATAATAATATATTTACTCAATTTCTTATTTAAATAATTTATTTAATTATTTAATTAATATTACACAAATAATTGTATAATTAAATTTCTCACTCTCATAAATCATTTACAATGATTTATTTAATTATAGAATATATTCATTTAATATATTCAATTACAATTTAAAATTTCTCAATTAATTTAAACCCTTTATATATATGTACATATATAAGAAATTAAATATTGTACAATATATATAATTACTAATCTCCTTTAATTAATTCAACTACTTTATATAATTATAATTATATAATTTACATAATTATTCCTCACAAATAATTTATCAACAATTTGCATAATTGTTGATTAATGAATAAATTAATTCCACAATAAACCTTTTAATTCAATTCGGATTAATTTAATATTAATCTATCTATTTATCACAATTTAATTAACCATTAAATTATGTTACTAAATGTGCACGCATATATATATTCATATAAATACATATTTAATTTACACGCAACCACGTCGCTTAATTACATAACTCCACTAATTAATTCTCTTAATTTAATTAGACTTGTTGTCAGTCAAGTTTATTGAATTATCACTTTACTTGCTAACTTATCAAAAAATTTGATATCACCATATCTAAGTTAGTCCGTTAAATTTAATTTAGACCTCTATTTATCTATCACTACTAGGTTATCAAACTCTAACCTTTATTAAATATTAAATATTTTATTTCTAATTCATTTAAATATCCGGGATATTACACTTTTAACCATTCTTAATCATTTAAAGTTATTAAGTACCTTGTTAACTCTAATCCCCTTTAATTACGATTAAACCTTCATTCAACCATAATTAATTAATGGGCAATCCCTATTCAAACATACATAGGTTACCTATCAATATTATCTACTTTGGACAATATTTTAACTACTCAATGATATTATTATCCTCGCAATAATATCTAACTATGATACAAATGTTATTAAACAATAACATTTTAATCGTACACTCATATTATTAATTTTCTAATAATATTGAACCATGTACGGTTATTATTTAATCACATAATAATAACTCAACCAATTCCTTTTATTGTTAATAAAAGATTAACCAATTACCATTATTATTAAACATTTTAATAATAATTAAATTCATTTACCATTATTATTAATCTTTCAATAATAACTCAACCATCTTTCATCCACCTTATTTATCATTTAACGTTTATTTAAATAATAAATAATTATTTTATTTGGGTCTCATGTTAATTATATTAATATTTAAAAATTACACGACTCGTTAATAAACAAACCGAACCGAGCCATCATGTCCCGACCCGGAACCGACCTGCGGCAAGAACACAGTAGCAGCACCGCGCCTAGGCGCTTGGAAAGACAAGGAACACGGCGCCTAGGCGCCTGCCCTACACGGGGCTTAGGCGCCTAATTGAAGAAGAAAATCGGCACTTAGGCGCCCCCCTTTCGGCCCCCTCTCTCGGCGCTTAGGTGCGCGAGATTTCCCAATACACGGCGCTTAGACGCCTTCCTCTTTCGGTGCTTAGGCATCCGAAATTACTCAACACACGGCGCTTAGGCCACACACCGCTTAGCATGGCGCTTAGGCGCCCTGCTTCACAAACCCAACCCAGAAACATTTTTAAGGTTCAATCGATCGGCCATTTCATGAAATACTCGGTTGTAACACCCAAATCGTTTACTCTTAAGATATCCGACAAACGAACCCTTAATTTCTGAACAGAAACCCTAGCCCAAACATAGTTGGACATGTCGGGTACGCTTAACCAACTTATGCCTTCACTACACGTTCTTCGTACGACTTAATTTTAATAAGTTGTCTAAAATAGCCACAAACGGACTATTTACTTTGGTTTAATTCAATTATACTTTTTTCTTTTACATAACTTAATGATTCAGGCATTTAATAATTTACCAAATACTTCAAAATATTACCTACCTTTGAAAATATACAACTACGTTCAAATATTATTAACCATTTAATAATATTTTAATCACTTATTAATATTATTAACCATTTAATAATATTTTAATCTCATACTAATATTATTAACCATTTAATAATATTTTAATTACTTATTAATATTATTAATCATTTAATAATATTTTAATCACTTATTAATATTATTAACCATTTAATAATATTTTAATCAAATATTAATATTATTAATTATTTAATAATATGTTAATCACTTATTAATATTATTAATCATTTAATAATATTTTAATCACTTATTAATATTATTAACCATGCAATAATATTTTAATCACTTATTAATATTATTAACTATTTAATAATATTATAATCTCTTACTAATATTATTCATCATTTAATAATATTTTAATCATTTACTAATGTTATTCATTATTTAATAATTTTTTAATTATATACTAATATTATTGATCATTTAATAATATTTTAATAATCTTCAAATAATACCAATAGTTAACTTTTTATTTGTGTTAACTTTAGTCTTTATTGTAAACATTTAGCTACCAATTGGTTACTAATAAACTTCATATATTGGTTTAGTATTCAAATCTATTCATTTTACACTTATTTAAACTTAAAATTTCATTAAAAACTCGACCCGGACCGACCCGACCCGACCCGGAACACCTATAATCTGTTTGGCAAATTGTTTGGGCGTAGCTGTGCCCACACTGAGCGCAGGTGTGCTCGACCAGCCAGTCCGAAAGTCAACGTTTTGACTGCTCGACCCTCCGATGCTCCGACAGCCATAACTTCTTTATTTTAAAATATTTTGGGGTGATTCTTGAGTCCATTCTCATCAAAATTTCCCCCTCTACAATTTCTATTTGTATCATAAATCCAAATTCTAAACGGAACTGGACTAAAAACCGCTCACAAGGACAAAGTAATAACTAAAATCACAAATCCTTGGTTTTAATTGTTCAAACTTGAATAAAATAAACTCTACACATCCAAATGACACCAACTTAGTATTGTTGTCTTCCTAACTTCTTGTTTTACAATATTTTATGGTTCCATCACATTTTTGAAAATATTTTGATAAGAAATTTAAGATCGAACCATCGAGGGTTTTACCGGTAAATCGTTATATGGACTTTTCTTCTAATTCTTTGCGTACCACCCATACAAATATATGTATTAACTATATCAAATTATGAATATACCTATATATCATAGTTTTAAACTTCTAGAATATCAAAATAACTTTTGATCGGTAAAAAATATTTTTTGACCGATTAAAACATATATAAACTATAAAAATACACTAAGGAAGGTTTAGAACATTTTTGAACCTCTTGGACATGGATGCTCTTCTTCCTCTTGATATGATCTTGCTAATGACTCTTAGTTGACTATTCTATAGCATTTTTTCTTGGTGAAAATCTCCAACTCTCAAAGTAGCTCTTCTTTTTCTCTAAAGCTTCTCTTTCTATAATATTTGATCTACTAACAAATGAGTCAACTCTAGCTTTCTCTTACTACTCTTCTATTTATAGACTACCAAAATTGATACTTACAATTATTGTAAGTCTACAATATCACCAATACTTGCAAAAGAACAAATCAAGTTTAATTATTAAATGAATGACCTTTGCTTGGATTGATTTATGGAAGTTGAGTGAAGCAACTAGGTGGAGTAAATTTGAAGCAATCATTCTCCAACACTTAACTCATGTATAGTTAAAAGCTCTTACTCTTGTAATCTATGTTGACCTAACTATCAACCATGTTCCAAGCTCATCAATTGATCATACACACATCTTCCAACAATTAACCACAATGTGGTTAACTTACTAACACATCAAGTAACCTAGGGTTGATCTACCGAATCTAACCTCAGTTAAAGCTTCTCAACCTCCACCAATTAACCAATGTTTGATTAACTCTCACCAAATATGTATACATATTTTATATGTCTACACATTCTACACAACTTACCCCAAAGAGGGTTAATTCACACATTCAATACCACTTAGGGTTTATTCACTAACTCTCATGTAGTTAACTCTCTCTACATATAATCAATATATTTATATATTTACTAACACTTTACTCTAGTATTGGTTAATGTTTTATATTTTTATTACCACTTAGGGTTAACAACTAACCCAACAATAGTTACTTCTTTACAAATTCAAAATTCATAAATTTAAGGATTTGACCATCTTCATTTACTAGGGTTGGTAATAGACAAGCTTTCTTATTACTTATAGTTAATTCATTTAACCAACATTGGTTAACTCTCTACATATTCACCAATAACCTTTTATTTAAATAACATCATAACTTGAATTGACCAATTTAAATTGAATACAAGCAACATGCATCTTTACTCAATTTCCAAGTGGGACCCCATATTTGGTTAACACTCCACCATTTTTCTTTATTTTTATTATATATATAATACGCACAATTTTAACTAACTATTAATCAAGGTATGGTTAATTCTCTACAACATGCAATTCATGGTCACCTACCAATTCTATCTTGGTAAATTATATACATACATAATTGTATCTATAATATTCTTCTTATAACTAACCCATGCATAGTTAAATCTTTAATTGATTTACTACCTAGGGTTACTCAATTAACTCATCCATAGTTAATTCTCATCATCACATTCATTCACCTAGCAATTAACCAATGTTTGGTTAATGCTCTTTCTTATCTACCAATTAGGGTTATTTAATTAATCCTATATTAGTTAATTCTCTACACTCAACCAAATTTCCCAATACTTTGACCATCAATTGACTTTTTAAATGTTTGGGCTTATTACTTTAAATTGTTACATTAACTCCATTGGACTTCCATATTTAATTACCCACCTTCATGCAAGTATTCTCATATTGGGCTAACATCTATAATCCTTTTGGGCTAGTCCACTAGTAATAATTAAATTACTTGGACTCTTCATGAGGCTAGATCCATAAATTTATTTGGACCTCTATATAAATTACCAACAAAACTTTCAACCATTCGAATATTGGGCTTGCTTTAATCCATAATGGACTCTATACAATAACTTAATAATTAAATTAATTACTTAATTAATTAATTCACATTATTGTCATCCAAGATAATCATCCTAAATTTAGCACAACTTTAACTCATACTAATATAATTAACCTAATTAATTATATTTTATGACTTCATATTTAAACTAATTAATTTATTAGTTTAATTGAGTATTTAATTTACTCATCTACTTGTTTGGCTAACAATCACATTTTAGGTATATATGTATATCAATAAAACCACATTCACTTCTCAATTGAATTTATTTCCTTAAGAAATTCTCTACATCCATCATTACAATATTCCTACATTTAATTTCTAACAAATAAATTATGTTAAAAAAAATTTCACCCATTTTCTACACATCTCACTTCGATAACTCCAAGTTTTAAACCATAACCTTTAATTAATTATTAAAAAAATCTTATTTACAAATCTTGTAAATATTTGGGATATTACAGTTTTCTTAACTGAGGACTTGTGCGAGTTCTAAGCATACTATTGAACGCGAGTGTGATATGATTTCTCCTTTTGATGCTAAACAGAGTAGAACGAGGTAATAGGACTCTAAATCGTCTATTTGTTTATAAATTTGAAGAAAATAAAGAAACAACTATAAGGTTTCCTTAACTAGGGACTTGTGTAAGTTGAACGCATGGATTTGAATGTGATGGTGATATGATTGCTCCTTTTGATGCTAAACATAGTAGAATGAAGTAATAGGATTCTAAATAAGCGATTTGTATACAAATTTGAAGGAAATAAGGAAACAATTTGATGATTTTCTCAACTGAGGACTTGTGCGAGTTTTAAGCATACTATTGAATGCGAGAGTGATAAGATTACTCCTTTTGTTGCTAAACAAAGTAATAGGACTCTAAATCATCTATTTGTTTACAAATTTAAAGGAAATAATAAAACAACTATAAGGTTTCCTTAACTGAGGACTTGTGTTTGTTGTACGCATGGTTTTGAAAGCGAGGTACATAGGATTGCTCCTTTTGATGCCAAACAAAATAGAACGAAGTACTAGGACTCTAAATTAGCTATTTGTTTACAAATTTGAAGGAAATAATGAAACAATTTGATGGTTTCCTTAACTGAGGACTTGTGCGAGTTTTAAGCATACAATTGAACACGTGTGTGATAGGATTGCTCCTTTTGTTCCTAAACAAAGTAATAGGATTCTAAATCATCTATTTGTTTACAAATTTGAAGGAAATAATGAAATAATTTGATGGTTTCCTTAACAGAGGACTTGTACGAGTTTTAAGCATACTATCGAACGCGAGTGTGATAGGATTGCTCCTTTTGATGCTAGACAAAGTAGAACGAGGTAATAGGACTCTAAATCATCTATTTGTTAACAAATTTGAAGAAAATAAAGAAACAACTATAAGGTTTGCTTAACTGAGGACTTGCGTGAGTTGTACGCATGAATTTGAATGCGAGGGTGATATGATTGCTCATTTTGATGCTAAACAAAGTAGAATGAAGTAATAGAACTCTAAATCAGTGATTTGTTTACAAATTTGAAGGAAATAAGGAAACAATTTGATGGTTTCCTCAACTGAGGATTTGTGCGAGTTTTAAACATATTATTGAATGCAAGAGTGATAGGATTGCCCGTTTTGTTGCTAAACAAAGTAATAGGACTCTAAATCATCTATTTGTTTACAAATTTGAAGGAAATAATGAAACAACTTTAAGCTTTCCTTAACTGAGGGGTTGTGTTTGTTATACGCATGGTTTTGAAAGCGAGGTAGATAGGATTGCTCCTTTGGATGCTAAACAAAGTAGAACAAAGTAATAGGACTCTAAATCAACTATTTGTTTACAAATTTGAAAGAAATAATGAAACAATTTGATGGTTTCCTTAACTGAGGACTTGTGCGAGTTTTAAGCATACTATTGAACGTGAGTGTGATAGGATTGCTCCTTTTGATGCTAGACAAAGTAGAACGAGGTAATAGGACTCTAAATCAACAATTTTTTTTTTTTACAAATTTGAAGGAAATAAAGAAACAACTATAAGGTTTCCTTAACTGAGGACTTGTGTGACTTGTACACATGGATTTGAATGCGATGTTGATATGATTGCTCCTTTGGATACTAAACAAAGTATAATGAAGTAATATGACTTTAGATCAACGTTTTCTTTACAAATTTAAAGGAAATAAGGAAACATTTGGATCGTTTCCTCAACTGAGGACTTGTGCGAGTTTTAAGCATACTATTGAATGCGAGAGTGATAGGATTGCTTCTTTTGTTGCTAAACAAAGTAATAGGACTCTAAATCATCTATTTGTTTACAAATTTGAAGTAAATAATGAAATAACTTTAAGGTTTCCTTAACTGAGGACTTGTGTGAGTTTTACACATGGATTTGAATGCGAGGATGATATGATTGCTCATTTTGATGCTAAATAAAGTAGAATGATGTAATGGGATTCTAAACAAGCGATTTGCTTAGAAATTTGAAGGAAATAAGGAAACAATTTGATGGTTTCCTCAACTGAGGACTTGTGCGAGTTCTAAGCATACTATTGAATGCAAGAGGGATAAGATTGCTCCTTTTGTTGTTAAACAAAGTAATAGAACTCTAAATCATCTATTTGCTTACAAATTTGAAGTAAATAATGAAAAAACTTTAAGGTTTTCTTAACTGAGGACTTGTGTGACTTGTACACATGGATTTGAATGCGATGGTGATATGATTTCTCCTTTGGATACTAAACAAAGTATAATGATGTAATGGGATTCTAAACAAGCGATTTGCTTAGAAATTTGAAGGAAATACGGAAACAATTTGATGGTTTCCTCAACTAAGGACTTGTGCGGGTTCTAAGCATATTATTGAATGCAAGAGGGATAGGATTGCTCCTTTTGTTGTTAAACAAAGTAATAGAACTCTAAATCATCTATTTGTTTACAAATTTGAAGTAAATAATGAAACAACTTTCAGGTGTCCTTCACTGAGGACCTGTGTGAGTTGTACACATGGATTTGAATGCGAGGATGATATGATTGCTCCTTTTGATGCTAAACAAAGTAGAATGAAGTAATAGGACTCTAAATCAGCGATTTGTTTACAAATTTGAAGGAATAGAAATAATTTGGTGGTTTCCTTAACAGAGGACTTGTGCGAGTTTTAAGCATACTACTGAATGCGAGAGTGATAAGATTGCTCCTTTTGTTGCTAAGCAAAGTATAGGGCTCCAAATCATCTATTTGTTTATAAATTTGAAGGAATAACGAAACAACTATAAGGTCTCCTTAACTGAGGACTTGTGTTTGTTGTACTCATGGTTTTAAAAGCGAGGTAGATAGGATTGCTCCTTTTGATGCTAAACAAAGTCGAACGAAGTAATAGGACTCTAAATCAGCTATTTGTTTATAAATTCGAAGGAAATAATGAAACAATTTGATGATTTCCTTAACTGAGGACTTGTACAAGTTTTAAACATACTATTAAACGCGAGTGTGATAGGATTGCTCCTTTTGTTGCTAGACAAAGTAGAACGAGGTAACATGACTCTAAATCATCTATTTGTTTACAAATTTGAAGGAAATAAAAAAAATAACTATAAGATTTCCTTAACTTAGGACTTGTGTGAGTTGTACGCATGGATTTGAATGCGATGGTGATATGATTGCTCCTTTTCATGCTAAACAAAGTAGAATGAAGTAATAGAACTCTAAATCAACGATTTGTTTACAAATTTAAAGGAAATGAGAAAACAGTTTAATGGTTTCCTCAACTGAGGACTTGTGCGAGTTTTAAGCATACTATTGAATGCAAGTGTGATATGATTAGTCCTTTTGATGCTAGACAAAGTAGAACGAGGGAATAGGACTTTATATCATCTCTTTATTTATAAATTTGAGGGAAATAAAGAAACAACTATAAGGTTTCCTTAACTGAGGACTTGTGTGAGTTGTATGCATGGATTTGAATGCAAGGATGATATGATTGCTCCTTTTGATGCTAAAAAAAGTAAAATAAAGTAATAGGACTCTAAATCAGCTATTTGTTTACAAATTTGAAGGAAATAATGAAACAATTTGATGGTTTCATTAACTGAGGACTTGTGCGAGTTTTAAGCGTACTATTGAACGCGAGTGTGATAGGGTTGCTCCTTTGGATTCTAGACAAAGTAGAATGAGTTAATAGGACTCTAAATCATCTCTTTGTTTACAAATTTGAAGGAAATAAAGAAACAAGTATAAGGTTTCCTTAACTGAGGACTTGTGTGAGTTGTACGCATGGATTTGAATGCGAGGGTGATATGATTTCTCCTTTTGATGCTAAACATAGTAGAATGAAGTAATAGGATTTTAAATATGCGATTTGTATACAAATTTAAAGGAAATATTGAAACAATTTGATAGTTTCCTTATCTGAGCACTTGTGTGAGTTTTAAGCGTACTATTGAATCCGGGAGTGATAGGATTGCTCCTTTTGTTGCTAAACAAAGTAATAAGACTTTAAATCATCTACTTATTTACAAATTTGAAGGAAATAAAGAAACAACTTTAAGGTTTCCTTAACTGAGGACTTGGGTAAATTGTACGCATGGATTTGAATGTGAGGATGATATGATTTATCTTTTTGATGCTAAACAAAGTATAATGATGTAATAGGATTCTAAATAAGCCATTTGTTTAGAAATTTGAAGAAAATAAGGAAATAATTTGATGGTTTCCTCAACTGGGACTTATGCGAGTTTTAAGCATACTGTTGAATGCCAGAGGCATAAGATTGCTCCTTTTGTTGTTAAAAAAAATAATAGGACTCTAGATCATCTATTTGTTTAAAAATTTGAAGGAAATAATGAAATAACTTTAAGGTTTCCTTCACTAAGGACTCGTGTGAGTTGTATGCATGGATTTGAATACGTGGATGATTGGGCACTAAATCACCTAAACTGAGGACTTGTGCTAGTTTTAAGCATACTATTGAATGCGAGATTGATAGGATTGCTCCTTTTGTTGCTAAACAAAGTAATAGGACTCTAAACCATCTTTTTGTTAACAAATTTGAAGGAAATAATGAAACAATTATACGGTTTCCCTATCTGAGGACTTGTGTTTGTTGTACACATGGTTTTGAAAACGAGGTAGATAGGATTGCTCCTTTTGATGCTAAATAAAGTAGAACGAAGTAATTGGACTCTAAATCAGCTATTTGTTTACAAATTTGAGGGAAATAATTAAACAAATTGACGGTTTCCTTAACTGAGGACTTGTGTGCGAGTTTTAGGAATACTATTGAACGCGAGTGTGATAGTATTGCTCCTTTTGATGCTAGACAAAGTGGAAAGAGGTAATAGGACTCTAAATCATCTATTTGTTTACAAATTTGAAGGAAATAAAGAAACAACTATAAGGTCTTCTAAACTGAGGACTTGTGTGAGTTGTACGCATGGATTTGAATGCAAGGGCTATATGATTGCTCTTTTTGATGCTAAACAAAGTTGAATGATGTAAAGGGATTCTAAACAAGTGATTTGCTTAGAAATTTGAAGGAAATAAGGAAACAATTTGCTTGTTTCCTCAACTGAGGACTTGTGCGAGTTTTAAGCATACTATTGAATGCAAGAGGGATAAGATTGCTCCTTTTGTTGTTAAACAAAGTAATTGGACACTAAATCATCTATTTGTTTAAAAATTTGAAGGAAATAATGAAATAACTTTAAGGTTTCCTTCACTGAGCACTCGTGTGAGTTGTATGCATGGATTTGAATGCGAATATGATTGGACACTAAATCACCTAAACTGAGGGCTTGTGCGAGTTTTAAGCATACTATTGAATGCGAGATTGATAGGATTGCTCCTTTTGTTGCTAAACAAAGTAATAGGACTCTAAATCATCTTTTTGTGAACAAATATGAAGGAAATAATGAAACATCTATAAGGTTTCCCTATCTGAGGACTTTTATTTGTTGTACGCATGGTTTTGAAAGCGAGGTAGATAGGATTGCTCCTTTTGATGCTAAACAAAGTGGAACGAAGTAATTGGACTCTAAATCAGCTATTTGTTTACAAATTTGAGGGAAATAATGAAATAATTTGATGGTTTCCTTAACTGAGGACTTGTGTGCGAGTTTTAAGCATACTATTGAACGCGAGTGAGATAGGATTGCTCCTTTTGATGCTAGACAAAGTGGAACGAGGTAATAGGACTCTAAATCATCTCTTTGTTTACAAATTTGAAGGAAATAAAGAAACAACTATAAGGTTTTCTTAACTGAGGACTTGTGTGAGTTGTACGCATGGATTTGAATGCAAGGGTGTTATGATTGCTCCTTTTGATGTTAAACATAGTAGAATGAAGTAATATGATTCTAAATAAGCGATTTGTATACAAATTTGAAGGAAATAAGGAAACAATTTGATGGCTTCCTCAATTGAGGACTTTTACGAGTTTTAAGCATACTATTGAATGCGAGAGTGATAGGATTGCTCCATTTGTTGCTAAACAAAGTAATAGAACTCTAAATCATCTATTTGTTTACAAATTTGAAGGAAATAATGAAACAACTTTAAGGTTTCCTTAACTGAGGACTTTTGTTTGTTGTACGCATGGTTTTGAAAGCAAGATAGGTAGGATTGCTCCTTTTGATGCTAAACAAACTATAAAGAAGTAATAGGAATCTAAATCAGCTATTTATCTACAAATTTGAAGGAAAGAATGAAACAATTTGATGGTTTCCTTAATTGAGGAATTGTGGGAGTTTTAATCATATTATTGAACGCGAGTGTGATAGGATTGCTCCTTTTGATGATAGACAAAGTAATAGGACTCTAAATAATCTTTTTGTTTACAAATTTAACGGAAATAATGGAACAACTTCAAGGCTTCCTTAACTGAGGACTTTTATTTGTTGTACGTATGGTTTAGAAACCGAGATAGATAGGATTACTTCTTTTGATGCCAAACAAAGTATAACGAAGTAATAGGACTCTAAATCAGCTATTTGTTTACAAATTTGAAGGAAATAATGAAACAATTTGATGGTTTCCTTAACTGAGTATTTGAGCGACTTTTAAGCGTCCTATTGAACGCGAGTGTGATACGATTGCTCCTTTTGATGCTAGACAAAGTAGAACGAGGTAACAGGACTCTAAATCATTTATTTATTTACAAATTTGAAGGAAATAAAAAAATAACTATAAGATTTCCTTAACTTAGGACTTGTGTGAGTTGTAGACATGAATTTGAATGCGAGGGTGATATGAATTCTCCTTTTGATGCTAAACAAATTAAAATGAAGTAATAGAACTCTAAATCAACGATTTGTTTACAAATTTAAAGGAAATAAGGAAATAGATTGATGGTTTCCTCAACTGAGGACTTATGCGAGTTTTAAGAGTATTATTGAATGCGAGTGTGATAGGATTGCTCCTTTTGATGCTAGACAAAGTAGAACGAGGTAATAGGACTTTATATGATCTCTTTGTTTAAAAATTTGAGTTACATAAAGAAACAACTATAAGGTTTCCTTAACTGAGGACTTGTGTGAGTTGTACGCATGGATTTGAATGCAAGGATGATATGATTGCTCCTTTTGATGCTAAACAAAGTAAAATGAAGTAATAGGACTTTAAATCAGTTATTTGTTTACAAATTTGAAGAAAATAATGAAACAATTTGATGGTTTTATTAACTGAGGACTTGTGCGAGTTTTAAGCATACTATTGAACGCGAGTGTGATAGGGTTGCTCCTTTTGATGCTAGACAAAGTAGAATGAGTTAATAGGACTTTAAATCATCTCTTTGTTTACAAATTTGAAGGAAATAAAGAAACAACTATAAGGTTTCCTTAACTGAGGATTTTGTGAGTTGTACGCATGGATTTGAATGCGAGGGTGATATGATTGCTCATTTTGATGCTAATCATAGTAGAATGAAGTAATAGGATTTTAAATATGCGATTTGTATACAAATTTAAAGGAAATATGGAAACAATTTGATGGTTTCCTCATCTGAGGACTTGTGTGAGTTTTAAGCATACTATTGAATCTGGGAGTGATAGGATTTCTCCTTTTGTTGCTAAACAAAGTAATAGGACTATAAATCATATATTTCTTTATAAATTTGAAGGAAATAATGAAACAACTTTAAGGTTTCCTTAACTGAGGGCTTGTTTAAGTTGTACACATGGATTTGAATGCGAGGATGATATGATTGCTCTTTTTGATGCTAAACAAAGTTGAATGATGTAATAGCATTCTAAATAAGCCATTTGTTTAGAAATTTGAAGGAAATAAGGAAACAATTTGATGGTTTTCTCAACTGAGGACTTGCGCGAGTTTTAAGCATACTGTTGAATGTGAGAGGCATAGGATTGCTCCTTTTGTTGTTAAACAAAGTAACAGGACTCTAAATCATCTATTTGTTTAAAAATTTGAAGGAAATAATGAAATAACTTTAAGGTTTCCTTCACTGAGGACTCGTGTGAGTTGTATGCATGGATTTGAATGCGAGGATGATTGGACACTAAATCACCTAAACTGGGGACTTGTTCGAGTTTTAAGCATACTATTGAATGCGAGATTGATAGGATTGCTCCTTTTGTTGCTAAACAAAGTAATAGGACTCTAAATCATCTTTTTGTTAACAAATATGAAGGAAATAATGAAACAACTGTAAGGTTTCCCTATATGAGGACTTTTGTTTGTTGTACGCATGGTTTTGAAAGCGAGGTAGATAGGGTTGCTCCTTTTGATGCTAAACAAAGTAGAACGAAGTAATTGGACTCTAAATCAGCTATTTGTTTACAAATTTGAGGGAAATAATGAAATAATTTGATGGTTTCCTTAACTGAGGACTTGTGTACGAGTTTTAAGCATACTATTGAACGCGAGTGAGATAGGATTGCTCCTTTTGATGCTAGACAAAGTGGAACGAGGTAATAGGACTCTAAATCATCTCTTTGTTTACAAATTTGAAGGAAATAAAGAAACAACTATAAGGTTTTCTTAACTGAGGACTTGTGTGAGTTGTACGCATGGATTTGAATGCAAGGGTGTTATGATTGCTCCTTTTGATGTTAAACATAGTAGAATGAAGTAATATGATTCTAAATAAGCGATTTGTATACAAATTTGAAGGAAATAAGGAAACAATTTGATGGCTTCCTCAATTGAGGACTTTTACGAGTTTTAAGCATACTATTGAATGCGAGAGTGATAGGATTGCTCCATTTGTTGCTAAACAAAGTAATAGAACTCTAAATCATCTATTTGTTTACAAATTTGAAGGAAATAATGAAACAACTTTAAGGTTTCCTTAACTGAGGACTTTTGTTTGTTGTACGCATGGTTTTGAAAGCAAGATAGGTAGGATTGCTCCTTTTGATGCTAAACAAACTATAAAGAAGTAATAGGAATCTAAATCAGCTATTTATCTACAAATTTGAAGGAAAGAATGAAACAATTTGATGGTTTCCTTAATTGAGGAATTGTGGGAGTTTTAATCATATTATTGAACGCGAGTGTGATAGGATTGCTCCTTTTGATGATAGACAAAGTAATAGGACTCTAAATAATCTTTTTGTTTACAAATTTAACGGAAATAATGGAACAACTTCAAGGCTTCCTTAACTGAGGACTTTTATTTGTTGTACGTATGGTTTAGAAACCGAGATAGATAGGATTACTTCTTTTGATGCCAAACAAAGTATAACGAAGTAATAGGACTCTAAATCAGCTATTTGTTTACAAATTTGAAGGAAATAATGAAACAATTTGATGGTTTCCTTAACTGAGTATTTGAGCGACTTTTAAGCGTCCTATTGAACGCGAGTGTGATAGGATTGCTCCTTTTGATGCTAGACAAAGTAGAACGAGGTAACAGGACTCTAAATCATTTATTTATTTACAAATTTGAAGGAAATAAAAAAATAACTATAAGATTTCCTTAACTTAGGACTTGTGTGAGTTGTAGACATGAATTTGAATGCGAGGGTGATATGAATTCTCCTTTTGATGCTAAACAAATTAAAATGAAGTAATAGAACTCTAAATCAACGATTTGTTTACAAATTTAAAGGAAATAAGGAAATAGATTGATGGTTTCCTCAACTGAGGACTTATGCGAGTTTTAAGAGTATTATTGAATGCGAGTGTGATAGGATTGCTCCTTTTGATGCTAGACAAAGTAGAACGAGGTAATAGGACTTTATATGATCTCTTTGTTTAAAAATTTGAGTTACATAAAGAAACAACTATAAGGTTTCCTTAACTGAGGACTTGTGTGAGTTGTACGCATGGATTTGAATGCAAGGATGATATGATTGCTCCTTTTGATGCTAAACAAAGTAAAATGAAGTAATAGGACTTTAAATCAGTTATTTGTTTACAAATTTGAAGGAAATAATGAAACAATTTGATGGTTTTATTAACTGAGGACTTGTGCGAGTTTTAAGCATACTATTGAACGCGAGTGTGATAGGGTTGCTCCTTTTGATGCTAGACAAAGTAGAATGAGTTAATAGGACTTTAAATCATCTCTTTGTTTACAAATTTGAAGGAAATAAAGAAACAACTATAAGGTTTCCTTAACTGAGGATTTTGTGAGTTGTACGCATGGATTTGAATGCGAGGGTGATATGATTGCTCATTTTGATGCTAATCATAGTAGAATGAAGTAATAGGATTTTAAATATGCGATTTGTATACAAATTTAAAGGAAATATGGAAACAATTTGATGGTTTCCTCATCTGAGGACTTGTGTGAGTTTTAAGCATACTATTGAATCTGGGAGTGATAGGATTTCTCCTTTTGTTGCTAAACAAAGTAATAGGACTATAAATCATATATTTCTTTATAAATTTGAAGGAAATAATGAAACAACTTTAAGGTTTCCTTAACTGAGGGCTTGTTTAAGTTGTACACATGGATTTGAATGCGAGGATGATATGATTGCTCTTTTTGATGCTAAACAAAGTTGAATGATGTAATAGCATTCTAAATAAGCCATTTGTTTAGAAATTTGAAGGAAATAAGGAAACAATTTGATGGTTTTCTCAACTGAGGACTTGCGCGAGTTTTAAGCATACTGTTGAATGTGAGAGGCATAGGATTGCTCCTTTTGTTGTTAAACAAAGTAATAGGACTCTAAATCATCTATTTGTTTAAAAATTTGAAGGAAATAATGAAATAACTTTAAGGTTTCCTTCACTGAGGACTCGTGTGAGTTGTATGCATGGATTTGAATGCGAGGATGATTGGACACTAAATCACCTAAACTGGGGACTTGTTCGAGTTTTAAGCATACTATTGAATGCGAGATTGATAGGATTGCTCCTTTTGTTGCTAAACAAAGTAATAGGACTCTAAATCATCTTTTTGTTAACAAATATGAAGGAAATAATGAAACAACTGTAAGGTTTCCCTATATGAGGACTTTTGTTTGTTGTACGCATGGTTTTGAAAGCGAGGTAGATAGGGTTGCTCCTTTTGATGCTAAACAAAGTAGAACGAAGTAATTGGACTCTAAATCAGCTATTTGTTTACAAATTTGAGGGAAATAATGAAATAATTTGATGGTTTCCTTAACTGAGGACTTGTGTGCGAGTTTTAAGCATACTATTGAACGCGAGTGAGATAGGATTGCTCCTTTTGATGCTAGACAAAGTGGAACGAGGTAATAGGACTCTAAATCATCTCTTTGTTTACAAATTTGAAGGAAATAAAGAAACAACTATAAGGTTTTCTTAACTGAGGACTTGTGTGAGTTGTACGCATGGATTTGAATGCAAGGGTGTTATGATTGCTCCTTTTGATGTTAAACATAGTAGAATGAAGTAATATGATTCTAAATAAGCGATTTGTATACAAATTTGAAGGAAATAAGGAAACAATTTGATGGCTTCCTCAATTGAGGACTTTTACGAGTTTTAAGCATACTATTGAATGCGAGAGTGATAGGATTGCTCCATTTGTTGCTAAACAAAGTAATAGAACTCTAAATCATCTATTTGTTTACAAATTTGAAGGAAATAATGAAACAACTTTAAGGTTTCCTTAACTGAGGACTTTTGTTTGTTGTACGCATGGTTTTGAAAGCAAGATAGGTAGGATTGCTCCTTTTGATGCTAAACAAACTATAAAGAAGTAATAGGAATCTAAATCAGCTATTTATCTACAAATTTGAAGGAAAGAATGAAACAATTTGATGGTTTCCTTAATTGAGGAATTGTGGGAGTTTTAATCATATTATTGAACGCGAGTGTGATAGGATTGCTCCTTTTGATGATAGACAAAGTAATAGGACTCTAAATAATCTTTTTGTTTACAAATTTAACGGAAATAATGGAACAACTTCAAGGCTTCCTTAACTGAGGACTTTTATTTGTTGTACGTATGGTTTAGAAACCGAGATAGATAGGATTACTTCTTTTGATGCCAAACAAAGTATAACGAAGTAATAGGACTCTAAATCAGCTATTTGTTTACAAATTTGAAGGAAATAATGAAACAATTTGATGGTTTCCTTAACTGAGTATTTGAGCGACTTTTAAGCGTCCTATTGAACGCGAGTGTGATAGGATTGCTCCTTTTGATGCTAGACAAAGTAGAACGAGGTAACAGGACTCTAAATCATTTATTTATTTACAAATTTGAAGGAAATAAAAAAATAACTATAAGATTTCCTTAACTTAGGACTTGTGTGAGTTGTAGACATGAATTTGAATGCGAGGGTGATATGAATTCTCCTTTTGATGCTAAACAAATTAAAATGAAGTAATAGAACTCTAAATCAACGATTTGTTTACAAATTTAAAGGAAATAAGGAAATAGATTGATGGTTTCCTCAACTGAGGACTTATGCGAGTTTTAAGAGTATTATTGAATGCGAGTGTGATAGGATTGCTCCTTTTGATGCTAGACAAAGTAGAACGAGGTAATAGGACTTTATATGATCTCTTTGTTTAAAAATTTGAGTTACATAAAGAAACAACTATAAGGTTTCCTTAACTGAGGACTTGTGTGAGTTGTACGCATGGATTTGAATGCAAGGATGATATGATTGCTCCTTTTGATGCTAAACAAAGTAAAATGAAGTAATAGGACTTTAAATCAGTTATTTGTTTACAAATTTGAAGGAAATAATGAAACAATTTGATGGTTTTATTAACTGAGGACTTGTGCGAGTTTTAAGCATACTATTGAACGCGAGTGTGATAGGGTTGCTCCTTTTGATGCTAGACAAAGTAGAATGAGTTAATAGGACTTTAAATCATCTCTTTGTTTACAAATTTGAAGGAAATAAAGAAACAACTATAAGGTTTCCTTAACTGAGGATTTTGTGAGTTGTACGCATGGATTTGAATGCGAGGGTGATATGATTGCTCATTTTGATGCTAATCATAGTAGAATGAAGTAATAGGATTTTAAATATGCGATTTGTATACAAATTTAAAGGAAATATGGAAACAATTTGATGGTTTCCTCATCTGAGGACTTGTGTGAGTTTTAAGCATACTATTGAATCTGGGAGTGATAGGATTTCTCCTTTTGTTGCTAAACAAAGTAATAGGACTATAAATCATATATTTCTTTATAAATTTGAAGGAAATAATGAAACAACTTTAAGGTTTCCTTAACTGAGGGCTTGTTTAAGTTGTACACATGGATTTGAATGCGAGGATGATATGATTGCTCTTTTTGATGCTAAACAAAGTTGAATGATGTAATAGCATTCTAAATAAGCCATTTGTTTAGAAATTTGAAGGAAATAAGGAAACAATTTGATGGTTTTCTCAACTGAGGACTTGCGCGAGTTTTAAGCATACTGTTGAATGTGAGAGGCATAGGATTGCTCCTTTTGTTGTTAAACAAAGTAACAGGACTCTAAATCATCTATTTGTTTAAAAATTTGAAGGAAATAATGAAATAACTTTAAGGTTTCCTTCACTGAGGACTCGTGTGAGTTGTATGCATGGATTTGAATGCGAGGATGATTGGACACTAAATCACCTAAACTGGGGACTTGTTCGAGTTTTAAGCATACTATTGAATGCGAGTGAGATAGGATTGCTCCTTTTGATGCTAGACAAAGTGGAACGAGGTAATAGGACTCTAAATCATCTATTTGTTTACAAATTTGAAGGAAATAAAGAAACAACTATAAGGTTTTCTTAACTGAGGACTTGTGTGAGTTGTACGCATGGATTTGAATGCAAAGGTGATATGATTGCTCCTTTTGATGCTAAACATAGTAGAATGAAGTAATATGATTCTAAATAAGCGATTTGTATACAAATTTGAAGGAAATAAGGAAACAATTTGATGGCTTCCTCAATTGAGGACTTGTACGAGTTTTAAGCATACTATTGAATGCGAGAGTGATAGGATTGCTCCACTTGTTGCTAAAGTAAGTAATAGAACTCTAAATCATCTATTTGTTTACAAATTTGAAGGAAATAATGAAACAACTTTAATGTGTCCTTAACTGAGGACTTTTGTTTGTTGTACGCATGGTTTTGAAAGCAAGATAGATAGGATTGCTCCTTTTGATGCTAAACAAAGTATAAAGAAGTAATAGGACTCTAAATCATCTATTTGTTTACAAATTTGAAGGAAATAATGGAACAATTTGATGGTTTCCTTAATTGAGGACTTTTATTTGTTGTACGCATGGTTTTGAAACCGAGATAGATAGGATTACTCCTTTTGATGCCAAACAAAGTATAACGAATTAATAGGACTCTAAATCAGCTATTTGTTTACAAATTTGAAGGAAATAATGAAACAATTTGATGGTTTCCTTAACTGAGTATTTGTGCGAGTTTTAAGCGTCCTATTGAACGCGAGTGTGATAGGATTGCTCCTTTTGATGCTAGACAAAGTAGAACGAGGTAATAGGACTCTAAATCAACTATTTGTTTACAAATTTGAAGGAAATAAAGAAACAGCTATGAGGTTTCCTTAACTGAGTACTTGTGTGAGTTGTATGAATGCGACGGTGATATGATTACTCCTTTTGATACTAAACAAAGTAGAATGAAGTAATAGGACTCAAAATCAACGATTTGTTTATAAATTTGAAGGAAATAAGGAAACAATTTGATGGTTTCCTATACTAAGGACTTTTGCGAGTTTTAAACATACTATTGAATGTGAGAGTGATAGGATTGCTCATTTTATTTCTAAACAAAGTAATAGGATTATAAATCATCTTTTTGTTTACAAATTTGATGGAAATAATGAAACAACTATAAGGTTTCCTTATCTGAGGACTTGTAATTGTTGTACGCATGGTTTTTAAAACGAGGTAGATAGGATTGCTCCTTTTGATGCTAAACAAAGTATAACGAAGTAATTGGATTCTAAATCAGCTATTTGTGTACAAATTTGAAGGAAATAATGAAACAATTTGATGGTTTCCTTAACTGAGGACTTGTGGGAGTTTTAAGCATACTATTGAACGCGAATGTGATAGGATTGCTCATTTTGATGCTAGACAAAGTATAACGAGGTAATAGGACTCTAAATCATTTACTTGAATACAAATTTGAAGGAAATAAAGAAACAGCTATAAGGTTTCCTTAATTGAGGACTTGTGTGAGTTGTACGCATGGATTTGAATGCGAGGGTGATATGATTGCTCATTTTGATGCTAACCATAGTAGAATGAATTAATAGAATACTAAATAAGCTATTTGTTTACAAATTTGAAGAAAATAAGGAAACAATTTGATGGTTTCCTCAACTGAGGACTTGTGCGAGTTTTAAGCATACTATTGAATGCAAGAGTGATAGGATTGCTCCTTTTGTTTCTAAACAAAGCAATAGGACTCTAAATCATCTATTTGTTTACAAATTTGAAGGAAATAATGAAACTACTTTAAGGTTTCCTTAACTGAGGACTTGTGTGAGTTGTACGCATAGATTTGAATGCGAGGGTGATATGATTGCTCCTTTCGATGCTAACCATAGTAGAATCAAGTAATAGGATTCTAAATCGTCTATTTATTTACAAATTTGAGGGAAATAATGAAAGTACTTTAAGGTTTCCTTAACTGAGGACTTTTGTTTGTTGCACGCATGGTTTTGAAAGTGAGATAGATAGGATGGCTTCTTTTGATGCTAAACAATGTAGAACGAAGTAATAGGACCCTAAATCAGATATTTGTTTACAAATTTGAAGGAAATAATGAAACAATTTGATGGTCTCCTTAATTTGGACTTGTGCGAGTTTTAAGCATACTATTGAACGCGACTGTGATAGGATTGCTCATTTTGATGCCAGAAAAATAAAACGAGATAATAGGAATCTAAATCAACTATATGTGCGAGTTTTAAGCATACAATTTTAAGCATACTATTGAACGCGAGTGTGATAGGAATCCTCCTTTTGATGCTAGACAAAGTAGAACGAGGTAATAGGACACTAAATCAAATATTTGTATACAAATTTGAACGAAATAAAGAAACAACTATAAGGTTTCCTTAACTGAGGACTTGTGTGAGTTGTACGCATGGATTTGAATGCGAGGGTGATATGATTGCTCCTTTTGATGATAATCATAGTAGAATGAAGTAATAGGATTCTAAATAAGCGATTTGTTTGTAAATTTGAAAGAAATAAGGACACAATTTGATGGTTTCCTCAACTGAGGACTTGTTCGAGTTTTAAGCATACTATTGAATACGAGAGTGATAGCATTTCTTGTTTTGTTGCTAAACAAAGTAATAGGACTCTAAATCATCTTTTTGTTAAAAATTTGAAGGAAATAATGAAACACCTACAAGGTTTCCTTATCTGAGGACTTGTGTTTGTTGAACGCATGGTTTTGAAAGCGAGGTAGATAGGATTGCTCCTTTTGATGCTAAACAAAGTAGAACGAAGTAATAGGATTCTAAATCACCTATTTGTGTACAAATTTGAAGGAAATAATGAAATAATTTGATGGTTTTCTTAACTGAGGACTTGTGCGAGTTTTAAGCATACTATTGAATGCGAGAGGGATAGGATTGCTCCTTTTATTACTAAACAAAGTAATATTACTCTCAATCATCTATTTGCTTACAAATATGAAGGAAATAATGAAATAACTTTAAGGTTTCCTTAACTGAGGAGTTGTGTTTGTTGTACGCATCGTTTTGAAAGCGAGGTAGATAAGATTGCTCCTTTTGATGCTAAACAAAGTAGAACGAAATAATAGGACTCTCAATCAGCTATTTGTGTACAAATTTGAAGGAAATAATGAAACAATTTGATGGTTTCCTTAACTGTGGACTTATGCGAGTTTTAAGAATACTATTGAACATGAGTGTGATAGGATTGCTCCTTTTGATGCTAGACAAAGTAGAACGAGGTAATAGGACTCTAAATCATCAATTTTTTTTTTTACAAATTTGAAGGAAATAAATAAACAACTATAAGGTTTCCTTAACTGAGGACTTGTGTGAGTTGTACGCATGGATTTGAATGCGAGGGTGATATGATTGTTTGTTTTGATGTTAACCATAGTTGAATGTGTAATAGTATTCTAAATAAGAGATTTGAATACAAATTTGAAGGAAATAAGGAAACAATTTGATGGTTTCCTCAACTTAGGACTTGTATGAGTTTTAAGCATACTATTGAATGCGAGAGTGATAGGATTGCTCCTTTTGTTGCTACACAGAATAATATGACTCTAAATCATCTATTTGTTTACAAATTTGAAGAAAATCATGAAACAACTATAAGGTTTCCTTAACTGAGGACTTGTGTTCGTTGTGCGCATGGTTTTGAAAGCGAGGTAGATAGGAATGCTCCTTTTGACGCTAAACAAAGTAGAACGAAGTAATAGGACTCTAAATCAGCTATTTGTTTGCTAATTTGAAGGAAATAATGAAACAATTTGATGGTTTCCTCAACTGAGGACTTGTGCGAGTTTTAAGCATACTATTGAATGCGAGAGTGATAGGATTGCTCCTTTTGTTGCTAAAGAAAGTAATAGGACTCTAAATCATCTTTTTGTTTACAAATTTGAAGGAAATAACGAAACAACTATAAGGTTTCCTTAGTTGAGGACTTGTGTTTGTTATACGCATGGTTTTGAAAGAGAGGTAGATAGGATTGCTCCTTTTGATGCAAAACGAAGTAGAATGAAGTAATAGGACTCTAAATCAGCTATTTGTTTACAAATTTGAAGGAAATAATTAAACAATTTGATGGTTTCCTTAACTGGGGACTTGTGCGAGTTTTAAGCATACTATTGAACGCGAGTGTGATAGGATTGCTCCTTTTGATGCTAGACAAAGTAGAACGAGAGAATATGACTTTATATCATCTCTTTGTTTACAAATTTGAGGGAAATAAAGAAACAACTATAAGGTTTCCTTAACTGAGGATTTGTGTGAGTTGTATGCATGGATTTGAATGCGAGCGTGATATGATTGCTCCTTTTGATGCTAACCATAGTAGAATGAAGTAATAGGATTCTAAATAAGCAATTTGTTTACAAATTTGAAGGAAATAAGGAAACAATTTGATGGTTTCCTCAACTGTGGATTTTTGCGAGTTTTAAGCATACTATTGAATGCGAGAGTGATATGATTGCAAGTCTAATTGGATTATATTATAAGTCCAAATGAGATATTAAACTAAGTTAAATAAATTAACCTAGTAGTGTATGTAATTAATTAAACCTTGATCAATGTAATAATTAAACTACTCAATGCTTGTTTTAATTAAATGTAACATAGGGTATTTAATGTTAGCCTAATGTAATAATTAAATTGAGTGCAAACAAATTAAATGAATGAGCCCAACTTATTTAATTCCTAAGTCCAAAGTGGAGCCCAATAGGAAGTCAAAATGTTGGTCAATGGTTATATATATAGATGTATATATGTATATATAAGCTATAAAAATAAAGCAAAAATGGGGGATTTAATCCCATTTCACTGAGATTTAGTGGCCCCAATGGTATGTCTAGCTAGCTTTGTGGTTGAGTGGAAAATACTCCATTGGTTGCTTGTTTTGAGTTTTGATGGAAGTCATTCATATTGGTCATTCAAGATGGTCAATCAAGCTAGTCATTCATGAGAATAGTAAGCATACTTAGGAGCACTAATTGACTAGTGTTGGTTGATTAGGAGAGCTAATGGTGTGTTCCTAGACTTCTATAAATAAAGAGGAGCAAAGCATTGTATAGTTTGTTTACTCATTTGCTTATTTTTACTAACTTATAGAGAAGAGAAGTTCTACAGAGAAGCTAGAGATTTTGTAAGATGAAGGTTAAGTCATTAAGGAGGATATCTATGTTCGGGTAGGTCAAGAAGATCACGGAAGAGGTCCAACCATTTTCAAGAAGAAGATTTTCTTTTAAAGGTTGAAAAGTTTTCTTAACCTAGATCTTGTTATTTATGTTGTTAAATGTTGAACTAGAAAGGTTATAAATGATGTATGATATGTATATGATGTATGTAGAGTCATAAAATATGATGGTCTAGCAACTAATGCTTGTAACATCATGTTTGAACCGATCGAACCAAGGATTTATGAAGTAAGTTTTTATTCTGTCCTTGTGAGCGATTTTAATCCTAGATCCGTTTGGAATTTGGATTTCTGATCTAAAGAGAAGTTGTAGAGGGGAAAATTCTGATGAGAATGGACATAAGAATCACCCCAAAATATTTTGAAATGAAAAAGTTATGGTAATTCTAGTAAATGAGGGTCGGGCAGTCCTCAAGTTAGGGTTTCAGAAATTTTGTATTACCGCCGCAGCGATGGAAACCACTGTCGCAACGGTCAAACATTCTTCCAAAAATCTGTTTTAGCCGTCCTGGTCGGGTCGGGACAGGTCGGGTCAGTCCGGGTTGAGTTTTTAGTGGAAATTTAAGTTGAAATACATGTAAAATGAATGTGTTTGAATACTAAACCTATATATGTAGAGTTTATTAGTGACTTAATGGTATCTAAATGTATAAAATAAAGACTAAAGTTAACACAATTAAAAAGTTAACTATTGATAATATTTGAAGAATATTAAAATATTATTAAATGATGAATAATATTAGTATAAGATTAAAAGGTTATAAAATGAATAATAACATTAGTATATGATGAAAATATTATTAAATAATTAATGACATTATTAAATGATTAAAATATTATTAAATGGACAATAATATTTATAAGTAATTAAAATATTATTAAATAATTAATAATATTAATAAGTGATTAAAATATTATTAAATGGTTAATAATATCAATAAGTGATTAAAATATTATTAAATGGTTAATAATATTTGAATGTAGTTGTATATTGTAATATCCCAGATATTTTCAAGATTTTAAATAATATCTTAATTGATTTTATTAAAGGTTAAGGTTTAAAACCTAGAATTTGAGAAGTAAGATGTGTAGAAAATGGGTGAACATTTTTTTTAACATAAGGTATTTGTTAGAAAATTAAATGTGGAAATATTTTAACGATGCTTGTAGAGAATTTATTAAGAAAATAAATTCAATTGAAAAGTGAAGGTGATTATATTAATATATATACCTAGAGTTGAGTTTGTTAGTCAAACAAGATAATGTGTGAAGTAAATTAAGTACTCAATTAAACTAATAAATTAATTAGTTTAAAAATGGAGTAAAAAGGAAAGACATAAAATATAATTAATTAAGTTAATTATATTAGTTAAGGTTTAAAGTTATTGTGAAGCTAAAATGATTGTCTAGAATGACAATATTAAGAAATTAAATTAATTAAGTAATTAACTTAATTATTAAGTTGTTGTATAGACTCCATTAATGGATTTAAGCAAGCCCAATATTTGAATGGTTGAAAATTTTGTTGGTAATTATAGAGGTCCAAATAACTTTAAGGATCTAGCCTCATGAAGAGTCCAAGTAATTTAATTACTACTAGTGGACTAGCCCAAAAGAATTATAGATGTTAGCCCAATATAAGAATATTGATATGAAGTGGGTAATTAAATAATAAGCCCAAATGTTATGTTGATTATAGTCCAAGAGGTAATTAATATAAGTCAAATTAAATTAATTACTTAGCCCAAGTTATAAAGATGTGTGAGTTGTGTTGGGTAGCCCAAATAATTAAATAAGGGAGCCCAATGCAAAATAAACTAGTAGTCCAAATATTTAGTCCAAATTTAAAAGTCAAATATTGGTCAATATGTTGGGAGAATAAATTCAAGTATTGTTAAGTGTAGAGAATTAACTAATGTAGGGTTAATTGAACAACCCTAGTTGGTAGATAAGAGAGAGCATTAACCAAACATTGGTTAAATGCTAGGTGGGTGAATTTGATGATGAGAATTAACTATGGATGAGTTAGTTGAGTAACCCTAGGTAGTAAATAAATTAAAGATTTAACTATGCATGGGTTAGTTGTAGGAAGAATATTATAGATACAATTGTGTATGTATATAATTCACCAAGGTATAATTTATATGTAACCATGGGTTGGATGTTGTAGAGAGTTAACCACATGTGAGTTAAGTGTTGATGATTGTTGCTTATTTTACACTTTACCATTTATGTTGCTTGTAGTCAAGTTGATGGATGACATTTTAAATATCAAAAATACAAGTATTGTGCATGTATAAGTGAATATATATACATATATTGGTGTATATATATATATAGATGCTTATATAATTATATAGGACATAAAAAATAAAACCTTAACCAATGCTAGAGTTAAGTGTTAGTAAATATATAAATATATTGGATATATATGTATACTTAATTGTAGAGAATTAACCTTACTTGGGTTATTTGGTGGAAGATGTGTGTATGTTTAATTGATGAGCTTGAACCATGGTTGTTAGTTAAGTTAACATAGGTTACAAGAGTAATAGTCTTAACCACACTTTAGTTAAGTGTTGGAGAAAGGTTGCTTTTGTTTTACTCAATTGATAACTTGTAAGCAAACTTGATGAAGGTCAATCAACATGTCAATCCAAGAGTCAATCAATCAAATAGTAATCATAAATTAGTCTCTAATTTAATCAATGTTAGTTGATTAGTAAGAGTTAATGATGATTAAGGGTGTGCTATAAATATAGTGCTCCACACATTGACTATATTTGTTAGTCATTTGTCTAGAATTTCTAGAGAGAAAAGAGAGAGCTCTTGGAGAGAAAAGCAAACAAACACTTGTGAGTTGAAGGAGATTGCTAGGGGAGGAGCTTGATGGATGGCACATAGCTTCATAGCATACGTTGGAAGGAGAAGAAGAAGAGCACACAAGTCCATAAGGTTAAAAAGTACTCTAAACTTTCCTAAGTTCATTTTTGTAATCTATATAAGTTTTAAACGGTTAAAATATAGTTTTAACCGATCAAAAGTTATTTTGATGCTCTAGAAGTCTTAAGCTATGTTATATTAGTAGAATCATGGTTTAATAGGTTTATAACATGATTTGGTATGGGTGGTGTACATATAAATTGAAGAAAACGCTATATAAAGCTTTACCGGTAAAATCCTATGTAGCTATGTGCTATATTTTGTGTCATTTAGAAATGTACAAGTTAAATACTTGATTTATATGACTAGAAAGTTTTATGAGTGAGTTATAAAGCCAACACAACTTGAATCTCACAAAAAGATGAAAAAACAAAGAAGTTATGGCTTTTATCGCAAAGGATGTTGATTTTAAAACCCTAGGTTGCATTGTGAGCCATTTTTAGTCTAGTTCCGTTAGGAATTTGGATTTGTGATCTAAATAGAAGTTGTAGATATTGCAATTCGACACAATTTAGACTCAAGAATCACTCAAAAATAGTTCCGTATGAAAAAGTTATGGCAGTTTGAGTAAAGGAGGTCCGGACAGCCAAAATGAGCGCCGCCAGCGCTCGGACATTCTGTTTTGAGCGTTGGCAGCTCTCAAATAACACTATGACCAGCGCTGGTACAGTGAAAAAAATTCCAAATTTTGATATTTTAAAGTTTTATCAAGTCGGAACTCCGGTTTAACTTGTCGGTTAATGAAAAGTTTAAACGAAACGTCGTTAGGGACTTAAAACCTAAGATAAACTTGTAAAATGAATGTGTTTGAATATTAAACCAATATATATATAAAGTCTATTAGTGACTCATTGGTAGTTAAATGTATAAAATAAAGACTAAGGTTAACATTATTAAAAAGTTAACTATTTGTATGGTTTAAAGAGTATTAAAATATGGTTAAATGATTAAATATGTAAGTAACTAAAATGTTATGAAATGATTAATAACATTAGTATAAGATTAAAAAGGCTATTAAATAATTAATGATATTAATAAGTGATTAAAATATTATTAAATGGTTATAATATTAATAAGTGATTAAAATATTATTAAATAGTTAATAATATTAATAAGTGATTAAAATATTATTAAATGGTTAATAATATTAAGAAGTGATTAAAATATTATTAAATGGTTAATAATATTAATAAGAGATTAAAATATTATTAAATGGTTAATAATATTAGTAAGTGACTAAAATATTATTAAATAGTTAATAATATTAATAAGTGATTAAAATATTATCAAATGGTTAATAATATTAATAAGTGATTAAAATATTATCAAATGGTTAATAATATTAATAAGTGATTAAAATATTATTAAATGATTAATAATATGAAGAAGTGATTAAAATATTATTAAATGGTTAATAATATTAAGAAGTGATTAAAATATTATTAAATGGTTAATAATATTAATAAGAGATTAAAATATTATTAAATGATTAATAATATTTGAAGGTAGTTGTATATTATCAAAGGTAGATAATATTTTGAGATATTTGATACGTTATTTAATATCCGAATAATTAAGTTATGTAAAAGAAGAAAGTTTAATTGAATTAAACCAATGTAAATAGTCCATTTGTGACTAATTTAGACAGCTTATTAAAAGTGGGTCGTACGAAGCATGTGTTGTGAATGCGTAAGTTGGTTAAGTGTACCTGACCTGTCCAACTAGATTTGGGTTAGGGTTTTTGTCCGGAACGTATAGGTTCATTTGTCAGACAACTAAAGAGTTAATACTTTGAAGTTAAGGTCTTAAATTAAGACTAAGTAATAGTCATTACATCTAATGATTATTTCAATTTTCTTATATAAACTGTAGGTTGAACAAGAGACGCAAATAAGCGTAACTGGTAGAAGCAAACAAGGCAAGTTTTTCAGAACGTGTTGCATTATGTGCATAATTTATATGTTTGTTATTAAACCGTGATGTGCTCATACGTGGTTATGTGCATAGATGTTTTAATGTGCCTTTGTGCAATAAGTTGATTTGAACCGTTGATATGCAATAGTTGATTTAAGACAATTGTTCTGCATTGAACTATATGTCATTATAGAGGCTAGACATGAAGCATATATTAAATGTGAGGCATGATATGCATGAGCAGTATGTCATAAACTGAAATGCATGAAAAGCATGATGTTAGTATAAATTGCAGATTTTATGTGAAGCATGTAATGTGTTATGTGTAACTGTTGAACTTGCTGAGCCGTCGTGCTCACTCTTGCCTAAACCAACATTTTCAGATAAGGCTAGTTACCTGAAGTTCTCGGTAAAGAATAAGGAACAGGAAAACATATTACTTCCATTGAAGATCTAAATATCTATTGTAGATATCAGTCCGAATTGGACAGGTAAATGATTGTGTAGCATAAGACCTAGTTGGTATGTTATATGAGTATTAAATACTCAAATTGATTATAATAGAATGTCGTATCAGGTATGATATTAAGACAGACTAAGAATGCATAAAGATTGCGATTCTGGAATGGAAAGAGATGTTATAAAATTGTACTTAAATGGTTATATATCAATTATAATATTGTTATAAGTCATGAACGATAAGAAAAAGGTAGTACTTGTGTTGAACTGGATCTGAGGTTCGGGGGACCCGAATTCGGGGTCGTCACAAGTTGGTATCAAGCTGATAGGTTAAAAACCTTAGGTAAGAGTACCTTAGGCTATAACCGTGTAGAAGATATGTAAAATGATAAATGAATAAACTCCGGAAGAGTTTAAGTTATAAAATATGAATTTGGAAAATTCATATAGAGAAGATTATCCAAAGATGGATTTGAGAAGATATAAGAAAGATGAAAAAGGTCATGTTGTACCTAATTTGAAGAAATGATAGAAAAATATCTTATGATAAGATTTGGAGAAGCATAAAAAAAATGCTAATGAGATCATGAAATGATCTAGAGAAATGAACTCGTAATGAGGCAGATGTGCTAAAATATGAATGGAGAGAATTCGTATTCAGGTAAGAAAAATTAGAGGTTTGTGAGTTTTTTAAATTGATGACTCATATTAGTGACTGATTTGTATGATTCCTTGTATGGACGGGAAATTTATGCTTGGTTTTAGAACTGTAATATCCCAGATATTTTCAAGATTTTAAATAATATCTTAATTGATTTTATTAAAGGTTAATCTTTAAAACCTAGAATGTGAGAAGTAAGATGTGTAGAAAATGGGTAAACATTTTATTTTAACATAATGTATTTGTTAGAAATTAAATGTGGAAATATTTTATGATGCATATAGAGAATTTATTAAGGAAATAAATTCATTTGAGAAGTGAAGACGGTTATAAGGATATATATACATAGTTATATATTTCTAGAGTTGTGTTTGTTAGCCAAACAAGGAGATGAGTAAATTAATACTCAATAAAAACTAATAAATTAATTAGTTTAAATTTGAAGTAAGAAGGAAAGTCATGAAATATAATTAATTAAATTAATTATATTAGTTATGAGTTAAAGTTATAGAGAAGATAGAATTATTGCCGATGATGGCAATAATAAGAACTAATTAATTAAGAAATTAACTTAATTATTAAGTTGAGGTTTAGAATTCAAAGGTGAGATTAAAACAAGCCCAATATGTTAATTGTTGTAAGTCTTGTTGAGGATTTATATAGAGGTCCAAATAAATGTAAAGATTTAACCTCATGAAGAGTCCAAGTAATTTAATTACTACTAGTGGACTAGCCCAAAAGGATTATATGTGTTAGCCAATATGGGAATATTTACATGAAAATGGTAATTAAATAAGAGAGCCCAATAAAAAGTAAGTTATGTAGCCCAAACTATTAAAAGTCAAATGATGGTCAATGGTTGGGAGAAGCATTTCAAGTATTGATTGAGTGTAGAGAATTAACTAGTGTAGGGTTAATTGAATAACCCTAGTTGGTAGACAAGAGAGAGCATTAACCAATCATTGGTTAATTGCTAGGTAAGTAAATATGGTGATGAGAATTAACTATGGATAAGTTAATTGAGTAACCCAATGTGGTAAAATAATTTAAGACAAGTCTAATTGGATTATATTAAAAGTACAATTGAGGTATTAAACTAAGTTAAATAAATTAACCTAGTAGTCCATGTAATTTAATTTAAACATTGATTCATGTAATAATTAATCAAGCCCAATGTTTGTTTTAATTAAATGTAACATAGGGTATTTAATATTAGCCCAATGTAATAAATAAATTGAGCCCAACCAAATTAAATGGATGAGCCCAATATATTTAAATCCTAGAGTTCAATGTGGAGCCCAAATGATAGTCAAAGTTGTGGTCAATATATATACATTGGTGTATATATATATGGATACTTATATAATGATATAGGATATAAAAATAAAGCCAAATTGGTGTAATATAAATGTAAATCCTGAATTTTGGGGATCACGTGGTCAAAAAGGTTGCTTGTTGGTGATTTTGGAGTGCAAAGTTGCTCAACAACTCCCCACCAACCCTAGTCATTCAAATGGTCAATCAAAATGTCACTCAATTGGTCATTCAAGCTATAGTAAGCTTGATTAACCCTTAAATTCACCAACACTAGTTGATTAGTGAAGGTTGATGGTGATTAGGGAGGGTCTATATATAGCATCCATCACCCTCTTGTTATGTTTGTTAGTTATTTTTCAAGAACTCCTAGAGAGAAAAGAGAGAGTATTCTAGAGAAAAGCAAGCAAGCTTTTGGAGATTGATGATCCACTAAGGAAAATTACTAGAGAATGATCAAGGTGGAGTCACAAGCCAAGACCATGTCAAGAGGAAGGAGAGCATCCATGTCTAAGAGGTTAAAAAGTGCTCTAAACTTTATTTAGTTCATTTTTGTAGTCTAAATATGATTTGAACGGTTAAAATATATTTTTAACCGATCAAAAGTTATTTTGATAGTCTAGAAGTCTAAATCTATGATATATTGGTAGAATCATGGTTTGATATATTTCAATCATGTTTTGGTATGAGCGTTATGCATAATAATGCAAGAAATGTCTATCTTAAGCTTTACCGGTAAACCCTAGTTGGGGTTGTGATTTATAGCATTTCATTTTGAAAGCTAGAGGTTGTGTTTGAAATTTTCTTCTTTGATATGGTAAATATATAAGTTAAGAACAAAACCTAGTTGGTATAATGTTCATGTGAGTTGTTATGGTCAAGATATGATTTTTAGACCAAAGAAGGCCATTTTAAGAACTCAATGTGCAAACATTCCACTTTGTGGCTATTTTTCATAACCAAATTTCCAAAAATTTGATCCAATGATGGAATATTGTAGTTTAGGAAGATACGAATCCATCGATACCAATTTGAGGTCATTTGGATTTGTAGATTTCATTTTACTCAAGTTTTAATCAAAGGAGTAAAAGTTGAAAAATCAGAAAATGGCAATTCTGCAGATTCTGCAAGAGGAGGGTCGAGGCCCTTGTTTCCTTTGTAAAAGGAGGGTCGGGGCCCTTGACACTGTTCACGGCCAGTGAGTTTTCCGTTCCGGGTCGGGTCGGTTTGGGTCTTTTAAGTCCAAAATTGATAAAATTGCTTAAAAATTAATATAATTAATTTGGTACCCAACTTTAATAATTATTTATTATTTATAATAAATAATAAATAAAGTAAATAAAAACTATTATTATAATTAATTATTATTTAAAGGATATTAAATGGTAATTAAAGAAAGATGAAGTTAATAAGGTAATTATTTATTATTTTAATAAATAAGGATAATTAGTTAATTATTATTTAAATAATAATTAAAGGGAGATAAAGTGAATAAAATGATCATTTGTTATTTAATGAATATTAAATAATAAACGAGATTAATTAACTAAGAGATTATTATTTAAATAATCATTAAAGGATTTGAGGATTGTTAAAATATTATTAAATGGTTAATAATATTAATAAGTGATTAAAATATTATTAAAAGGTTAATAATATTAATAAGTGATTAAAATATTATTAAATGATTAATAATATTAATAAGTGATTAAAATATTATTAAATGGTTAATAATATTAATAAGTGATTAAAATAGTGTTAAATGATTAATAATATTAATAAGTGATTAAAATATTATTAAATAATTAATAATATTAATAAGTGATTAAAATATTGTTAAATGATTAATAATATTAATAAGTGGTTAAAATATTATTAAATAATTAATAATATTAATAAGTGATTAAAATATTATTAAAGGGTTAATAATATTTGATTGTAGTTATATATTATCAAAGGTAGATAATATTTTGAGATATTTGGTACATTATTAAATGTCCAAATCATTAAGTTGCGTAAAGAAGAAAGTTTAATTGAATTAAACCAAGGTAAGAGTCCATTAGTGATTAAATATTAGACAACTTATAAAATATAGGTTGGATGAAGAACGCAAGGTATTGGTGAAAGATGGTTAAGCGTACCCGATATGTCCAACTAGGTTTGGGCTAGGGGTTTTGTCCGGAACTTAAGGGTTCGTTTGTCGGACATCTTAAGTGTGACGCCCCCAAATCTGAGCCCACACAGCCCAAACTTGAGTCGTCAAAAGACTACAACAAAACTATTACAACAAAGCACAACGTACAACAATACAGTGTATAATAATACACAACTAAGTCTTCACTATTATTGCCACACTATTTTACAACACGTGAAGACTACGACAACTATTCCTCAGACTCTCACTCCATCCCCCGGCTAGACCCTGTTACGTTTTCATCTCCTGTTGAAAAACAATGGAACAAAAGAAAGGGTGAGCTCAAATAGCCCAGTAAGAAATATCATGACTAAGATAATGACGAATAAATTATCATTAGCCTTCAACAGTTGAGTTCTGAATACAATAGACTACAAGGTTTATATCAAAAACTATAGTTAAATTCTTAAACAATGTTCAGATCAATAATAGCAGCGGAATGAACAATCTATTAGAAGAATAATGCAGACTATAATGTCCACTCGCTTCTCTTTTTTGTAAAAATATCATCAACTTTTATCAACTGAAATACCATTAGTCAAGATAATACAACTTCGTAGTTCCTGGTCATAATCATGCAGATCAACAGTTCATCTTTGCACTACGGGCCAAAGACATTCAATATAACACCAACGATCATGATTATACAAGATTCAGCCTTTGGTCATAATCATACCAATCAACAGTTCATCTTTGCACTACGGGCCAAAGAGAACATTAACCACGTGCCATAAAAGACACCGAACAGATGTATCGCCTTTAACCTAGTATATCGCCTTTAACCGATCATCTGTTCAACAATTATATCACATCTGTGCCCCCGGCCACAGATATTCACAACAGCTTGATTCTTGATGATTAACACAAATAACAGTGATACAAATGATGACCAGAAGAACAGGATAAACAATAAGTATCAGGAGTTTACTTTGTGCAGATTCAAATAATGTCCAAATTGCCAACATGATGTGGAGTGAAATTTAAAAATGATATTCAAGATCCACAGTTCAGAATAACGGTTATAGTTCAATAGAAAGATTCAGCAAATAGGAAGGTTCAGTTGAATGATGAAGTGCAACTATTATGGAACATATAATATTTTTAGGAATTATATAAGCAATAGTTCCATAATAAGTTTCGATTTAGGTGTATGAAAGAAAATAATATCCCTTACCGTAGCAGGTTTGATTAACACAAGGTGAAGGAAATTAATATCCCTTACCATAGTAAGTTTGAATAATGGAAGATGAAAAAGATGGTATCCCTTATGAATATAAAGGAAAATGATATCACTTACGAATATGAAAGAAAATGATATTACAAACGAATATGGAATAAAAGTGTCATGTGATAATTCGTGTAGACAAATTATTTCCACACGAGACAAATAAAAAGGGTTATTCACCGACATGCGGTAATCCGCGCCGTAAGGTTATTCCCATCAATTTGAATACGAAGAGTTATTCACCAAACATGCGGTAATCCGCGCCGTAAGGTTATTCTCAGAGATTAATAAGGAATGAATACAAAAGGTTATTCACCAACATGCGGTAATCCGCGCCGTAAGGTTATTCCCATAATTTAATACATGGAAATAAATGGCACAAGAAATAAACGATATTATTTTCGAGAATCAAAGAATGATAATCCCTTCTAGTAAGAAAGAAAATAATATCCATTTATGATAATGAAAAGAAAGATACCCCTTACCTTAACTCGTGACTGGATATTGATTTAAATGAGGTTGATCAACCTATATATTTTTAATATAATTAGTAATTACCACATATAAATTTCAAAGTGTATGATAATTCGTATAATATGAACTATCAAAATTATATATATTTAACATAATTTTTGTAGTATAATATAACTACTTTAAAATAGTTTTTAAAATAATATTCCAAAATAAATCTTCCAAAGAAAGCTTTTAAAAATAAATCTTCTCAAAGAAGAGTCTTCTAAGGGAAGATTTGTGAATACCGTGAAAAATAGGAATTTATAAAATTACTACTCTTTAATAAAATACTTACTTGAAAAATTCCTGCACTCCTTTTGGCTTTCAAACTCTCAAAATAACCTTACTATTCTCAGAGAAAACTTATAAAATTCTTATAGAAAATTTTTATGTTTTAGGTGTGATTTTTCTATTCAGCTGAGCAAGCTATTTATAGGAGAAATAAGGATACTATGCGTGTGGTAGGTGGCAGCAGTGCGCATGCCAGTGTTGAAATGTGCATCAGCAGCCGTTGGCTGCTTTTCCTTCACAATTCATGTTTTAAATTTTCATGTGGCCCCCCACATAGGGTCCACATGTTACTATTTCAAATAGTAAAATTAATTTTTTTTTTTTAAATTTATTTATTTATTTATTCTTCCTGTGGGTCCAACATATAAAATAAAATAATGCTACAACAATAATTCAACAATAATGTAATAAACACGTTACAGATTATTATTAATTTAATAATTTAAATTACAGTATATTTGCTACTGTGAAAATTATTAGGTTCAATAATTTTAAAAACAGTGCAGCAACAATTATTGACTCAATGATATAAAATACAGTGTAATGACAATTATTAAATCAATAATGCAAAATACTGTGTAACAACAATAATTGAATTGATAATATAAAATATTATGCAGTGACAATTATCGATGAAATGATGCGTAACAGTTACGGTGTCAATAATATGAGACACTGTGCAATACCGTGTGCTACTGTAGAGTACCGCATGTTACAGTAAAATACCATAAATTACCGTATGCTACTATTCTTTTATCATCGGTATTTTAACAGTTAGCACCGTTAACTATTTTTATTAAAAAGGTTACTTTTGTCGTTTTCTATATCCGACAAATATTCCGTTGTGGGGTGTAATATCCCAGATATTTTCAAGATTTTAAATAATAGCTTAATTGATTTTATTAAAGGTTAAGGTTTAAAACCTAGAATTTGAGAAGTAAGATGTGTAGAAAATGGGTGAACATTTTTTTAACATAAGGTATTTGTTAGAAAATTAAATGTGGAAATATTTTAACGATGCTTGTAGAGAATTTATTAAGAAAATAAATTCAATTGAAAAGTGAAGGTGATTATATTAATATATATACCTAGAGTTGAGTTTGTTAGTCAAACAAGATGATGTGTGAAGTAAATTAAGTACTCAATTAAACTAATAAATTAATTAGTTTAAAAATGGAGTAAGAAGGAAATACATAAAATATAATTAATTACGTTAATTATATTAGTTAAGGTTTAAAGTTATTGTGAAGCTAGAATGATTGTCTAGAATGACAATATTAAGAAATTAAATTAATTAAGTAATTAACTTAATTATTAAGTTGTTGTATATAGTCCATTAATGGATTTAAGCAAGCCCAATATTTGGATGGTTGAAAGTCTTGTTGGTAATTATAGAGGTCCAAATAACTTTAAGGATCTAGCCTCATGAAGAGTCCAAGTAATTTAATTACTACTAGTGGACTAGCCCAAAAGAATTATAGATGTTAGCCCAATATGAGAATATTGATATGAAGTGGGTAATTAAATAATAAGCCCAAATGTTATGTTGATTATAGTTCAAGAGGTAATTAATATAAGTCAAATTAAATTAATTACCTAGCCCAAGTTATAAAGATGTGTGAGTTGTGTTGGGTAGCCCAAATAATTAAATAAGGGAGCTCAATGCAAAATAAACTAGTAGCCCAAATATTGAGTCTAAATTTAAAAGTCAAATATTGGTCAATATGTTAGGAGAATAAATTCAAGTATTGTTAAGTGTAGAGAATTAACTAATGTAGGGTTAATTGAACAACCCTAGTTGGTAGATAAGAGAGAGCATTAACCAAACATTGGTTAAATGCTAGGTGGGTGAATTTGATGATGAGAATTAACTATGGATAAGTTAGTTGAATAACCCTAGGTAGTAAATAAATTAAAGATTTAACTATGCATGGGTTAGTTGTAGGAAGAATATTATAGATACAATTGTGTATGTATATAATTCACCAAGGTATAATTTATATGTAACCATGGGTTGGATGTTGTAGAGAGTTAACCACATGTGGGTTAAGTGTTAGTTTTTGTTGCTTATTTTACACTTCACCATTTATGTTGCTTGTAGTCAAGTTGATGGATGACATTTTAAATATCAAAAATACAAGTATTGTGCATGTATAAGTGAATATATATACATATATTGGTGTGTATATATATATATATATATATATATATATATATATATATATATATATATATAGATGCTTATATAATTATATAGGACATAAAAATAAAATCTTAACCAATGTTAGAGTTAAGTGTTAGTAAATATATAAATATATTGGATATATATGTATACTTAATTGTAGAGAATTAACCTTACTTGGGTTATTTGGTGGAAGATGTATGTATGATCAATTGATGAGCTTGGACCATGGTTGATAGTTAGGTCAACATAGGTTACAAGAGTAAGAGTTTTAACCATATATGAGTTAAGTTTTGGAGAATGATTGCTTCAAATTTACTCCACCTAGTTGCTTCACTCAACTTCCATAAATCAATCCAAGCAAAGGTCATTCATTTAATAATTAAACTTGATTTGATCTTTTGCAAGTATTGGTGATATTATAGACTTACAATAATTGTAGGTATCAATTTTGGTAGTCTATAAATAGAAGAGTAGTAAGAGAAAGCTAGAGTTGGCTCATTTGTTAGTAGATCAAATATTATAAAGAGAGAGGTTCTAGAGAAAAGCTAGAAAGCTTGTGAGTTAGTGTGCTAATGGTTCACTCAAGAAGAAGGAAGGGGAGGAGTCCTAGCAAGATATACAAGAAGAAGAAGAACATTCAAATCCAAGAGGTTGAAAAGTGTTCTAACTCTTCCTTAATGCATTTTTATAATTTATATAAGTTTTAAACGGTCAAAATATATTTTTAACCGATCAAAAGTTATTTTGATGATCTAGAAGTCTAAATCTATGATATATAGGGAGATTCACGGTTTCATAGGTTTAAATCATGAATTGGTATAAGTGGTATGCAAATAAATGGAAGAAAATTCCATATTATGATTACCGGTAAAACCCTAGGTGGTTCGACCTTTAAATTTCGTGTCAAACGTTTTCAAAAATGTGATTGAACCATGAAATATTGTAAAACAAGAAGTTAGGAAGACAACAACACTAAGTTGGTGTCATTTGGATGTGTAGAGTTTATTATATTCAAGTTTGAACCATTAAAACCAAGGATTTGTGATTTTAGTTTTCACTTTGTCCTTGTAAGCAGTTGTTAGCCTAGTTCCGTTCGGAATTTGGATTTGTGATATAAAGAGAAGTTGTAGAGGGGGAAATTCTGATGAGAATGGACTCAAGAATCACCCAAAAATGTTTTAAAATGAAGACGTTATGGCTGTCGAAGCGTCAGAGGGTCGAGCAGTCAAAAAAAATTGACTTTCGGACAAAATGGCTGACGCAGCCGCGTCAGGACTGACGCAGCTGCATCAGAACAATCTGCTAAGCAGATTTTTCCAGCTCCAGGTCGGGTCGGGTCGGTCCGGGTCGAGTCGGGTCGGTCCGGGTCGAGTTTTTTATGAAAATTTAAGTTGAAATAAGTGTAAAATGAATGTTTTGGTTATTAAACCAATATATATGAAATCCATTAATGATTAATTGGTAACTAAATGTTTAAAATAAAGACTAAAGTTAACACAATTAAAGAGTTAACTATTGGTATTATTTAATGTGTATTTAAAATATTATTAAATGATTAATAATATTAGTATATGATTAAAAAGTTATTAAATGATGAATAACATTAGTAAATGATTAAAATATTATTAAATGATAAATAATATTAGTAAGAGATTATAATATTATTAAATAGTTAATAATATTAATAAATGATTAAAATATTATTAAATGATTAATAATATTAATAAATGATTAAAATATTATTAAATGGATAATAATATTAATAAGTGATTAAAATATTATTAAATGGTTAATAATATTAATAAGTGATTAAAATATTATTAAATGGTTAATAATATTAATAAGTGATTAAAATATTATTAAATTATTAATAATATTAGTAAGGGATTAAAATATTATTAAAGGGTGAATAATATTAATAAGAGATTAAAATATTATTAAATGATTAATAATATTTGAATGTAGTTATATATTATCAAAGGTAGATAATATTTTGAGATAGTTGGTACGTTATTAAATGTCCAAATCATTAAGTTATGTAAAAGAAGAAAGTTAAATTGAATTAAATCAATATAATTAGTCCTTTGTGATTAATTTACGCAACTTATTAAAAGTAATTCGTACGAAGAACGTGTAGTGAAGGCGTAAGTTGGTCAAGTGTACCGACGTGTCCAAACTAGGTTTGGGCTAGAATTTTTGTCCGGAACTTAAAAGTTCATTTGTCGGACAACTAAAGAATTAATAATTTGAAGTTAATGTCTTAAGTTAAGACTAATTAATAGTCCTGGTAGCTAATGATTATGTCAATTTGTTATATAAATTGTAGGTTGAGCAAATGACGCAAATAAGCGTAAATGGTAGAAGCTACCAGGCAAGTTTTTCAGAACTTGCTCCTATGTGCATTAACATGTTACAATTTGATGTTATATTATTAATATGAAGATATTTTGATGATATTTGTGATATATGAATAACATGAGATATGGTTACATGTGAAATATGTACCGATATGAAGCATGATTTGTTAGATGCTAGTTGTTTATTGTATGTGATGCATAAGAAGTATGAATCATTCATAAAATAAAATGCATGATGTAAGAATAAAATGCAGAGCATATATAGCATGTGAAGCATGTAATGTGTTATGTGTAACTGTTGAACTTGCTGAGCCGTCGTGCTCACTCTTGCCTAAACCAATATTTTCAGATAGTGCAAGTTAGTTGAAGTTCTCGATAAAGATCAAGGAACAGGAAAGCATTATACTTTCACTAAAGATCTAAATGTCTATTGTAGATATCAGTCCGAATTGGACAGGTAAATGATTGTGTAGCATAAGACTTAGTTGGTATATTATATGAGTGTTAAATACTCAATTTGATTGTAATAGAATGTCGTATCATGTATGATATTGAGACATACTAGGAATGTATAAAGATTGCGATTCTGGAATAGAAAGAGAAGTTGTAAAATTGTAAATAAATGATTATTTAGCAATTATAATATTGTTGTAATTCATGAACAATAACGAAAAGGTAGTACTCGTGTTGAACCGGATCCGAGGTTAAAGTAACCCGGATATTGGGGTCGTCACATGGGGTCCACCAATAATGTGTTATTTCGGTGCCGTCGTATGACACGAATATTCCCCGACCAAACGAATATTCCCCGACAAAGCGAATATTGTCCGATAAAATAAAATTTGCACATAACATCCTTAACTTTCAATTTTGTCAATTTAACGACTTACTGTTTCATGAAAAATATATATGAAGAAAAATTAACTTTTATATTTCATAAAATTCGGGGTCTTACATTAAGAGTTAATAATTTAAAGTTAGAGTCTTATATAAAGGCTAAGTAATAGTCATTATATCTAATGATTATTTCAATTTTCTATATAAATTGTAGGTTGAACGCAAGACGCAAATAAGCGTAACTGGTAGAAGCGAACCAGGCAAGTTTTTCAGAACGTGTTGTATTATGTGCATGAATTATAAGTTTGTTATTAAACTGAGATGTGCTCATACGTGGTTATGTGCAAAGATGTTTTAATGTGCCTATGTGCAATAAGTTGATTTGAACTGTTGATATGCATTAGTTGATTTGAACTGTTGATATGCAGTAGTTGATTTAAGACAATTGTTCTGCATTGAACTATATGTCATGATAGAGGTTAGACATGAATCATAGATTAAATGCGAGGCATGATATGCATGAGCAGTAGGTCATAAACTGAAATGCATGAAAAACATGATGATAGTATAAATTGCAAATTTTATGTGAAGCATGTAATGTGTTATGTGTAGCTGTTAGACTTGCTGAACCGTCGTGCTCACTCTTGCCTAAACCAACATTTTCAGATAAGACTAGTTACCTGAAGTTCTCGATAAAGAACAAGGAACAGAAAAACATATTACTTCCATTGAAGATCTAAATATCTATTGTAGATATCAATCCGAATTGGACAGGTAAATGATTGTGTAGCATAGGACTTAGTTGGTATGTTATATGAGTATTAAATACTCAAATTGATTGTAATAAAATGTCGTATCATGTATGATATTGAGATATACTAGGAATGTTTAAAGTTTTCGATTCTGGAATAGAAAGAGATGTTGTAAAATTGTAAATAATTGATTATTTAGCAATTATAATATTTTTGTAATTCATGAACAATAAGGAAAAGGTTGTACTCGTGTTGAACCGGATTCAAGGTTAAAGTAACCCGGATTTGGGGTCGTCCTGTGACGACCCCAAATCTGGGTTACTTTAATCTCGGATTTGGGGTCGTCCTGTGACGACCCCAAATCTGGGTTACTTTAATCTCGGATTTGGGGTCGTCCTGTGACGACCCCAAATCCGAGTTACTTTAACCTCGGATCCGGTTCAACATGAGCACAACCTTTTCCTTATTGTTCATGAATTACAACAATATTATAATTGCTAAATAATCAATTATTTACAATTTTACAACATCTCTTTCTATTCCAGAATCGATAATCTTTATACATTCCAAGTATGTCTCAATATCATACATGATACGACATTCTATTACAATCAATTTGAGTATTTAATACTCATATAACATACCAACTAAGTCTTATGCTACACAATCATTTACCTGTCCAATTCGGATTGATATCTACAATAGATATTTAGATCTTCAATGGAAGTAATATGTTTTTATGTTCCTTGTTCTTTATCGAGAACTTCAGGTAACTAGCCTTATCTGAAAATGTTGGTTTAGGCAAGAGTGAGCACGACGGCTCAGCAAGTCTAACAGCTACACATAACACATTACATGCTTCATATAAAATTTGCAATTTATACTATCATCATGTTTTTCATGCATTTCAGTTTATGACTTACTGCTCATGCATATCATGCCTCGCATTTAATCTATGATTCATGTCTAACCTCTATCATGACATATAGTTCAATGCAGAACAATTGTCTTAAATCAACTACCGCATATCAACAGTTCAAATCAACTTATTGCACAAAGGCACATTAAAACATCTTTGCACATAACCACGTATGAGCACATCTCAGTTTAATAACAAACTTATAATCCATGCACATAATACAACACGTTCTGAAAAACTTACCTGGTTCGCTTCTACCAGTTACGCTTATTTGCGTCTTGCGTTCAACCTACAATTTATATAGGAAATTGAAATAATCATTAGATATAATGACTATTACTTAGCCTTTATATAAGACTCTAACTTTAAATTATTAACTCTTAAGATGTCCGACAAACGAACCCTTAAGTTCCGGACAAAACCCCTAGCCCAAACCTAGTTGGACATATCGAGTACGCTTAACCATCTTTCACCAATACCTTGCGTTCTTCATACAACCTATATTTTATAAGTTGTCTAATATTTAATCACTAATGGACTCTTACCTTGGTTTAATTCAATTAAACTTTCTTCTTTACGCAACTTAATGATTTGGACATTTAATAATGTACCAAATATCTCAAAATAATATTTACTTTTGATAATATATAACTACAATCAAATATTATTAACCCTTTAATAATATTTTAATCACTTATTAATATTATTAACAATTTAATAATATTTTAATCACTTATTAATATTATTAATTATTTAATAATATTTTAACCAATTATTAATATTATTAATTATTTAATAATAATTTAATCACTTATTAATATTATTAATCATTTAAAAATATTTTAATCACTTATTAATATTATTAACCATTTAATAATATTTTAATCACTTATTAATATTATTAATCATTTAATAATATTTTAATCACTTATTAATACTATTAACCTTTTAATAATATTTTAATCACTTATTAATATTATTAACCATTTAATAATATTTTAACAATCCTCAAATCCTTTAATGATTATTTAAATAATAATCTCTTAGTTAATTAATCTCATTTATTATTTAATATTCATTAAATAACAAATGAGCATTTTATTCACTTTATCTCCCTTTAATTATTATTTAATATCATTTAAATAATAATTAACTAATTATCCTTATTTATTAAAATAATAAATAATTACCTTATTAACTTCATCTTTCTTTAATTACCATTTAATATCCTTTAAATAATAATTAATTATAATAATAGTTTTTATTTACTTTATTTATTATTTATTATAAATAATAAATAATTATTAAAGTTGGGTCCCAAATTAATTATATTAATTTTTAAGCAATTTTATCAATTTTGGACTTAAAAGACCCAAACCGACCCGACCCGAATGGCCCGACCCGACCCGGAACGGAAAACTCACTGGTCGTGAACAGTGTCAAGGGCCCAGGCCCTCCTTTTACAAAGGAAACAAGGGCTCTGACCCTCCTCTTGCAGAATCTGCAGAATTGCCATTTTCTGATTTTTCAACTTTTGCTCATTTGATTAAAACTTGAATAAAATGAAATCTAAAAATCCAAATGACCTCAAATTGGTATCGATGGATTCGTATCTTCCTAAACTACAATATTCCATCATTGGATCAAATTTTTGGAAATTTGGTTATGAAAAATAGCCACAAAGTGGAATGTTTGCACATTGAGTTCTTAAAATGGCCTTCTTTGGTCTAAAAATCATATCTTGACCATAACAACTCACATGAACATTATACCAACTAGGTTTTGTTCTTAACTTACATATTTACCATATCAAAGAAGAAAATTTCAAACACAACCTCTAGCTTTCAAAATGAAATGCTATAAATCACAACCCCAACTAGGGTTTACCGGTAAAGCTTAAGATAGACATTTCTTGCATTATTATGCATAACGCTCATACCAAAACATGATTGAAATATATCAAACCATGATTCTACCAATATATCATAGATTTAGACTTCTAGACTATCAAAATAACTTTTGATCGGTTAAAAATATATTTTAACCGTTCAAATCATATCTAGACTACAAAAATGAACTAAATAAAGTTTAGAGCACTTTTTAACCTCTTAGACATGGATGCTCTCCTTCCTCTTGACATGGTCTTGGCTTGTGACTCCACCTTGATCATTCTCTAGTAATTTTTCTTAGTGGATCATCAATCTCCAAAAGCTTGCTTGCTTTTCTCTAGAATACTCTCTCTTTTCTCTCTAGGAGTTCTTGAAAAATAACTAACAAACATAACAAGAGGGTGATGGATGCTATATATAGACCCTCCCTAATCACCATCAACCTTCACTAATCAACTAGTGTTGGTGAATTTAAGGGTTAATCAAGCTTACTATAGCTTGAATGACCAATTGAGTGACATTTTGATTGACCATTTGAATGACTAGGGTTGGTGGGGAGTTGTTGAGCAACTTTGCACTCCAAAATCACCAACAAGCAACCTTTTTGACCACGTGATCCCCAAAATTCGGGATTTACATTTATATTACACCAATTTGACTTTATTTTTATATCTTATATTATTATATAAGTATCCATATATATATATACACCAATGTATATATATTGACCACAACTTTGACTATCATTTGGGCTCCACATTGAACTCTAGGATTTAAATATATTGGGCTCATCCATTTAATTTGGTTGGGCTCAATTTAATTATTACATTGGGCTAATATTAAATACCCTATGTTACATTTAATTAAAACAAACATTGGGCTTGATTAATTATTACATGAATCAATGTTTAAATTAAATTACATGGACTACTAGGTTAATTTATTTAACTTAGTTTAATACCTCAATTGTACTTTTAATATAATCCAATTAGACTTGTCTTAAATTATTTTACCACATTGGGTTACTCAATTAACTTATCTATAGTTAATTCTCATCACCATATTTACTTACCTAGCAATTAACCAATGATTGGTTAATGCTCTCTCTTGTCTACCAACTAGGGTTATTCAATTAACCCTACACTAGTTAATTCTCTACACTCAATCAATACTTGAAATGCTTCTCCCAACCATTGACCATCATTTGACTTTTAATAGTTTGGGCTACATAACTTACTTTTTATTGGGCTCTCTTATTTAATTACCATCTTCATGTAAATATTCCCATATTGGCTAACACATATAATCCTTTTGGGCTAGTCCACTAGTAGTAATTAAATTACTTGGACTCTTCAGGAGGTTAAATCTTTAAATTTATTTGGACCTCTATATAAATCCTCAACAAGACTTACAACAATTAACATATTGGGCTTGTTTTAATCTCACCTTTGAATTCTATACCTCAACTTAATAATTAAGTTAATTTCTTAATTAATTACTTCTTATTATTGCCATCATCGGCAATAATTCTATCTCCTCTATAACTTTAACTCATAACTAATATAATTAATTTAATTAATTATATTTCATGACTTTCCTTCTTACTTCAAATTTAAACTAATTAATTTATTAGTTTTTATTGAGTATTAATTTACTCATCTCCTTGTTTGGCTAACAAACACAACTCTAGAAATATATAACTATGTATATATATCCTTATAACCGTCTTCACTTCTCAAATGAATTTATTTCCTTAATAAATTCTCTATATGCATCATAAAATATTTCCACATTTAATTTCTAACAAATACATTATGTTAAAAAAAAATGTTTACCCATTTTCTACACATCTTACTTCTCACATTCTAGGTTTTAAAGATTAACCTTTAATAAAATCAATTAAGATATTATTTAAAATCTTGAAAATATCTGGGATATTACATTCACCCCTTCTTATAAGAATTTCGTCCCCGAAATTTCATCATACTCATTTCTACAAATTTTCATCTCTGAGAATATCTCTTTACTCATCAAATTTTATGACCACCCTTTTCTAGGAAGTTCATACTTCTAACTTACAATTCCAGAACAATGGGATATCATGCAGAAGAATAAATTGAAAATCAATATCTTACAAAAGAATAAATTGAAAATCAAAATATTCATTAAAACTTTCATACTATTCTGAGGAGTCATAAAGACTGTGAACATACTGCGAGAATGTTTATCAATCACAAAGACTGAAAACATACTATAATGGTTTTGTACGCTAGGTGATCAGCCTATAGTACTCTAGCACTGTGCACAACGACTTCTCACGGGGTCGAACTCTTTGGATTTACCAACCCATATCAGCATGTCACCACTGTTGGGCGCCCCCTCGCGGGTTCTTTATTCATGACTCTGACATATCCCCTATTATGGGGTTGTTCACCTCAGACTTACTACAAAATTCCGCTCCAGCATAAGTTGGATTGGAAAATAAAACTCGAGTCATTTCTGACCAAAAAGTGTCCAGTCAAAATAAATGACATAGACTCACATCATTGAACTGTTCGTATATTACGACTCAAAAATCATTTCAGATTAGTTAAAGTAACTAAAATTCATTTATAGGACTTCATGATACCGCACATTTGCAACAGTGCGTTGAGGATTCCGTCTTTTTCATCTCTGCACCATGGCTTTAATGGCGTGTGATGATTTTATAAATACATTTTGATATTTTCAAATCAATTTGTCTAGCCGAAACAATTAGCATAGACTCTTCTTTAAAACGTTTCAAAATACTGAAAATCATTTTGACTTTGTCATATTACAGCATACCATAGTGGGCTTAAAAATACATCCAACACTAGGTTATTATGCATTAATGACTCCGTCGTTTATCATATCATCACAAGTAACGATGGACTTCTCCACACCTCGTGTTACTGTGACTTAATAATAAAACAAGAAAATTCATTTGTCTTTTCAAAAGCACAACAGTGCGAATTTAGCACGATTTTAAGAATTTCAAAGTCTAGCATAGCTAGAAGATTTGGAATATCCTAAAACCTCAAAACACCTCAAATTTTTCCTCCATATTCTTTTCCAGCTTAATAACTATATCTAGTATAGCTTTAATCTTACTACTTAACTCTACTCATACTCACTGTTCATCAAACTTACCACGTATTTGGGCTCAGGAACTTACCACAATCATATGGTTTGAGGAGCTTGTCCTAGTCAGGCCAAAGTCGCCCATTCGCTGAGGGACTCCACCACATGACTATGAGTCATGAACTTACCATGCGTGTCGGTTCTTAGAACACGATCTTATCTTAACATCCTCTACCTATCCGTTATACATATTAGAAAAAATCACCTTTTCAACATACATATAACGAATAGCGCGACACTAGGTTTCAATCGATTATCACTATAGAAAGCTAAGTGGTCGTCAAACCAAACACAATCTCCTGCCCACACAAGAAATTGGTCAACTCGGCCACTAATCAATATAGAAAATTAAGCGGTCGTTAAACCAAGAACAAATACATCAGTTTCCCAACTCTTCAACACTGTAAGGAACACCTGCCATCAGTGCACACGTTTATCCTACGATACACACTGATCGTGCAAGTTTCGCAGCAGCATCTCTCGAATTGGTTCGCTGACATATCATAGCCCCCGCCCATACAAGGGTTCGTTCAACTCAACCACTATATTAATATAGGAAACTACGCGGTTCTAAAACCAAGCACAAATTCCTCGCCCATACAAGGAATCGTACAACTCAGCCACTAATGTGAGTCCTCCATTAAAAACCCACAAACCTCTAATTTTTCTTAACTGAATACGAATTCTCTCCATTCATATTTTAGCACATCTGTCTCATTACGAGTTCATTTCTCTAGATCATTGCATGACCATATTAGCATGTTCTTTATGCTTCTCAAAATCTTATCATAAGATATTTTCTATCATTTCTTCAAATTAGGTACAACATGACTTTTTTCATCTCTCTTATATCTTCTTTAATCCATCTTTGGATAACCTTCAATATATGAATTTTTCAAATTCATCTTTTTTACTTAAACTCTTCCGGAGTTTATTCATTTATCATTTTACTTATCTTCTACATGGTTATAGCCTAAGGTACTCTTACCTAAGGTTTATAACCTATCAGCTCTGATACCAACTTGTGACGACCCCAAATCCGGGTTCCTTGAACCTCGAATCCTGTTCAACACGAGTACAACCTTTTCCTTATTGTTTAAGAATTATAACAATATTATAATTGCTAAATAATCATTTATTTACAATTTTACATCATCTCTTTCTATTCCAGAATCGCAATCTTTAAAATCCTATTACCACTTTGAGATCATATGCATAATGACTCAATCACACCATCCTATTATCCTTATACATAAAGGACAACGTCTGAAAATGATATTACAAATAATATGTAAATGTTCTCTTAACATTTCAAGTTTGATAATCTATAGCACAACAAAACATAAACTCTTCATATATACTTACACAAGTAAATGAATTAATCTACCCCAATGTTTTACTACGAAAGCACCTACGTTTCAATCTTGATGACTCGTTAGTTAATCTTCATCTTTGCCTCTACCGAAGTAATCGGCTTCTTCAAGCTACTCTGTAATGTTTTGTTTTAAGCAAGGGTGAGCACGACGGCTCAGCAAGTCTAACAGTTTCACATAACACGTAAAACAGTTCAATCATGTTTCATGCTTCATGCATACTATGCTTTGCAGTACATACATATCTCATGCATAACATGCCTCGCATTTAATCTACGCTTCATGTCTAGTATCTATCATGACATACAGTGCAATGAGAACAGTTGTCTTAAATCAACTACGACATATCAACAGTTCAAGTCAACTTGTTTCACAAAGGCACATTAAAACATCTTTGCACATAATTACGTATGAGCACCTCACAGTTTAATAATAAACTTATAAATCATGCACATAATGCAACACATTCTGAAAAACTTGCCTGATTCGCTTCTACCATTTACGCTTATTTGCGTCTTTCGTTCAACCTACAATTTATATAGGAAATTGAAATAATCATTAGATATAATGACTATTACTTAGCCTTTATATAAGACTCTAACTTTAAATTATTAACTCTTAAGATGTCCGACAAACGAACCTTTAAGTTCCGGACAAAAACACTAGACCAAACCTAGTTGGACATATCGGGTACGCTTAACCATCTTTCACCAATACCTTGCGTTCTTCATACAACCTATATTTTATAAGTTGTCTAATATTTAATCAGTAATGGACTCTTACCTTGGTTTAATTCAATTAAACTTTCTTCTTTACACAACTTAATGATTTGGACTCGTATGAGTTGTATGCATGGATTTGAATGCGAGGATGATTGGACACTAAATCACCTAAACTGGGGACTTGTTCGAGTTTTAAGCATACTATTGAATGCGAGATTGATAGGATTGCTCCTTTTGTTGCTAAACAAAGTAATAGGACTCTAAATCATCTTTTTGTTAACAAATATGAAGGAAATAATGAAACAACTGTAAGGTTTCCCTATCTGAGGACTTTTGTTTGTTGTACGCATGGTTTTGAAAGCGAGGTAGATAGGGTTGCTCCTTTTGATGCTAAACAAAGTAGAACGAAGTAATTGGACTCTAAATCAGCTATTTGTTTACAAATTTGAGGGAAATAATGAAATAATTTGATGGTTTCCTTAACTGAGGACTTGTGTGCGAGTTTTAAGCATACTATTGAACGCGAGTGAGATAGGATTGCTCCTTTTGATGCTAGACAAAGTGGAACGAGGTAATAGGACTCTAAATCATCTCTTTGTTTATAAATTTGAAGGAAATAAAGAAACAACTATAAGGTTTTCTTAACTGAGGACTTGTGTGAGTTGTACGCATGGATTTGAATGCAAAGGTGATATGATTGCTCCTTTTGATGCTAAACATAGTAGAATGAAGTAATATGATTCTAAATAAGCAATTTGTATACAAATTTGAAGGAAATAAGGAAACAATTTGATGGCTTCCTCAATTGAGGACTTGTACGAGTTTTAAGCATACTATTGAATGCGAGAGTGATAGGATTGCTCCACTTGTTGCTAAAGTAAGTAATAGAACTCTAAATCATCTATTTGTTTACAAATTTGAAGGAAATAATGAAACAACTTTAAGGTGTCCTTAACTGAGGACTTTTGTTTGTTGTACGCATGGTTTTGAAAGCAAGATAGATAGGATTGCTCCTTTTGATGCTAAACAAAGTATAAAGAAGTAATAGGACTCTAAATCAGCTATTTATCTACAAATTTGAAGGAAATAATGAAACAATTTGATGGTTTCCTTAATTGAGGACTTGTGGGAGTTTTAATCATATTATTGAACGCGAGTGTGATAGGATTGCTCCTTTTGATGCTAGACAAAGTAATAGGACTCTAAATCATCTTTTTGTTTACAAATTTAACGAAAATAATGGAACAACTTTAAGGCTTCCTTAAGTGAGGACTTTTATTTGTTGTACGCATGGTTTTGAAACCGAGATAGATAGGATTACTCCTTTTGATGCCAAACAAAGTATAACGAAGTAATAGGACTCTAAATTAGCTATTTGTTTACAAATTTGAAGGAAATAATGAAACAATTTGATGGTTTCCTTAACTGAGTATTTGTGCGAGTTTTAAGCGTCCTATTGAACGCGAGTGTGATAGGATTGCTCCTTTTGATGCTAGACAAAGTAGAACGAGGTAATAGGACTCTAAATCAATTATTTGTTTACAAATTTGAAGGAAATAAAGAAACAGCTATGAGGTTTCCTTAACTGAGTACTTGTGTGAGTTGTATGAATGCGACGGTGATATGATTACTCCTTTTGATACTAAACAAAGTAGAATGAAGTAATAGGACTCAAAATCAACGATTTGTTTATAAATTTGAAGGAAATAAGGAAACAATTTGATGGTTTCCTATACTGAGGACTTGTGCGAGTTTTAAACATACTATTGAATGTAAGAGTGATAGGATTGCTCCTTTTATTGCTAAACAAAGTAATAGGGTTATAAATCATCTTTTTGTTTACAAATTTGATGGAAATAATGAAACAACTATAAGGTTTCCTTATCTGAGGACTTGTAATTGTTGTACGCATGGTTTTTAAAACGAGGTAGATAGGATTGCTCCTTTTGATGCTAAACAAAGTATAACGAAGTAATTGGATTCTAAATCAGTTATTTGTGTACAAATTTGAAAGAAATAATGAAACAATTTGATGGTTTCCTTAACTGAGGACTTGTGCGAGTTTTAAGCATACTATTGAACGCGAATGTGATAGGATTGCTCATTTTGATGCTAGACAAAGTATAACGAGGTAATAGGACTCTAAATCATCTACTTGAATACAAATTTGAAGGAAATAAAGAAACAGCTATAAGGTTTCCTTAATTGAGGACTTGTGTGAGTTGTACGCATGGATTTGAATGTGAGGGTGATATGATTGCTCATTTTGATGCTAACCATAGTAGAATGAATTAATAGGATACTAAATAAGCTATTTGTTTACAAATTTGAAGAAAATAAGGAAACAATTTGATGGTTTCCTCAACTGAGGACTTGTGCGAGTTTTAAGCATACTATTGAATGCAAGAGTGATAGGATTGCTCCTTTTGTTTCTAAACAAAGCAATAGGACTCTAAATCATCTATTTGGTTACAAATTTGAAGGAAATAATGAAACTACTTTAAGGTTTCCTTAACTGAGGACTTGTGTGAGTTGTACGCATAGATTTGAATGCGAGGGTGATATGATTTCTCCTTTTGATGCTAACCATAGTAGAATCAAGTAATAGGATTCTAAATCGTCTATTTATTTACAAATTTGAGGGAAATAATGAAAGTACTTTAAGGTTTCCTTAACTGAGGACTTTTGTTTGTTGCACGCATGGTTTTGAAAGTGAGATAGATAGGATTGCTTCTTTTGATACTAAACAATGTAGAACGAAGTAATAGGACTCTAAATCAGATATTTGTTTACAAATTTGAAGGAAATAATGAAACAATTTGATGGTCTCCTTAATTTGGACTTGTGCGAGTTTTAAGCATACTATTGAACGCGACTGTGATAGGATTGCTCATTTTGATGCCAGAAAAATAAAACGAGATAATAGGACTCTAAATCAACTATTTGTGCGAGTTTTAAGCATACAATTTTAAGCATATTATTGAACGCGAGTGTGATATGATTGCTCTTTTTGATGCCAGACAAAGTAGAATGAGGTAATAGGACTCTAAATCAAGTATTTGTTTATAAATTTGAAGGAAATAAAGAAACAACTATAAGGTTTCCTTAACTGAGGACTTGTGTGAGTTGTACGCATGGATTTGAATGTGAGGGTGATATGATTGCCCCTTTTGATTCTAATCAAACTAGAATGAAGTAATAGGACACTAAATCAGCGATTTGCTTACAAATTTGAAGGAAATAAGGAAACAATTTGATGGTTTCCTCAACTGAGGACTTGTGCGAGTTTTAAACATACTATTCAATACGAGAGTGATAAGATTGCTCCTTTTGTTGCTAAACAAAGTAATAGGACTCTAAATCATCTTTTTGTTTACAAATTTGAAGGAAATAATGAAACAACTATAAGGTTTCCTTATCTGAGGACTTGTGTTTATTGTATGCATGGTTTTGAAAGCGAGGTAGATAGGATTTCTCCTTTTGATGCTAAACAAAGTAGAACGAAGTAATAGGATTCTAAATCACCTATATCAGCTATTTTTGTACAAATTTGAAGGAAATAATGAAATAGTTTGATGGTTTCGTTAACTGAGGACTTGTGCGAGTTTTAAGCATACTATTGAATGCGAGTGTGATAGGATTGCTCCTTTTGATACTAGACAAAGTAGAACGAGGTAATAGGACTCTAAATCAACTATTTGTATACAAATATGAAGGAAATAAAGAAACAGCTATAATGTTTCCTTAATTGAGGACTTGTGTGAGTTGTACGCATAGATTTGAATGCGAGGGTGATATGATTGCTCCTTTTGATAACTAAATAAGTAATTTGTTTACAAATTTGAAGGAAATAAGGAAACAATTTGATGTTTTCCTCAACTAAGGACTTGTGCGAGTTTTAAGCATACTATTGAATGCGATAGTGATAGGATTGCTCCTTTTGCTGCTAAACAAAGTAATAGGACTCTAAATTATCTTTTGGTTACAAATTTGACGGAAATAATGAAACAACTATAAGGTTTCCTTATATGAGGACTTGTGTTTGTTGTACGCACGGTTTTGAAAGTGAGGTAGATAGGATTGCTCCTTTTGATGCTAAAGAAAGTAGAACGAAGTAATTGGATTCTAAATCAGGTATATCAGCTGTTTTTGTACAAATTTGAAGGAAATGATGAAATAGTTTGACGGTTTCCTTAATTGAGGACTTGTGCGAGTTTTAAGCATACTATTGAACGCGAGTGTGATAGGAATCCTCCTTTTGATGCTAGACAAAGTAGAACGAGGTAATAGGACACTAAATCAAATATTTGTATACAAATTTGAACGAAATAAAGAAACAGCTATAAGGTTTCCTTAACTGAGGACTTGTGTGAGTTGTACACATGGATTTGAATGCGAGGGTGATATGATTGCTCCTTTTGATGATAATCATAGTAGAATGAAGTAATAGGATTCTAAATAAGCGATTTGTTTGTAAATTTGAAGGAAATAAGGACACAATTTGATGGTTTCCTCAACTGAGGACTTGTTCGAGTTTTAAGCATACTATTGAATACGAGAGTGATATGACTCTAAATCATCTTTTTGTTTACAAATTTGAAGGAAATAATGAAACACCTACAAGGTTTCCTTATTTGAGGACTTGTGTTTGTTGAACGCATGGTTTTGAAAGCGAGGTAGATAGAATTGCTCCTTTTGATGCTAAACAAAGTAGAACGAAGTAATAGGATTCTAAATCAGCTATTTGTGTACAAATTTGAAGGAAATAATGAAATAATTTGATGGTTTTCTTAACTGAGGACTTGTGCGAGTTTTAAGCATACTATTGAATGCGAGAGGGATAGGATTGCTCCTTTTATTACTAAACAAAGTAATATTACTCTCAATCATCTATTTGCTTACAAATATGAAGGAAATAATGAAATAACTTTAAGGTTTCCTTAACTGAGGAGTTGTGTTTGTTGTACGCATCGTTTTGAAAGCGAGGTAGATAAGATTGCTCCTTTTGATGCTAAACAAAGTAGAACGAAATAATAGGACTCTAAATCAGCTATTTGTGTACAAATTTGAAGGAAATAATGAAACAATTTGATGGTTTCCTTAACTGTGGACTTATGCGAGTTTTAAGAATACTATTGAACGTGAGTGTGATAGGATTGCTCCTTTTGATGCTAGACAAAGTAGAACGAGGTAATAGGACTCTAAATCATCAATTTTTTTTTTTTTTACAAATTTGAAGGAAATAAAGAAACAACTATAAGGTTTCCTTAACTGAGGACTTGTGTGAGTTGTACGCATGGATTTAAATGCGAGGGTGATATGATTGTTTCTTTTGATGCTAACCATAGTTGAATGATGTAATAGTATTCTAAATAAGAGATTTGTATACAAATTTGAAGGAAATAAGGAAACAATTTGATGGTTTCCTCAACTTAGGACTTGTATGAATTTTAAGCATACTATTGAATGCGAGAGTGATAGGATTGCTCCTTTTGTTGCTACACAAAATAATATGACTCTAAATCATCTATTTGTTTACAAATTTGAAGAAAATAATGAAACAACTATAAGGTTTCCTTAACTGAGGACTTGTGTTCGTTGTGCGCATGGTTTTGAAAGCGAGGTAGATAGGAATGCTCCTTTTGACGCTAAACAAAGTAGAACGAAGTAATAGGACTCTAAATCAGCTATTTGTTTGCAAATTTGAAGGAAATAATGAAACAATTTGATGGTTTCCTCAACTGAGGACTTGTGCGAGTTTTAAGCATACTATTGAATGCGAGAGTGATAGGATTGCTCCTTTTGTTGCTAAAGAAAGTAATAGGACTCTAAATCATCTTTTTGTTTACAAATTTGAAGGAAATAACGAAACAACTATAAGGTTTCCTTAGTTGAGGACTTGTGTTTGTTGTACGCATGGTTTTGAAAGAGAGGTAGATAGGATTGCTCCTTTTGATGCAAAACGAAGTAGAATGAAGTAATAGGACTCTAAATCAGCTATTTGTTTACAAATTTGAAGGAAATAATGAAACAATTTGATGGTTTCCTTAACTGGGGACTTGTGCGAGTTTTAAGCATACTATTGAATGCGAGTGTGATAGGATTGCTCCTTTTGATGCTAGACAAAGTAGAACGAGAGAATAGGACTTTATATCATCTCTTTGTTTACAAATTTGAGGGAAATAAAGAAACAACTATAAGGTTTCCTTAACTGAGGATTTGTGTGAGTTGTACGCATGGATTTGAATGCGAGCGTGATATGATTGCTCATTTTGATGCTAACCATAGTAGAATGAAGTAATAGGATTCTAAATAAGCAATTTGTTTACAAATTTGAAGGAAATAAGGAAACAATTTGATAGTTTCCTCAACTAAGGATTTTTGCGAGTTTTAAGCATACTATTGAATGCGAGAGTGATATGATTGCAAGTCTAATTGGATTATATTATAAGTCCAAATGAGATATTAAACTAAGTTAAATAAATTAACTTAGTAGTGTATGTAATTAATTAAACCTTGATCCATGTAATAATTAAACTACTCAATGCTTGTTTTAATTAAATGTAACATAGGGTATTAATGTTAGTCCAATGTAATAATTAAATTGAGTCCAAACAAATTAAATGAATGAGCCCAACTTATTTAATTCCTAAGTCCAAAGTGGAGCCCAATAGGAAGTCAAAATGTTGGTCAATGGTTATATATATAGATGTATATATGTATATATAAGCTATAAAAATAAAGCAAAAATGGGAGATTTAATCCCATTTCACTGAGATTTAGTGGGGCCCCAATGGTGTGTCTAGCTAGCTTTGTGGTTGAGTGGAAAATACTCCATTGGTTGCTTGTTTTGAGTTTTGATGGAAGTCATTCATATTGGTCATTCAAGATGGTCAATCAAGCTAGTCATTCATGAGAATAGTAAGCATACTTAGGAGCACTAATTGACTAGTGTTGGTTGATTAGGAGAGCTAATGGTGGGTTCCTAGACTTCAATAAATAAAGAGGAGCAAAGCATTGTATAGTTTGTTTACTCATTTGCTTATTTTTACTAACTTATAGAGAAGAGAAGTTCTACAGAGAAGCTAGAGATTTTGTAAGATGAATGTTAAGTCATTAAGGAGGATATCTATGTTCGGGTAGGTCAAGAAGATCACGAAAGAGGTCCAACCATTTTCAAGAAGAAGATTTTCTTTTAAAGGTTGAAAAGTTTTCTTAACCTAGATCTTGTTATTTATGTTGTTAAATGTTGAACTAGAAATGTTATAAATGATGTATGATATGTATATGATGTATGTAGAGTCATAAAATATGATGGTCTAGCAACTAATGCTTGTAACATCATGTTTGAACTGATCGAACCAAGGATTTATGAAGTAAGTTTTTATTCTGTCCTTGTGAGCGATTTTAATCCTAGATCCGTTTGGAATTTGGATTTCTGATCTAAAGAGAAGTTGTAGAGGGGGAAATTCTGATGAGAATGGACATACGAATCACCCCAAAATATTTTGAAATGAAAAAGTTATGGTAATTCTAGTAAAGGAGGGTCGGGCAGTCCTCAAGTTAGGGTTTCGAAAATTTTGTATTACCGCCGCAGCGATGGAAACCACTGCCACAACGGTCAAACATTCTTCCAAAAATCTGTTTTAGCCGTCCTGGTCGGGTCGGGACAGGTCGGGTCAGTCCGGGTTGAGTTTTTAGTGGAAATTTAAGTTGAAATACATGTAAAATGAATGTGTTTGAATACTAAACCTATATATGTAGAGTTTATTAGTGACTTAATGGTATCTAAATGTATAAAATAAAGACTAAAGTTAACACAATTAAAAAGTTAACTATTGATAATATTTGAAGAATATTAAAATATTATTAAATGATGAATAATATTAGTATAAGATTAAAAGGTTATAAAATGAATAATAACATTAGTATATGATGAAAATATTATTAAATAATTAATGACATTATTAAATGATTAAAATATTATTAAATGGACAATAATATTTATAAGTAATTAAAATATTATTAAATAATTAATAATATTAATAAGTGATTAAAATATTATTAGATGGTTAATAATATCAATAAGTGATTAAAATATTATTAAATGGTTAATAATATTTGAATGTAGTTGTATATTGTAATATCCCAGATATTTTCAAGATTTTAAATAATATCTTAATTGATTTTATTAAAGGTTAAGGTTTAAAACCTAGAATTTGAGAAGAAAGATGTGTAGAAAATGGGTGAACATTTTTTTTAACATAAGGTATTTGTTAGAAAATTAAATGTGGAAATATTTTAACGATGCTTGTAAAGAATTTATTAAGAAAATAAATTCAATTGAAAAGTGAAGGTGATTATATTAATATATATACCTAGAGTTGAGTTTGTTAGTCAAACAAGATGATCTGTGAAGTAAATTAAGTACTCAATTAAACTAATAAATTAATTAGTTTAAAAATGGAGTAAGAAGAAAACACATAAAATATAATTAATTAAGTTAATTATATTAGTTAAGGTTTAAAGTTATTGTGAAGCTAAAATGATTGTCTAGAATGACAATATTAAGAAATTAAATTAATTAAGTAATTAACTTAATTATTAAGTTGTTGTATAGACTCCATTAATGGATTTAAGCAAGCCCAATATTTGAATGGTTGAAAATCTTGTTGGTAATTATAGAGGTCCAAATAACTTTAAGGATCTAGCCTCATGAAGAGTTCAAGTAATTTAATTACTACTAGTGGACTAGCCCAAAAGAATTATAAATGTTAGCCCAATATAAGAATATTGATATGAAGTGGGTAATTAAATAATAAGCCCAAATGTTATGTTGATTATAGTCCAAGAGGTAATTACTATAAGTCAAATTAAATTAATTACCTAGCCCAAGTTATAAAGATGTGTGAGTTGTGTTGGGTAGCCCAAATAATTAAATAAGGGAGCCCAATGCAAAATAAACTAGTAGCCCAAATATTGAGTCCAAATTTAAAAGTCAAATATTGGTCAATATGTTGGGAGAATAAATTCAAGTATTGTTAAGTGTAGAGAATTAACTAATGTAGGGTTAATTGAACAACCCTAGTTGGTAGATAAGAGAGAGCATTAACCAAACATTGGTTAAATGCTAGGTGGGTGAATTTGATGATGAGAATTAACTATGGATAAGTTAGTTGAATAACCCTAGGTAGTAAATAAATTAAAGATTTAACTATGCATGGGTTAGTTGTAGGAAGAATATTATAGATACAATTGTGTATGTATATAATTCACCAAGGTATAATTTATATGTAACCATGGGTTGGATGTTGTAGAGAGTTAACCACATGTGGGTTAAGTATTGGTGATTGTTGCTTATTTTACACTTTACCATTTATGTTGCTTGTAGTCAAGTTGATGGATGACATTTTAAATATAAAAAATACAAGTATTGTGCATGTATAAATGAATATATATACATATATTGGTGTATATATATATAGATGCTTATATAATTATATAGGACATAAAAAATAAAACCTTAACCAATGCTAGAGTTAAGTGTTAGTAAATATATAAATATATTGGATATATATGTATACTTAATTGTAGAGAATTAACCTTACTTGGGTTATTTGGTGGAAGATGTGTGTATGTTTAATTGATGAGCTTGAACCATGGTTGGTAGTTAAGTTAACATAGGTTACAAGAGCAATAGTCTTAACCACACTTTAGTTAAGTGTTGGAGAAAGGTTGCTTTTGTTTTACTCAATTGATAACTTGTAAGCAAACTTGATGGAGGTCAATCAACATGTCAATCCAAGAGTCAATCAATCAAATAGTAATCATAAATTAGTCTATAATTTAATCAATGTTAGTTGATTAGTAAGAGTTAATGATGATTAAGGGTGTGCTATAAATATAGTGCTCCACACATTGGCTATGTTTGTTAGCCATTTGTCTAGAATTTCTAGAGAGAAAAGAGAGAGCTCTTGGAGAGAAAAGCAAACAAACACTTGTGAGTTGAAGGAGATTGCTAGGGGAGGAGCTTGGTGGATGGCACATAGCTTCATAGCATACGTTGGAAGGAGAAGAAGAAGAGCACACAAGTCCATAAGGTTAAAAAGTACTCTAAACTTTCCTAAGTTCATTTTTGTAATCTATATAAGTTTTAAACGGTTAAAATATAGTTTTAACCGATAAAAAGTTATTTTGATGCTCTAGAAGTCTTAAGCTATGTTATATTAGTAGAATCATGGTTTGATAGGTTTATAACATGATTTGGTATGGGTGGTGTACATATAAATTGAAGAAAACGATATATAAAGCTTTACCGGTAAAACCCTATGTAGCTATGTGCTATATTTTGTGTCATTTAGAAATGTACAAGTTAAATACTTGATTTATATGGCTAGAAAGTTTTATGAGTGAGTTATAAAGCCAACACAACTTGAATCTCACAAAAAGATGAAAAAACAAAGAAGTTATGGTTTTTATCGCAAATGATGTTGATTTTAAAACCTTAGGTTGCATTGTGAGCCATTTTTAGTCTAGTTCCGTTAGGAATTTGGATTTGTGATCTAACTAGAAGTTGTAGATATTGAAATTCGACACAATTTAGACTCAAGAATCACTCAAAAATAGTTCCGTATGAAAAAGTTATGGCAGTTTGAGTAAAGGAGGTCCGGACAGCCAAAATGAGCGCCGCCAGCGCTCGGACATTCTGTTTTGAGCGCTGGCAGCTCTCAAATAACACTATGACCAGCGCTGGTACAGTGAAAAAAATTCCAAATTTTGATATTTTAAAGTTTTATCAAGTCGGAACTCCGGTTTAACTTGTCGGTTAATGAAAAGTTTAAACGAAACGTCGTTAGGGACTTAAAACCTAAGATAAACTTGTAAAATGAATGTGTTTGAATATTAAACCAATATATATATAAAGTCTATTAGTGACTCATTGGTAGTTAAATGTATAAAATAAAGACTAAGGTTAACATTATTAAAAAGTTAACTATTTGTATGGTTTAAAGAGTATTAAAATATGGTTAAATGATTAAATATGTAAGTAACTAAAATGTTATGAAATGATTAATAACATTAGTATAAGATTAAAAAGGCTATTAAATAATTAATGATATTAATAAGTGATTAAAATATTATTAAATGGTTATAATATTAATAAGTGATTAAAATATTATTAAATAGTTAATAATATTAATAAGTGATTAAAATATTATTAAATGGTTAATAATATTAAGAAGTGATTAAAATATTATTAAATGGTTAATAATATTAATAAGAGATTAAAATATTATTAAATGGTTAATAATATTAGTAAGTGATTAAAATAGTATTAAATAGTTAATAATATTAATAAGTGACTAAAATATTATTAAATGGTTAATAATATTAATAAGTGATTAAAATATTATCAAATGGTTAATAATATTAATAAGTGATTAAAATATTATTAAATGGTTAATAATATTAATAAGTGAAAAATATTATTAAATGATTAATAATATTAAGAAGTGATTAAAATATTATTAAATAGTTAATAATATTAAGAAGTGATTAAAATATTATTAAATGATTAATAATATTAATAAGAGATTAAAATATTATTAAATGATTAATAATATTTGAAGGTAGTTGTATATTATCAAAGATAGATAATATTTTGAGATATTTGATACGTTATTTAATATCCGAATCATTAAGTTATGTAAAAGAAGAAAGTTTAATTGAATTAAACCAATGTAAATAGTCCAATTGTGACTAATTTAGACAGCTTATTAAAAGTGGGTCGTACGAAGCATGTGTTGTGAATGCGTAAGTTGGTTAAGTGTACCCGACCTGTCCAACTAGATTTGGGTTAGGGTTTTTGTCCGGAACGTATAGGTTCATTTGTCAGACAACTAAAGAGTTAATACTTTGAAGTTAAGGTCTTAAATTAAGACTAAGTAATAGTCATTACATCTAATGATTATTTCAATTTTCCTATATAAATTGTAGGTTGAACGAGAGACGCAAATAAGCGTAACTAGTAGAAGCAAACAAGGCAAGTTTTTCAGAACGTGTTGCATTATGTGCATAATTTATATGTTTGTTATTAAACCGTAATGTGCTCATACGTGGTTATGTGCAAAGATGTTTTAATGTGCCTTTGTGCAATAAGTTGATTTGAACCGTTGATATGCAATAGTTGATTTAAGACAATTGTTCTGCATTGAACTATATGTCATTATAGAGGCTAGACATGAAGCATATATTAAATGTGAGGCATGATATGCATGAGCAGTATGTCATAAACTGAAATGCGTGAAAAGCATGATGTTAGTATAAATTGCAGATTTTATGTGAAGCATGTAATGTGTTATGTGTAACTGTTGAACTTGCTGAGCCGTCGTGCTCACTCTTGCCTAAACCAACATTTTCAGATAAGGCTAATTACATGAAGTTCTCGATAAAGAATAAGGAACAAGAAAACATATTACTTCCATTGAAGATCTAAATATCTATTGTAGATATCAGTCCGAATTGGACAGGTAAATGATTGTGTAGCATAAGACCTAGTTGGTATGTTATATGAGTATTAAATACTCAAATTGATTGTAATAGAATGTCGTATCAGGTATGATATTAAGACAAACTAAGAATGCATAAAGATTGCGATTCTGGAATGGAAAGAGATGTTATAAAATTGTACTTAAATGATTATATATCAATTATAATATTGTTATAAGTCATGAACGATAAGGAAAAGGTAGTACTCGTGTTGAACTGGATCTGAGGTTCGGGGGACCCGAATTCGGGGTCATCACATTTATTATCAAAGATAGATAATATTTTGAAGTATTCGGTACATTATTAAATGTCCAAATCATTAAGTTATGTAAAAGAAGAATGTTTAATTAAATTAAACCGATGTAAATAGTCAATTTGTGACTAAATTTTAGACAACTTATTAAAAGTAAGTCGTACGAAAAACGTGTAGTGAAGGTGTAAGTGGTTAAGTTTACTGACATGTCCAACTAGGTTTGTTGGGCTAGGGTTTTTGTCCGGAACGTAAAGGTTGATTTCTCATAAAACTAAAGAGTTAATTAATAAATTGAAGTTAAGGTCTTAAGTTAAGACTAATTAATAGTCATTGTAACTAATGATTATGTCGATTTTACATATAAATTATAGGTTGAACGAAAGACGCAAATAAGCGTAAATGGTAAAAGCGAACCAGACAAGTTTTTCAGAACTTGCTCCTATGTGCATTAAAATGCTACAACGTGATTTTATATTATTGATATGCAGATTTATTGATGATATTTGTGATATGTGAAAAGCATGAGTTGTGATTACATGTGAAATATGAAGCATGAATTGCTAGAGACTAGTTGGTTAGTATATGTGATGCATAAATAGTATGAAGCATTCATAAGATGAAAAATATGAAATGCATGATTTAAGAATAAAATGCAGAGCATGTATAATATATGAAGTATGTAATGTGTTATGTGTAACTGTTAAACTTGCTGAGCCGTCGTGCTCACTCTTGCTTAAAACCAACATTTTCAGATAGTACAAGTTATTCGAAGTTTTTGATAAAGATCAAGAAACAGGAATGCATATTACATTTACTGAAGGTCTAGCACAACCATTGTAGATATCAGTCCGAATTGGACAGGTAAAATGATTGTTTAGTATAAGAATTGATTGGTATGTAATATGAGTGTTAAATACTCAAATTGATTATAATAGAATGTTGTATCATGTATGATATTGAGACATACTAGCAATGTATAAAGATTGCTATTCTGGAATAGAAATAGATGTTGTAAAATTGTAAATGATTATTTATCAATTATAATATTATTGTAATTCATGAACAATAAGGAAAAAAGGTAGTACTAGTGTTAAACCGGATTCGGGGTCGTCATAAGTTGGTATCAGAGCTGATAGGTTAAAAACCTTAGGTAAAAGTACCTTTCAGCAAATAGTTACCGTACAATTCAATCCTTCTACCATACAATGTCCCAATCAAATATAAGACACAAAATTTCTATCAAGTCTTATTTATTTGATTATATGCATTTCAATTCACAAATACACAACTCTAGTTAATGTAAATTAGAAACTCCTTTCTAATTCCATTCAACCCTGGTCAGGGATTTCTAAGTTGTCACTTATTGAATCGCATAGGACATTCTCTCCCTTTACTGGAAGTGGTAGATCCTTTGTTGATCATTCACCTATCTCCATATGTACCTTATTATACCCAAACATATCCTTTGATGTACCAACAGGTCTTAAGGAATATGTCAAAGTATAACTTAGTACACACAAGATACTATAATGATCTCAAGTCCAAGGATCACTTTTATGACTATCACATAAGGAACTCCTATTGACAGACAAGTAAAACTCCATTAGGTGTCCTTGAGCGAGTCACGTTCAGTGAACTTATTCTCTAATAAGCACCTACATACTTGATTTAATGTCTCTACACAAATGATTATGAGATCAATCATCATCTTCATAAGAGCAAGCATAGTATGTATCAATCTATCCGGATCTACTAATCCCTTTTTTAGTGATCCAACGATTATGAACAATTTTAGTTTTGATCTATCTTGAATTTAGATCTCATTAGCATGATCCTCATCATGATTCTAAAAGCATTGCTCGAAAACTATGGGTTTATCCATTTGATTAATTCAAGTAATTAATCATAAATAAAGAAATGCCTTGATACTTTTATTAATAAATGAACAAGATTACAAAGTATATGCTTGTCACATCAAATGTGATTGGCTTGAGGGAATATTACTTTCACAGTGTGTATCGAAGAAGAAAGATATGCACTGATGGCATGTGTTTCCTTACAGTGTTGAATAGTTGAGAAACTAATATATTTGTTCTTGATTTAATGACCGCTTAACTTCCTATATTGATTAGTGGTCGGGTTGACCAATTTCTTGCATGGGAAAGAGATTGTATTTGGTTTGACAACCACTTAGCTTCTTATAGTGATAATCTATTTAAATCTGGTGTCACGCTATTCGTTATATGTATGTTGAGAAGGTGATTATTTTCTCATATATATAACAGATAGGTAGAGGATGTTAAGATAAGATCATATTCTGAGAACCGACACGTATGGTAAGTTCGTGACTCATAGTCATGTGGTGGAGCCCCTCAGCGAATGGGTGACTTTATCCTAACTAGGACAAGCTCCTCAAACCATATGATTGTGGTAAATTCCTGAGCCCAAATATGTGGTAAGTTTGATGAATAGTGAGTGTGGGTAGAGTTAATTAGCAAGATTAAAGCTATACTAGATATAGTTATTAAGCTGAAAAAGATGAGGAGAAATTTGAGGTATTTTGAGGTTTTAGGATATTCCAAATCTTCTAGCTATGATAGTCTTTGAAATTCTTAAAAATCATGCCAAAGTCGCTTTTTTGTGCTTTTGAAAAGACAAATGTATTTTAGAGATCATTAATGCACTTAGTATTAGATGTATTTTTAAGCCAACCATGGTATGATGTAATATGACAAAGTCATAAAATGATTTTTAGTATTTTGAAACGTTTAAAATAAAGTCTATACTAATTGTTTCGGCTAGACAATTTGATTTGAAAATATCAAAATATATTTATAAAATCATCACACGCCATTAAAGCTATGGTACAGAGATGAAAAAGACGAAATTCTCAACGCATTGTTGCAACGGTGCGGTAGCATGAAGTCCTAAAAATGTATTTCGGTTATTTTAACTAATCTGAAATGATTTTCGATTCGTAATATACGAACATTTCAATGATGTGAGTCTATGTCATTTATTTTGACTGGACACTTTTGGTCAGAAATGACTCAAGTTTTATTTCCAATCCAACTTATGCTGGAGCGAAAGTTTATAGTAAGTCTGAGGTGAACAACCCTATAATGGGGGATATGTCAGAGCCATGAATAAAGAATCCACGAGGGGACGCCTAAGAGTGGTGACACGCTGATATAACAAAATATGGGTTGGTAAATCCAGAGAGCTCAATCCTAAGTGAAGTCGTTGTGCACAACGCCAGAGTACGATAGATTGATCACCTAGCATACAAAACAATTGTGGAATATTTCCAGTCTTTGTGATTGATAAACCTTCTCGCAGATGTTCACGGTCTTTATGACCCCTCAGCATAGTATGAAAGTTTTAATGAATATTTTGATTTTCAATTTATTCTTTTGTAAGATATTGATTTTCAATTTATTATTCTACAAGATATTCCATTGTTCTAGAATTTTAAGTTAGAAGTATGAATTTCCTAGAAAATGGTGGTCATATAATTTGTTGAGTAAATAGATATTCTCAGAGATGAAAATAGGTAGAATTGAGTATGATGAAATTTCGGGGACGATATTCTTATAAGAAGGGGTGAATGTAATATCCCAGATTTTAACAAGAATTGTAAATAAGATTTGAAATAATTAATTAAAGGTTATGGTTTAAAACCTAGAGTTGTTGAAGTGAGATGTATAGAAAATGGGTAAACATTTTTTTTTAACATAATTTATTTGTTGGAAATTAAATGTGGGAATATTTTAATAATACATGTAGAGAATTTATTAAGAAAATAAATTCATTTGAGAAGTGAAGGTGGATATATATATATATATATATATATATATAGAGAGAGAGAGAGTTGTGTTTGTTAGCCAAACAAGAAGATGAGTAAATTAAATACTCAATTAAATTAATAAATTAATTAGTTTAAATATGAAGTCATGAAATAAAATTAATTAGGTTAATTATATTAGTATGAGTTAAAGTTGTGGAAAGTTTAGGATGATTGTCTTGGATGACAATAATGTGAAGTAATTAATTTAATTCTTAAGTTGTTGTATAGAGTCCATTAATGGATTACAGCAAGCCCAAGATTTGAATGGTTGAAAGTCTTATTGGTAATTTATATAGAGGTCCAAATAAATTTATGGATCTAACTTCATGAAGAGTACAAGTAATTTAATTACTACTAGTAGACTAGCCTAAAAGGATTATAGATGTTAGCCCAATATGGGAATACTTGCATGAAGGTGTGTAATTAAATAAGAGAGTCCAATACAAAGTAAACTATGTATCCCAAACATTTAAAAGTGAAATGATGGTCAAGGTGTTGGGAAATTTCAAGAATTGATTAGTTAGAGAATTAACTAATGTAAGGTTAATTAAATAACCCTAGTTGGTAGGCAAGAGAGGGCATTAACCAAACATTGGTTAATTGATAGGTAAATGAATGTAATGATAAAAATTAACCATTGATGAGTTAATTAAGTAACCCAATGTAGGAATAACTATATGTGTATGGATAATTATATTATAAACCCAAGTTAATGATAAAAGGTAGTTAATGAATTAAATTTAATCAAGTCGAAGTACTTGTATTAAGTTTGAAAACTATCTGGAATGTGAAAAATAGAACTACCGCCGCAGCGGTAGTAATCACCGCCGCAGCGGTGGTACAGACTGTTTGAAAATTAAAAGTTTATTGAATTAAATTGAAGTACTAGTATGTATGAGCATCAGGGTTTAAATAAAATAAACCCAAGATATATTAAGTGTTAGTGATTTAATCGACTAACTCAATTAAGTAGTCCAATGGACTTATAGATAGAAAGCCTAATTGGATTATGTAATTAAGCTAATGTGTTTATTTAATAAACCCAAGGTGGTAGAATAATTTAAAGCAAGTCTAATTGGATTATATTATAAGTCCAAATGAGGTATAAAACTAAGTTAAATAAATTAACCTAGTAGTCTATGTAATTAATTAAACATTGATCCATGTAATAATTAAACAAGCTCAATGTTTGTTTTAATTAAATATAACATATGGTATTTAATGTTAGCCCAATGTAATAATTAAATTGAGCCCAAACAAATTAAATGAATGAGCACAACTTATTTAATTCATAAGTGAAAGTAGTATGCCATCAAGCCAATCACATTTGATGTGATAAGCATATACTTTGCAATCTTGTTCATTTATTAATAAAAGTATCAAGGCATTTCTTTATTCATGATTAATTACTTGAATTAATCAAATGGATAAACCCATAATTTTCTAGCAATGCTTTTAAAACCATGATGCTGATCATGCTAATGAGATCTAAATTCAAGATAGCTCAAAACTAAAATTGTTCCTAATCGTTGGATAACTAAAAAGGGGATTAGTAAATCCAGATAGATTAGTATATACTATGTTTGCTCTTATGAAGAGGATGATTGATCTCATAATCATTTGTGTAGAGACACTAAAGCAAGTATGTAGGTGCTTATTAGAGAATAAGTTTACTGAATGTGACTCGCTCAAGGAACACCTAATGGAGTTTTACTTGTTTGTCAATAGGAGTTCCGTATGTGATAGTCGTACAAGTGATCATTGGACTTGAGTCATCATAGTATCTTGTGTGTATTAAGTTATACTTTGACATATTCCTTAAGATCTATTGGTATATCAAAGGATATGCTTGGGTATAGTAACGTACACATGGAGATAGGTGAATGATCAACAAAGGATCTACCACTTCCAGTAAAGGGAGAGAATGTCCTATGCGATTCAATAAGTGACAACTCAGAAATTCCTGGGCAGGGTTGAATGGAATTAGAAAGGAGTTTCTAATTTACATTAACTAGAGTTGTGTATTTGTGAATTGAAATGCATATGATCAAATAAATAAGACTTGACAGAAATTTCATGTCTTATATTTGATTGAGACATTGTATGGTAGAAGGATTGAATTGTACGGTAACTATTTGCTGAAAGGTTCTTTTACGATCAAATGTTGAAATCTATATTATTTGGAAAGTCGACTAATCGCTAAGGGGACTTAACCTTATTGTAGAATAATTATTTATTCTGAATTAAAAAGTTAATTCGTAATAAATGAATGAGAATTGTTCAAATTTATTTATTATACAACCGGTTTAATATGGAGAACCTAAAGGGTCACACCGCAAAAGAGTAATATTTATTTTAGAAGTGGATGACATAATCGTAATAATAAATTAAGTATATCTAATTTATACTATGGTGATAGAATAACTTAAATAGCTTAATATTTATAATTTAGTATTTTAGAAATATTAATTATAAATTAATAAGAGGAGTCTTATTATTATTATTATTATTATTATTATTATTATTATTATTATTATTATTATTACTAATAGTATTATTATTTAGTTCCTAAATGGTTTAGGAATTAATTAATAAGAAGTAATATTATTATTAAATAATTAAGTTCCTAAATAGTTTACGAATTATAATTATAATAATTAATTAAGTTACTAAATGGTTTAGTAATTAATTAATAAGAAGTACTCTCATTATTAAATAATTAAGTTCCTAAATGGTTTATGAATTGTAATTAATTAATTTAGTTCCTAATTAAATTGGGAATTAAATTAAAACCCTAATCCTAAATAGTTTAGGAGTGTTGAATAGATCTATAAATAAGAAGAGTCTTATCATAGATCAAAATTACACACTCTTTCATTAGATTAGAGAGAGTACTTCATAATTCTCTACATCTAAGGAGTTAGAGAGAGGGAGAGAATTAGAGCTAGTCACCCATGGTTTAGAGAAACCAAAAATCTACTTCTTTAATTTATAGATCTCTTGGTGGATCACCTCTAGAGGCTTCAAACTTGGGGAGCCACTAGGTGCGATTCGTTTATATATATATATATATATATATATATATATATATATATATATATATATATATATATATATATATAACTAACAAGCAACATGTATTTGGTGTATTATCTAAACCGAAACTTGCGGTATATATATATGTATTGGCCACAGTTTTGTTACTACCGTGTATTATATAATATATATATTAACCGGTAATTATATATATATATATTATTAATATATACGATATATTTATAATATATATTAATTAGCCACACAGTTTGGTAATTTTCTGCAAATTTAAAATTTCAAAATAAAAGAGTTTATTTTGGGTAATTTTAAAACAATAAAAATAAATAGTTTATTTTTTTAATAATTTTATAATTAAAATAAAAGGTTTATTTTAAACATGAAATTAGATTTCATGCAACTTTAATTGCTCATTAAATGATACCAATACATATATGGAATGTTTATTTAATTCATGAGATGAATATTATTTATTAATATATATGTTGATATATATGATAATAAATGTGATTGGATTTAATTTTAATTAAATGCATGAATGAATGAGTTTTAATAAATGGGGTTTGCGTACCTCGTCTTTCTAATTTTTCTGATGTATAATTCTATCTCCCTCCTCTGTACTTCCCCTTGACTGTTGATCAAGGTTTTCTATTTATTGTAAATAATTTGTAATAGGATTAGTTAGAATTATTTTGAAGAATTGGAGCAAAGAAGCAATGAGCGCATGAAGACCCGTTTGTAATAGAGCCCAGATTTAAATGTAATAGTTACATTTAATTTAATTTATTCTTGCACCCTAGGTTTGACCAATTGATTTATTTGGTGGCTCGAATAAATCAAACTAGAATAAAAGTCCATAATCAATCCAAGTAGAATATAGTATTCTATATGTGCATGCTTATTTATATATATTATATTTTATCAAACATGCTTCGCATGTTAATTAATATGACGCGTATTTTATATATATATGTGCATGCGCGCTAAACAAGATGAGATAATTAATATTAACAAACCCCTAATGATGTAGAATAAATATTATTTATAAAATGAATTAAAATGTTTAATTCATGAATTAAAGGAGTTTAATTCAATTAAATAAAATTAGAATTGTTCTAATTTATTTATTCTACTACTCATAATATTAAGTTGTAACGTTCAAAGATATTTATTAAAAATATCGAACGTCGCCTTCTAGCATGGTAAAACGATAGAGTATCAAATAATCATTATAAGTTTGTTGTGTCACACAAGGCTTCTATTAATTTTTTGAAATATTGTTTTATCATATTTGATGTTTATAAAAAGAATTGAACATTACTGTTTTGTTGTGTCACACAAGGACAATCTTTTTCTCTTCTAATATAAGAAAATGCTAGGTTGGACTTAACTTGGATAATTTTGATTTTGATGTCTCACACATGATCATAATAATCTAAGAGACAAAATAAAAGGAGTTACATGTTGATGTAATTGACAAGAGTTGTCTACCTATTTATTTATATATCGTTTGTTGTGTCACACAAGGCTATATACATTTGAAATAAGATCATTATTCTCACTAGCAAATCTTTAACTAGATTTGTCGAACTATATAAGGAGGGTAATATAGTTTGTAGAAAATAGTGGGAGACACCATTTTAAATAAAGACCTAATTTATTTTGGTAATTAATAAAATGAATACATGTTAATGTTGTTATTAATTCACTTAAAGAATATTGCTATGTTTAATTCACTAACACTGCATAGCATATTGGATGCTAACAATTAATCGAACCGAATTATTCAGATTGATTAAACAAATTTGAGAATAGTTCTCAAATGCAGAAAAGCTAGCAAATTTCCTTAATTTGCCTATTCTTGCAAATGTTGCAGACTAAGCCTCTGAGGAAGAGATTGCTATTTTGTTAAATGGCAAGATGATGCAAGGGTGGCTCAATGCATCATGCTCTCATCCATAAGTATCGAGTTACAGCGTCAACAATAGAAAATGGATACACCTACTATATTGCTGCACATTCAATAGTTGTATGGTGAACAAAGTAGGTCAACTAGATATAAGATATCTAATGAGCTTTTCCAATCTATAATAATCAATGACACTACAGTAAAAGATGCATGTCCTAAAGATGATCAATTGGATTGATCAATTAGGACAAACATGTTTTGTCAATGATGGAGAGTTGAGTTAAGATTCGATCTTGCAGTCATTCACTGAGCAATTCAATTATTGTTGAGCAAGTATCTACACTCGTAGTTACTTGACAGACCTTTGAGTGAATTAATTATCAAAAATTACTTCACATCGCTATTGATTATTGTATTCGCACATAGTGCTTTTGCAACTGTTTAAGGATGTCTAAGCTAATTGCTTCGGCTAGACAAATGCATGTTTAAATTCATTTAATTGAATATTATAAAAGCTTATCCAAACCATTGGCTGGTGCGGATTCTTACAGTAAGACTGAGAAAGAACAACCCTAGTTAAAGGGGATTTTTATTTGTCGGGAAACCGAATGCGCACAAGAAATCTAAATGTTATGCATATACATAGGACATGAGAGGACTGATCCCCTCAAGTGTCCCGTTATTTTTAACAAGGTGTCAGACATTGTATGTCTGTTCTACCTTAGTAGAAGTTCACGGTCATTAAAGACCACTCAGCAGTAAAGAGTCAATCCATTCTTATTTTAAACATTGATTCTTGATATCTTTCACAAATTGTTATTGTTGAAAACCTTGAAGTTATTTCCCTTCATCATGATATATCTTATGTTGTTGTTTATAAACTTGCTGAGCCCTTTAGTTGCTCATTCTTGCTATATCATGACTATATTTCAGCTAAGCCCGACTACTCTAAGTCAGACAAAGGCAAGGGGAAAGCGAATGCGTAGTTTAGTAGATGCATGCTAGTTTAAATTACTGTTATGTAATTACTGTTGTAAATCTTTTGTATTTTCCCTTAAGATATGTAATGTTTAAGATTAAGGTAATAGACCTTGGGAAGTGTAGTCTTTTGTTAAGGAACCTTTTGTATTATTCCGCGAAGTTTGAATACAATTTATGTATTTCATTGTTGTTAAGTATTGTACAGTGAGAACCAAACCCGAGGTTAAAGAACTCGGATTTGGGGTCGTCACAGGTTGGTATCAGAGCTGTAGATTAGAAACATTAGGATTGCGAAACCTAGGTTATAACCTTAGTACTAAGCTCTTATCGAGTGCGTTAGGAGATGAATCGGGGAGATTCATCATGTTATGTATTTTTGGAGATGGATTGAGAAAATTCATCTAGCCGAGATGTACATGATAAAATATCATTTCATTTCATCAATGAATATATTTTATTGCTGTAGTAACATGTGTTATTTATGTTATTGTAGGATGACGGAGATAGGACAGTCGAGCACTGCTGTAGAGGATGTGATTTTTACGGATATCCCTATGGATACCACACAGCCACGGGTGGCTGCACCTGTCGAGGAGCCAGAGTCAGATCCCGAGGAGGGAGATAGAGAGGACGCTGTCTGGGGCGGAGTTATTCGGCAGTACAGTGAGGAGGAGGACGATACTGAGGATGAGGAGCCAGCAGAGTATGTTGATGGCATGGGCACCGTCGCCAGTGACATCATCGATACTCTGACTACGGCTAATGATGAGCTAGAGGAGAGGGTTCAGCACATAAAGGAGCAAAACCAGATCCACCAGCAGACGGAGGAGCAGTACAGAGATACAACTTATATGTTCTCCGGCGAGAACATAGAGCTGAAGGCGAGGATGGCCGAGATGGAGGCCAAGTTGGTAGCTGCTGAGCTGAAGATTCAGCAGACACAGGCAGAGAGGGAGGCCATGAGGGGCCAGATGCAGCAGGCAGAGGAGGCGAGAATAGATATAGAGATCCAGCGTGATGCAGCTCACGGACAGATGATGGAGCTGGAGGACGAGGTTAGGGAGAAGAGGGTGAGGATAGATAGACTCAGTTACGTCTATCGCTCATTCTTTGGTAGATTCCAGAGTATGGTGCATTATTATCCTGTTGAGGAGGGCTAGACCTTGCACACCATTAGTAGGGGCGTGGTTAGGGCTAAAGGAGATGAGGAGTATAGCGATGCAGTTCGTCGAGGGATGCGCCGTTAATTGTATTATTTCCTTTATCTATTTATGTACATAGATGCAGTAGAAACCCAACTTTTGTCTTGATAGAGGGTTAGTATGTTGTAAATTCCAACTCTATGAAGTTGTGGGATATGTTTATGTTAGATCCCGTCTTTTGTTTTAACTATCGGGGTTAGCAGCGTTTATAGCAGTATGCTTATGATGTAAAAGTGCTATGCACTGTGTTTTAACATATGAATATAAATGCATTTTCGTTTATGTTTATATGTGTCAAAAAAATTATTTGTGCTTTAGTTTAAATTACTTAAGCTACAAAACGAAAGTAAAAAGATTGAAACAACTTTAATAAATTAAATTTTCTTTATACAGAAAATGCCGCCACAGAGAAGAAATCAACGACTACCCCCACCACCACCCGAAGAGTCAGTCAATGCAGGAGGGGTACCACCAAACCCTGTCCAAGAGTTCGTGGAAATGCTAATGGGAGCATTCCGTGGACGCAACGCAGAGGCTACTAGAGCAGCAAACCCTGCCGCTCCACTAGCAAGCTTTAAGGATTTCAAACTAATAGGACCACCCGAGTTCAAAGGAACCACGGATCCTATAGAAGCACAGACCTAGATAGAGGAGATGGAAAAAGTCTTCGAGGTCGCACGAGTAGCGGAGGAGCAAATGACCTCATTTGCTACCTTCATGATGAAAGGGGAGGCCAGCCACTGGTGGAAGGCCAATAAAAGTAGAGCAGGGGAGGGAACGATCGCGTGGGCCTGATTCAAAGAAGTATTCTTGGAAAACTACTTTCCAGAGAGTACACAGGCTAGGATGGAAATCAAATTCCTAGAGCTTAAGCAGGGTAACTTGTCCGTATCCGAATATGCTGCCAAGTTCAATGAATTGGCAAGATTTGCTCCACATCAGGTGGACACTGAGGCGAGATGCGCCACAAGATTTGAGCAGGGGCTGAAACCGTGGGTTTACAGTCGAGTAGCTGTTCTCCAGATCACCAACTTTGCCACATTGCTGGAGAAAGCTATCATAGCGGAAGGTGGGAACGAAGCTTTAAACAAGCACAACCAGGAACAGAACAAGAAGAAAGGAGAAGAAGGAAACCGAGAAGGTAGCAGCGGGGGTAGCAACTCTAATAAGCGCAAGTGGAACAACAACCATGGCAGTTCGGGGACACCCCAGGGAAGTGAATCAAAGAAAGCAAGTACATGCAGTCAGTGCGGAAAGAACCACACCGGGGAGTGCATGAAAGGAAGGAACGTTTGCTACAACTGTGGGCAAAAGGGGCACATCGCTCCTAATTGTCCCACCCCAAAGAGGAAGGGTTGTTTCGCATGCGGGGCCATGGACCATCAGTTTAAAGATTGTCCGAAGAAGAAGAATACCGGGGGAAGTTCGGGCTTTAGGGGAAGCAACAACAACAACAACAACAACAAACTTACCATTGGAGGGCCGGTGCCACAGAACAAACCAACGGCACGAACTTTCAACATGACGGTACAGGATGCCGTTGAATCAAAAGACGTGGTGTCAGGTATTATTCCGATCAATGATATAAATGCTTATGTATTATTTAATTCGGGTGCTACTTGTTTATTTGTGTCTGATGAATTCGCTAAACGGTTAGAATTGCCTAGAGAAAAACTAGAGAACCCAATGAACATAGAAGTGGCAAATAAAAAAGTGATTCCTATAAAGTATATACATAGCAATTGTTGTGCTGAAATCAGGAGTCAGAAGTTGAGTGTAAGTTTAATTCCGATACGTTTGGGGGAGTTTGACGTTATACTTGGAATGGATTGGTTGTTTAACCACGGAGCGATAATTGATTGTAAAAAGAAGTGCATACACCTTAAGACACCGAATAAGTCTAAGGTCTTATTTTATGGCAGCAAGTCGTCTAGGCAATCTGCATGTCTGACGATGATGCAGGCCAAGAAACTGTTGAAGAAAGGTTGTATAGGGTATTTAGCTCACATAGTGGACACACTGATGGTGAATCCCGAGATGGAGCAAATACCAGTAGTTAGGGAGTTCATGGACGTATTTCCAAATGAATTGTCAGGTTTACCACCAGATAGGGAGATAAAGTTTGTAATTGATTTGGTACCGGGGACAACACCAATATCAAATGCACCATATAGGATGGCTCCGGTAGAAATGAAGGAGTTAATGATCCAGTTACAGGAGTTGTTGGATAATAAGTACATTCAGCCAAGTGTTTCTCCATGGGGAGCACCTGTGTTGTTTGTAAAGAAGAAGGATGGATCAATGAGGTTGTGTATGGATTATAGAGAGCTGAATAAGGTGACAATTAAGAACAAGTACCCGTTGCCACGAATTGATGATCTTTTCGATCAATTGAAAGGGGCGAAATACTTTTCAAAGATTGACTTGAGGACTGGTTATCATCAGTTGAAAGTCAGGAAGAAGGATGTACCCAAGACGGCATTCAGAACTCGATATGGGCATTATGAGTTTCTGGTGATGTCGTTTGGACTAACGAATGCGCCAGCCGCATTTATGGACATGATGAACAGAATATTCAAGCAGTACTTGGATAAATTTGTTGTTGTGTTCATTGACGATATTTTGGTTTATTCCAAAACGGAGGAGGAACATGCTGAACACTTAAGATTGGTGTTGGAGATTTTACGGAAGGAGCAATTGTATGCTAAATTTTCGAAGTGTGAATTCTGGTTGGAGAGAGTTCAATTTTTAGGTCATGTTATTAACAAGGAGGGAGTTTCAGTTGATCCAGCGAAGGTTGAAGCGGTGATGAATTGGGAACAACCAAGGACACCGACGGAGGTCAGAAGTTTCTTGGGGTTAGCGGGTTACTATCGGAGATTCATTCAAGATTTTTCAAAGATAGCAACACCGCTGACAAATTTAACGAGGAAGACGGTGAAATATGTATGGACGGAGAAGTGTGAGGAGAGTTTTCAGGAGCTAAAGAAAAGACTTAGTGAAGCTCCTGTATTGACTTTACCGGACGATACGGGAGATTTTACGGTCTACAGTGATGCATCACACAAGGGACTTGGTTGTGTGCTTATGCAAAACGGCAAGGTCGTTGCGTATGCGTCTAGACAGTTGAAGGATTACGAGAAGGGATACCCTACCCACGACATGGAGCTAGCAGCGGTAGTGTTTGCCCTTAAAATTTGGAGACATTATTTGTATGCAGAGAAATGTGAGATATTCACAGACCATAAGAGTCTGAAGTATATCTTCACACAGAAGGAGCTAAATATGAGGCAACGGAGATGGTTAGAGTTGATCAAAGACTATGATTGTGAAATTCTATACCATCCCGGCAAGGCCAACGTAGTAGCAGATGCTCTAAGTAGAAAGAGCAGGGAGAAATTATTCATATTGACAGATCAGGAACAACTGGTTCAAGAAATGGCTCGAATGGAGTTGGAGGTGAGAAATCCAAATGAGTCAATGGAAGTAGAAGCAAGCCCAACCTTATTAGATAGGGTGAAAGAGGCTCAAGACAAAGATGAAGAGTGTGTCAGAATAAGGATGAGAATGACCGAAAGGGAAGAGGTCAAATTCAAGGAGGATAACATGGGATTGCTAAGGTTTGAAAATCGTGTTTGGGTGTCGCTAGCGCCTGAACTACGAGAGGAAATTTTGCAAGAGGCCCACAGTACGAGATACTCGATACATCCGGGGAGTACGAAGATGTATCAAGATCTGCGTCAGCATTTTTGGTGGCCGAAGTTAAAAAGGGAGGTCGCACAATGTGTCAGTCGATGCCTAACTTGTCAAAGGGTAAAGGCCGAACATCAGAGACCAAGTGGATTATTACAGCCGTTAGAAATTCCTGAGTGGAAATGGGAGCATATCACAATGGATTTTGTGGTAGGACTTCCAGCAACACAGAAGGGATATGACGCAATATGGGTGATTGTTGATCGACTAACAAAGTCAGCGCACTTTTCGCCGATCAAAATTAAGTTCAGTTTGGATCAGTTGGCTAAACTGTACATCAAGGAAATAGTTTCGAGACATGGGGTGCCGGTATCGATTGTATCAGACAGAGATCCGCGCTTCACGTCAAAGTTTTGGAGAAGTCTTTAGGAGAGATTGGGGACCCAGTTGAGAATGAGTACAACATATCATCTGTAGACTGATGGGCAAAGTGAAAGAACAATACAGACATTGGAAGATATGATCAGGGCCTGTGTGATGGATTTCAAGGGCAGTTGGGAAAACCATCTGCCACTAGTTGAGTTTGCATACAACAACAGTTACCATGCAAGCATAGGCATGCCGCCTTACGAAGCATTGTACGGAAGGAAGTGCAAAACACCTCTATGTTGGGATGAGGTAGGAGAACGCCGACTGTTGGGGCCAGAATTGGTTCAACAGACGGTAGAGATTATCAAAGTAATAAGAGCTCGGTTAGTAGCAGCTCAAGACCGTCAGAAGAAGTACGTCGATTTACATCGGCAGAAGAAAGACTTCGAAGTTGGGAGTTTTGTGTTCATGAAGGTGTCTCCCTGGAAGGGGAAGATCCGATTTGGAAAGAAAGGGAAGCTGAGTCCGAGGTTCATAGGACCGTTCGAGATATTAAAGAGAGTGGGTGAAGTGGCGTATGAGGTAGCTTTACCTCCTGAACTGGAGCATATTCACAATGTGTTTCACGTATCAGTGTTGCGACCATACAAGCCAGACTACAAACATGTCATATCCTATGAGCCAATAAAAGTCGAGAAAGACTTATCGTACGAGGAAATTCCTGTCCAGATACTAGATAGGAAAGAGCAGAAATTACGGAATAAGGTTATACATTCTGTCAAAATCTTTTGGAGGAACCACAACGCTGAGGAAGCTACGTGGGAACTTGAAGAAAAGATGAGGGCTAACTATCCGAATCTTTTTGAGTAGTTTAAATTTGTAATTCCGGGGACGGAATTCTTATAAGGGGGGGAGAATGTAATGACCACGAATTTCATTAGTCATTGTAAATATACTTCATAAATATTTAGCAATGAATTTAAACTTTTTGTACTAATTAATTTTACTTTAGATAATTAAATAAATGTACTTGTGTATGCGCGTATATTTATTTAAAGAATTAAAGTAAGGTGTATAGTTAATTAAAGCAAATCTAATTGGATTATATTTTAAATCCAAATGAGTTGATAAACTAGGTCAAAGATATTAACCTAGTAGTCCATGTAATTAATTTAATTACTAGTCTATGTAATCAATTAAACAAGCCCAATGCTTGATTTAATTAAATGTAACCTAGAATATTTAATGTGAGCCCAATGCGTTATTTAAATTGAGCCCAAACAATCTAATTGAATGAGCCCAATATATTTAATCTTAGAGTCCAAAGTGGAGCCCAATAGGAAGTCAAAATTAGTCAAAATTGCTACATATATGAATATACATATATAGATGTATAATTAAAGTAGAAAAATTAAAGGAAAAATAGCTTGGAAAATGCCATTTTGTTGAGATTTGAAGGGGGACCCACATGGGTTGCTTGATTTTCATGTTGCTTCTAATTTACACTATGACAAGGTTGGCCAACAACCCTAGTCAATCACCTAGTCAATCACAATGTCCATCCATGCAATAGTAAGCTAGAATAAGCTCTAAATTCACCAACATTGGTGAATTAAGGGGGATAATGAAGGATTAGCAATTGGCTATAAATAAGATGTTCCACACTTGTGTCAAGTTTGTTAGTTCATTTGCTAGAGAATACAAGAGAGAAAATAGAGAGCTTTTGAGAGAAAAGGAAGAAACACTTGAGAGTTGTAAGAAGATAGCTAGAGCTTGAGCTTGGTAGATGACACAAAGCTTCACTACATACTTTGGTAGGAGGAGAAGAAGAGCACACAAGTCTCAAAGGTTTAAAAGTGCTCTAACCTTCTTAAATTTTATTTTTGTAGTCTAGATAGCTTTTGAACGGTTAAAATCTATTTTTAACCGATCAAAACTTGTTTTGATGGTCTAGAAGTATGTAACTATGTAATATATGTATATTCATAGCTTGATGTGGTTATATCATGTTTTGGTATGTGTAGATTGCATAAAAACGCAAGAAATGCTCATATTGATTTTTACCGGTAAAACCTAACTAAGCATGTTGTGTTTAATGTTGTATTTTGAAATGTACAATTTTGAAATTAGATTTTTATGGCTAGAAAGTTACATACATGAGTTTTAAAGAAAACCCAACTTGTAGCTTTCAAAAATAATGAAAAACAAAGGAGTTATGGCTTTTACCGCAAAGTAGGTCGTTTTTAAATCCTAAGTGGTTCGATCTTTAAATTTCGTGTAAAACGTTTTCAAAAATGTGATTGAACCATAGAATATTGTAAAACAAGAAGTTAGGAAGACATAAACACCAAGTTTATGTCATTTGAAGGTGTAGAGTTTATTTTATTCAAGTTTGAACCAATCGAATCAAGGATTTATGAAACTAGTTTTTATGCTGTCCTTGTGAGCGATTTTAAGGATACTTACGTTTGGAATTTGGATTTATGATCTAAAGAGAAATTGTATATCATGAAATTCTAATGAATTTAGACTCAAAACTCACCTCAAAATGTTTCCGTATGATAAAGTTATGACCAAATTAGTAAGAGAGGTTCCGACAGCCAAAAAGGGCCCGGCGTCTAGACGCCAAGAATACGCCCTAGCTTCTGTCCATGGGCATCTAGACGCCCCAAAATTGCCTTGGGACGGCGTCTTGATGCCCTGCTTGATAAAAAAATTATTTTATTATTATTTTTAAATCAATAAATGTATTTTAATGATAAATAATTGATTTATTAATTAAAAGAGGATAAATATTATCAAATGTTTAATATTATAATTAGATATTATTATTAATATAATAATATTAGAAAATCATGAAAATATTATTAATTGTATAATAATATTATAAAGTCAATAAAATATTAGTAAATAGATAAAATATTATTAAATAATTAATAATATTAGATAATGATTAAAATATTATTAAATGATTAATAATATTACTAAGATAATAAAATATTATTAAATAATTAATAATATTAGATAATGATTAAAATATTATTAAATGATTAATAATATTACTAAGATAATAAAATATTATTAAATGATTAATAATATTAGATAATGTTTAAAATATTATTAAATGATTAATAATATTAGGTAATGAATAAAGTATTATTAAATGATTAATAATATTATAAGACTAATAAAATATTATTAAATTATTAATAATATTATATAAGAGTTTGAACTATATTAAATAATTAATATAGGTTTTATGTGATTGAAATATTATCAAGTGATGATAATATTTCCTAAGTGTTTATATACCTTTAACTACATGATTATTTGGTTAAGTGTTAGAGGTGTAAGGAGTATAGAGGTTATCATATGAATGTATATATGATACTAATTTAAAGATCAACTTGATTAATTGTTAGGTCCGTTCAATGATTATTAAATTAAATTGGTTAGCCGTAGACGACGCACGAGACAAGTTTTTTATACCTTAACTTGTATTTATTGTTGCAGTTATTCTTCAACCGTATTTACATTGAGCAATTCAATTATTGTTGAGCAAGTATCTACATTCGTAGTTACTTGACAGACCTTTGAGTGAATTAATTATCAAAAATTACTTCACATCGCTATTGATTATTGTATTCGCACATAGTGCTTTTGCAACTGTTTAAGGATGTCTAAGCTAATTGCTTCGGCTAGACAAATGCATATTTAAATTCATTTAATTGAATATTATAAAAGCTTATCCAAACCATTGGCTGGTGCGGATTCTTACAGTAAGACTGAGAAAGAACAACCCTAGTTAAAGGGGATTTTTATTTGTCGGGAAACCGAATGCGCACAAGAAATCTAAATGTTATGCATATACATAAGACATGAGAGGACTGATCCCCTCAAGTGTCCCATTATTTTTAACAAGGTGTCAGACATTGTATGTCTGTTCTACCTTAGTAGAAGTTCACGGTCATTAAAGACCACTCAGCAGTAAAGAGTCAATCCATTCTTATTTTGAACATTGATTCTTGATATCTTTCACAAATTGTTATTGTTGAAAACCTTGAAGTTATTTCCCTTCATCATGATATATCTTATGTTGTTGTTTATAAACTTGCTGAGCCCTTTAGTTGCTCATTCTTGCTATATCATGACTATATTTCAGCTAAGCCCGACTGCTCTAAGTTAGACAAAGGCAAGGGGAAAACAAATGCGTAGTTTAGTAGATGCATGCTAGTTTAAATTACTGTTATGTAATTACTGTTGTAAATCTTTTGTATTTTCCCTTAAGATATGTAATGTTTAAGATTAAGGTAATAGACCTTGGGAAGTGTAGCCTTTTGTTAAGGAACCTTTTGTATTATTCCGCGAAGTTTGAATACAATTTATGTATTTCATTGTTGTTAAGTATTGTACAGTGAGAACCAAACTCGAGGTTAAAGAACCCGGATTTGGGGTCGTCACATTAGAGATGGTACACACAGTCGTGTGTGGGACCTATGACAACAAATGCAAGAGGAGGGTATTCATTCATTACTTTCACTGATAATTCTAGATTTCGATATATGTATTTGGTGAAGTACAAATCCAAATCATTTGAAACGGTCAAAGAATTCAAAAGTGAAGTATAGAAACTAAAGGCCAAAAGTATTAAAGTTTTTCGATTAGATCGAGAAGGGAATACTTAAGTAGTAAGTTTCTATATCATCTCAAGCGAAATGGTATTCTCACAGAATGGACATGGTGATGATCCATAATGAGTATTACTGATCTTCCAGTATCCTTCTAGGGTTATGCTCTAGAAACGATCGCATTTCTACTAAATAAGATACATTTTTAATCCATCCTTAAGACTTCATATGAGTTATGGGATAGGGAGGAAACCAAGTTTTAAGCATGTTAAGATTTGGATTGTTCTGCTTATATCAAAAGGTTTGACGTGATAAGCTAGGGACAAGATCTGATAAGTGTAAACTTGTGGGATATCCTAAAAAAAGTTTAGGGTATCACTTTTATAACCCGACTAACTAAAAGGTGTTTGCTTGAAACACGCTGTCTTATAAGAAAAAGAAGTTTTTCCTTAAAAGGGTTAGTGAGAGTAAAATAGATCTTGAAGAAGTTCAAGAACCACAAAATACTACAGATCAAGTGAAGGAATCTGTACAAGTAGATAAACCTATTATACCACAACCAAGTCGTAAATCTGTTTTAGTACCGAAGATACCTTAATGGTATGGATTCATCATAGTGGATGATGATAAGGTACGTATCATATGAAAGTAGTATGCACACAAGCCAATCATATTTAATATGATGTAGCATGTACTTTGTAATCTTATTCAATTATTAATAAAAGTTTATTTATACAAAGGCATTTTCTTTATCCATATTTAATAAGATAATATTAATTGTGATAAACCCATAGTTGTTGAGCAATGCTTTTAGAATCATGATGATGATCATACTAATGAGATCTAAATTCAAGATAGCTCAAAACTAAAATTGTTCCTAATCGTGGGATCACTAAAATGGGGATTAGTGAATTCGGATAGATTAGTACATACTATACTTACTCTTATGAAGAGGATGATTGATCTCATAATCAGTTGTGTAGAGACACTAAAGCAAGTATGTAGGTGCTTATTAGAGAATAAGTTCACTGAATGTGACTCGCTCAAGGAACACCTAATGGAGTCTTACTTGCCTGTCAATAGGAGTTCCTTTTGTGATAGTAGTACAAGTGATCCTTGGACTTGAGATCATCATAGTATCTTGTGTATGATGAATTATATTTTGACATATTCCTTAAAACCTTTAGGGTGTATCAAAGGGTATGATTGGATATAATAAGTCATACATGGAGATAGGTGAGTGATCAACAAAAAATCTACCACTTCTAGTAAAAGAAGAGAATGTCCTATGCGATTCGATAAATGACAACTCAGTAGTCCTTGGCCAAGGCAGAATGAAAATTACAAAGTAGTTTCTAATTTACATTAATTAGAGTTATTCATTTAAGGATCGAAATGCATATAATCAAATAAAATAAGACTTGACAGTTATACCATGTCTTATATTTGATTGGGACGTTGTGAGGTAGAAGGATTGAATTGTACGGTAACTATTCGCTGAATAGGTTCTTTTGTGATTAGATGTTGAAATTTATATTATTTGGAAAGTCGTTGATCGCTAAGGGGGCTTACCCTTATTATGGAATAAATATTATTTATTTAAATGAATTAAATAGTTTAATTTATTTAATAAATAAGATTAGAATAGTTCTAATTAATTTATTCTATAACCGGTTTAATATGGAGAACCTAAAGGGTCACACCGCAAAAGGAAAATAATTATTTAAGAAGTAAATGGCATAATTGTAATAATAGATTAAGTATATTTAATTTATACTATGTGGATAGAATAAATTAAATAGCTTAATATTTATTATTTAGTATTTTGAAAATACTAATTATAAATTAATAAGAGGAGTCTTATTATTATTATTACTATTATTATTATTATTTAGTTCCTAAATGGTTTAGGAATTAATTAATAAGAGTACTCTCATAATTGATAATTAAGTTCCTAAATAGATTAGGAATTATAATTATTATATTAAATTAATTAAGATCCTAATTAGATTAGGAGTTTAATTAAAAACCCTATTCCTAAAGGTGTTAGGAGGGTTTACTAAATCTATAAATAAGAGAAGTCTTATTATGGATTAGGGTTACACACATACACTTCAATAAGTTTTGGGAGAGTACTCACATACTCTCTAAAGAGAGAAAACTAGGGTTTGCCATCACCCACTTCTTGAATTATTGTTATTCCTTGGTGGATCACCTCTAGAGGCCAAACACTTGAGTGGCTAACGTTGATCATTGGAATCCAATCGCTGAAATATCAAGGAGAACGCGAAGGACTTGGAAGTGAACTTGTACCTGTTGAAGCTTTGAGTTCTACAACGGTATATCTCTAACTTCTTCTTTATTAATTAATAGTTGCGCATAAAGGTCGATCCTGAATTATGGTTTGTAAATTTTTAAATTTGATTTTACCATGCTTCCGCTATTTTGTGCAATTTGATTGCGTCTATAAATATTACAAACCAACATCATAGTGGATGATGATCTAGATATAAACGATGAGGTATGGGTATTAGATACTCAAGAGAAATGGTCGATGACCATAAAATCTGAAATGGGTCTTTGGAGAAAGACTAAAGCAGATGGCTAGGTAGAGACTTATAAGACCTGACTAGTGGTAAAAAGATTTCAAATAAGGTCAATGAGTTGACTATGATGAAAATTTTCACTAGTAAAAATGCATATATCCATTCAGATTTTACTTGCAGTTGTAACTTACTATACAAAAGGATGTATGTATGATACAACCAAAATGATTTATCTCCATAGAGATGTAGTAAATCAAGTATAAAAGTTACAACGATCCAATTATGAATTGGAGTAAGTTTCTCGAAGATGGAACATCCGTTTTGATAAGACAATCAAAAGAGTTTGATTTTATCAAAAACGAGGATGAACCAAATATGTACAAAGGGAGCACTGTGACATTTCTAGTATTATATGATGATATAATACTGATAAGGAATGACATACCGATGCTACAATCAATAAAGATGTGGTTGTCTAAAATAAAAATAAAAACTTCTCCTTTAAGGACTTGGGTGAAGCATCCTAACATTCTATTTAGGATAAAGGTCTATAGAGATAGATCATAAAGGATGCTCGGCTTGACCCAAGGAACGTACATTAATTCGTTAATATGTATTAGACTTGATGTTGCTTATGTGTGATAAGCAGATATCAGTTTAATTTTGGAGAAGAACATTAGAAAAGAGTTTCTAATGATGGGTTTGATATAAAACTAGGGAGCTTAACAAATTCAAGTTTGTTCAAACTAATTAAGATAACAACATATCTGTTTCAGGCAATATGATTACCGTGAACGGTGCTACAGTGAGTTGGAAAAGTTCCAAGCAGCAAAGAGTTGTTGATTTAGTGACAAAGACATAGTAAATAACTATAAGTGAAGCTGCAAAGGTGATTGTTTGGTTAAACAAATTCATTACAGAACTTATAATGGTTCCTAACATTAAATGAGTTTAATTCGCCAAGGAACCTAGGTCTCATCTGAAATCCAAACATGTGTTGCTGCACTTTCATATGATTAGATGAATCATTGAAAAGGAAACGACACCATAAAGATGGTAGACTCTCAGGACAACATTACAGATCCATTAACTAAAGCATTTACTAAGCAATTTGTATGCCACTTAGAGAAGAATGGTATGTGGATACCAAGGGCGATTGACTTTAGTGCAAGTGGGAGATTGAAATTAGTATGCCATCAAGCCAATCACATTTGATGTGATAAACATATACTTTGTAATCTTGTTCATTTATTAATAAAAGTATCAAGGCATTTCTTTATTCATAATTAATTACTTGAATTAATCAAATGGATAAACCCATAGTTTTCGAGCAATGCTTTTAAAACCATGAAGAGGATCATGCTAATGAGATCTAAATTCAAGATAGCTCAAAACTAAAATTGTTCCTAATCGTTGGATAACTAAAAAGGGGATTAGTAGATCCAGATAGATTGGTACATACTATGTTTGCTCTTATGAAGAGGATGATTGATCTCATAATTAGAGAATAAGTTTACTGAATGTGACTCGCTCAAGGAACACCTAATGGAGTTTTACTTGTTTGTCAATAGGAGTTCCGTATGTGATAGTCGTACAAGTGATCATTGGACTTGAGTCATCATAGTATCTTGTGTGTATTAAGTTATACTTTGACATATTCCTTAAGACCTAATGGTATATCAAAGGATATGCTTGGGTATAGTAACGTACACATGGAGATAGGTGAATGATCAACAAAGGATCTACCACTTCCAGTAAAGGGAGAGAATGTCCTATGCGATTCAATAAGTGACAACTTAGAAATCCCTGGGCAGGGTTGAATGGAATTAGAAAGGAGTTTCTAATTTACATTAACTAGAGTTGTGTATTTGTGAATTGAAATGCATATGATCAAATAAATAAGACTTGACAGAAATTTCATGTCTTATATTTGATTAGGACATTGTATGGTAGAAGGATTGAATTGTACGGTAACTATTTGCTGAAAGGTTCTTTTACGATCAAATGTTGAAATCTATATTATCTGGAAAGTCGACTAATCGCTAAGGGGGCTTAACCTTATTGTAGAATAATTATTTATTCTGAATTAAAAAGTTAATTCGTAATAAATGAATGAGAATTGTTCAAATTTATTTATTATACAACCGGTTTAATATGGAGAACCTAAAGGGTCACACCGCAAAAGAGTAATATTTATTTTAAAAGTGGATGGCATAATCGTAATAATAAATTAAGTATATTTAATTTATACTATGGTGATAGAATAACTTAAATAGCTTAATATTTATAATTTAGTATTTTAGAAATATTAATTATAAATTAATAAGAGGAGTCTTATTATTATTATTATTATTATTATTATTATTATTATTATTATTACTAATAGTATTATTATTTAGTTCCTAAATGGTTTAGGAATTAATTAATAAGAAGTAATATTATTATTAAATAATTAAGTTCCTAAATAGTTTAGGAATTATAATTATAATAATTAATTAAGTTACTAAATGGTTTAGTAATTAATTAATAAGAAGTACTCTCATTATTAAATAATTAAGTTCCTAAATGGTTTATGAACTGTAATTAATTAATTTAGTTCCTAATTAAATTGGGAATTAAATTAAAACCCTAATCCTAAATAGTTTAGGAGTGTTGAATAGATCTATAAATAAGAGGAGTCTTATCATAGATCAAGATTACACACTCTTTCATTAGATTAGATAGAGTACTTTATAATTCTCTACATCTAAGGAGTTAGAGAGAGGGAGAGAATTAGAGCTAGTCACCCATGGTTTAGAGAAACCAAAAATCTACTTCTTTAATTTATAGATCTCTTGGTGGATCACCTCTAGAGGCTTCACACTTGCGGAGCTAACATTGATCTGTGGAATCTAATCGGTGAATTTGAAGAAAAACGTGAAGGATTAAAGGGAGATGAACTTGTACCCGTGGAAGCTTGGTTCTACAAAGGTATAAATTCTTTTATCCTTCCTTAATTAATAATAGTCGCATAAGAAAGATTTGGGTTATTGATTTGTACAAAAATTTTAAAATATGATTTTCTTGCTTCCGTTGCGCTTATATAATTTGATTATATGTATGCCATATTTTTACAAACCAACACTAAGTCCAAAGTGGAGTCCAATAGGAAGTCAAAATGTTGGTCAATGGTTATATATATAGATGTATATATGTATATATGTATATATAAGCTATAAAAATAAAGCAAAAATGGGGGATTTAATCCCATTTTGCTGAGATTTAGTGGGGCCCTAATGGGGTGTCTAGCTAGCTTTGTGGTTGAGTGAAAAATACTCCATTAGTTGCTTATTTTGAGTTTTGATGGAAGTCATTCATATTGGTCATTCAAGATGGTCAATCAAGCTAGTCATTCATGAGAATAGTAAGCATACTTAGGAGCACTAATTGACTAGTGTTGGTTGATTAGGAGAGCTAATGGTGTGTTCCTAGACTTCTATAAATAAAGAGGAGCAAAACATTGTATAGATTGTTTGCTCATTTGCTTATTTTTACTAACTTATAGAGAGAGAAGTTCTAGAGAGAAGCTAAAGCTTTTATAAGATGAAGGTTAAGTCATCACGGATGATAGCTATGTTCGGGTAGATCAAGAAGATCACGGAAGAGGTCCAACCATTTTCAAGAAGAAGATTTTCTTTTAAAGATTGAAAAGTTTTGTTAACCTAGATCTTGTTATTTATTTTGTTAAATGTTGAACTAGAGAGGTTATAAATTATGTATGATATGTATATGATGTATGTATATTCATAACAAATGATGGTCTAGCAACTAATGCTTGTAGCATCATGTTTGAACCGATCAAACCAAGGATTTATGAAGCTAGTTTTCATTCTGTCCTTGTGAACGATTTTAAGCCAAGATCCATTTGGAATTTGGATTTGTAATCTAAAAAGAAGTTGTAGAAGGGGAAATTCTAATGAGAATGGACTCAAGAATTACCTCAAAATATTTTGAAATGAAGAAGTTATGACAGTTCTAGTAAAGGAGGGTCGGACAGTCCTCAAGTTAGGGTTTCGGAAATTTTGTACTACCGCCGCAGCGGTGGAAACCATCGCCGCAGCGGTCAAACATTCTGCCAGAAACCTGTTTTAGCTGTTCGGTTGGGTCGGGTCGGTCTGGGTCGGGTCGGGTCAATCCAGGCTGAGTTTTTAGTGAAAATTTAAGTTGAAATATATGTAAAATGAATGTGTTGGAATACTAAACCTATATATGTAGAGTTTATTAGTGACTTAATGGTATCTAAATGTATAAAATAAAGACTAAAGTTAACACAATTAAAATGTTAACTATTGATAATATTTTAAGAATATTAAATTATTATTAAATGATGAATAATATTAGTATAAGATTAAAATGTTATTAAATGAATAATAACATTAGTATATGATGAAAATGTTATTAAATAATTAATGACAATATTAAATGATTAAAATATTATTAAATGGTTAATAATATTAATAGGTGGTTAAAATATTATTAAATGGTTAATAATGTTAATAAGTGATTAAAATATTATTAAATGGTTAATAATATTAATATGTGATTAAAATATTATTAAATGATTACTAATATTAATTAAATGATTAAAATATTATTAAATAATTAATAATATTAGTAAGAGATTAAAATATTATTAAATGGTTGATAATATTAATAAGTGATTAAAATATTATTAAATGGACAATAATATTTATAAGTGATTAAAATATTATTAAATGGTTAATAATATTAATAAGTGATTTAAATATTATTAAATAGTTAATAATTTTAATAAGTGATTAAAATATTATTAAATGGACAATAATATTTATAAGTGATTAAAATATTATTAAATGGTCAATAATATTAATAAGTGATTAAAATATTATTAAATAGTTAATAATATTTGAATATTGTTGTATATTATCAAAGGTAGATAATATTTTGAAGTATTTGGTACATTATTAAATGTCTGAATCATTAAGTTATGTAAAAGAATAATGTTTAATTAAATTAAACCGATGTAAATAGTCAATTTGTGACTAAATTTTAGACAACTTATTAAAAGTAAATCGTACGAAGAACATGTAGTGAAGGTAAGCTGGTTAAGTTTACCGACATGTCCAACTAGGTTTGTTGTGCTAGGTTTTTTGTCCGGGACGTAAAGGTTCATTTGTCGGACAACTAAAGAGTTAATTAATAAATTGAAGTTAAGGTCTTAAGTTAAGATTAATTAATAGTCATTGTAACTAATGATTATGTCGATTTTATAGATAAATTGTAGGTTAAACGAAAGACGCAAATAAGCGTAAATGGTAGAAGCGAACCAGACAAGTTTTTCAGAACTTGCTCCTATGTGCATTAAGATGCTACAACTTCATTTTATATTATTGATATGCAGATTTATTGATGATATTTGTGATATGTGAAAAACATGAGTTGTGATTACATGTGAAATATGAAGCATGAATTGATAGAGACTAGTTGGTTAGTATATGTGATGCTTAAAAAGTATGAAGCTTTCATAAGATGAAAAATATGAAATGCATGATCTAAGAATAAAATACAGGGCACGTATAATATGTGAAGTATGTAATGTGTTATGTGTAACTATTAAACTTGTTGAGCCGTCGTGCTCACTCTTGCTTAAAATTAACATTTTCAGATAGTACACGCTATTCGAAGTTTTTGATAAATATCAAGAAACAGGAATGCATATAACATTCACTGAAGGTCTAGCACAATCATTGTAGATATCAGTCCGAATTGTAAAGGTAAAATGATTGTGTAGTATAAGATTTGGTTAGTATGTAATATGAGTGTTAAATACTCAAATTGATTGTAATAGAATGTCGTATCATGTATGATATTGAGACATACTAGGAATGTATAAAGATTGTGATTCTGGAATAGAAAGAGATGTTGTAAAATTGAAAATGATTATTTATCAATTATACTATTGTTGTAATTCATGAACAATAAGAAAAAATGTAGTACTATTGTTGAACCGGATTCGAGGTTCGAGGAACTCGGATTCGGGGTCGTCACAGAATTCAAGCCCAAGGAAGGTATAAAACTAATTTCATTAGATTATTTTTTGTATTTTGGTGATAAAATAATTTTATGAAAAATTAGTAAATAATTAGGATAATTATTCTATATAATTTATGGATGTGTATCTATGAATTTTATGTTGTTTAAAGTATTTTTGTGGTGGAATTAGTGACAAAAAAATGGTATAATATTTGGTTGGCTGGCTACTGTTAACGTATAAATGCAAGAAAAAATTTTAAGCCGCCCACGCATTGCGCAGCGGCTAATTTTTTTTCCCCGGACTAGGGACGAAACAACGACGTTTCGGGGCGGAAAGGATTTTGGCCACGCCATGCGCGGCGATCGAATTTCTGTGACCGGGCCGCCAGAAACGACATCGTTTGGAGTAGGGAAGGGGCGGATCCGCGCAATGCGCGGCCGACCAGAGTTCGACTTATTTACCATTTTCCACCGGTCTGATTTTTCAGGATAATTACGTAAATACCATTGGAATTTAATTTAATTAAAATAAATGTTTTAAAATTGATAAAAATTATATAAAAATTATATAAAATCAAAAAAATATATGAAAATGTTTTATAAATTAAATTTAACAATTTTCCAATTTTGAAGACTAATTTCAATTAATAATTAAGTGATTTATGTATAAAGACATAAAAAGGACACGATTAAATTAAATAACCAAATTTGGTTATAATTAATTATAAACACCAATATAAATCCGATGGGTAGAATAATTATATTGTGAGTAATATTAATTACATAAATTAATATCGTGGATTACTAAATTATTATTATTTGATTATGTTATGATTATAGGTTGTCCAAGAAAGGATAATTAGCCGTTAAGTTAGTAATCGGACATCGAGACAAGTTCCTAAACCGTAAGTTTGAACCATTAATCATATGTTAGATATTAAAAATCCTTATTGAGTTCTATTTTCTAAAGTTTTATCATCATTCCATTTTCTTAAATATTGATTTCGGTTGATGTTGTAGATTATTCAATTAAAATTGAAAATCTCTATTGTTACTCACAGTCATTCTTAAATGTCATCCATAACGAATCATAATTGTTGATTAGTGAGTTGATGATTATGAGTCTATGCCATTTGTTTGGCTAGACTTTTGGTACAATTAAATTCCAAATTACTCTTTATTGTTAAGTGCTGAGCCAAACCAAATTGTTTTGGTGCGAACTTTTAGAAATTGAGGTGAACAATCATGTTCCAGGGAATATAGTTTGTTGGAGGCTTTAAATTTCAAAATTTTGCGATATGTGGTAATATGATGTGCACAATCATAGGTACGAGAGGCTGATCACCTCGAGTACGGGTTTAAGGTTTTATGGTCTTTATGACACATACAGGTTATCAATATTACTATTGACTAACCTATGCTCAATGATATTGTGACCCTCAGTATGATGTTCAATTATCATGTTTCAAAGGACATTTTCCTCATTTATTTTCATTCATTTGAAATGGGTTCATGGTACGTTATTATTATAAATTCTTTTCCTCATACTACTTTGTTATGCAATTCATTATACTTGTTAAGCACTTCAGTTGCTCATTCTTGCTTGATTAATGTGACGCAGACAAAGATATTAAACCTGAGGGTATAAATAAGAAAGATAAAGGCAAAGAAAAGATGTCAGATTGAAGAAATGGTGAAATATCCCTCGCTAGTAGTTTTAAATCTATTTTGTGGATGTAGATGTGAAATATGTATTCTAGTAACGTTGTATGTATATAAAAGTTAATGACCCTGGGGGTTTATTAAATATCTTTTGTATTATGTTGGATCTTAATGGATGTAATATATATTAATAATACTTTTGAGTAGTGGTAAATGAAGTTAGAATATATGAATCTTGAGCACCAAATTCGAGGTTCAATGAGCCCAAACTTGGGGGCGTCACATATATGTTGAAAGTTTTTATAGAAACCTAGTTTGAGAGGTTAATCATATATGAAACATACATAATTTCATGCTAGATAGTTTTAAAGAATCTTAAATGATTCATATGTATGAGTTGTTAAGGAAAGTTTGAATATTAGGCTATAGTTGGTGTATAAATCGAATCGCAATCTGTAAAGTGCATTATAATGTACAGTTAGAGGTTATGTGAACTTGTATAATTGTTAAATGTGTATATGATTGCCTATGTGGTGTGTTGAGCTTAAGTTGTCTTGGGAGTTTAAGTTGTGAATTTGAAAAGTTAGCAGAATTTGGCAAAATGACACTAAAGTGTGATTTTTGGCAATTTTAAGGAATTAAGGGTAAAATGGAGACACGTGACTTGTTTTTATGTAAATACACGTGTCTAGGTTGCTTTGGTAATCAACAGAATCAAATTTGAATGAATTGGCGATTCGAACGATCGAAAACGATCGTTTTGATTCGAAATGGATTTTTAACGGACAAATATCGCCTCGTGTGAAGTTTTATCGTTTTGAAAGTTTGGACATGTCATATATAGGTTATATGAACTATGTCAAGTGACTGAATGATGTTTTAAAGAAAATGGCCAAAAATCGCAAAGTTGCAAAAGTTGGTTTTAAAATTCAGAAAATTTTTCTAAGTTTGGAATTGAGTTGAACAGCCGTCCTACGGGCTAGTTTTGCACTTATTTCGAGAAGCCAAATGGGGCAATAGAAAATTTTATAAAATACTATGTAGCAAGGTCTAGCACTATGCCAAATTTTGTGTGAATTGGATTTGTGATTAAGGAATTAAAAATATCAAAGCAGTAGCAAAAATCAAGTAGGCTGGTTCAAGGCACTGTGCTGGGGCGCAGTGTTTTGTGCCTAACACTGAGCGGGGGCACAATATTACTGTTCATCGACCGAGAGCTTTTCGCGGCCAGCAAAATGTTGAAGAAGAAACACTGCGCTGGGGCGCAGTGTACTGTTCATTGAGAGCAAAATTTTCCGAAATGAGATATTTTGATACAGAATGATAAGAATGGGTTGTATAAACCCTAAATAAATAAGAATGGACTATATAAAGGATGTCAAGGTATAGTTAAATAAGAAATGGCATAACATAGTATGCTTAAAGCTAAGCCAAAGTGAGTTATGAGTTATGAAAAATGTCAATAATGAGTTAAAATGTATTATGAACCTATATAACTTTTAATACATCAAATGGGAAATGATCAAAGACGAATGGTCGTGTAATTATGAGTTAAGTTTGGTAAGTTATATTAAATTATGATCATATAATGATAAATATAGATGATATGTTTTCAGATAAGGTTCAAATAAGCAACCTGAGTCAAGGAAGGTTAGCAGGGCCAAGCGAGGCAACAAAGGCTAAGTAATTAAAGCGTACCAGACAATTTTTCAGACTAAATGTACTGTTGTTCTAAGTGAACTATGTGGTAATAAAGAAGTTTGAAATGTGCCTATGTGCAATTACGTGACTTAATTGTTAAATGAATTACGTGACATTAAGCATAGCATGTTAAGTTAAAGAATGCATGACGCATATTATTAATTGTAAGCATGAAAGGTGTTATCTGAATTACTTGCTGAGCCTATGTGCTCACTCTTGCTATGAACTAACATTTCAGGTAAAATACAAGAAGGCCAGAGATTCCGGTGCAGCTAAGGTAAAGAATGATGAATGCATTGATAAGCGTGAACAACATTGTTACATGTGAAATGTGTATGTAAAGAAGATGTTGTAAATTTATAGAGATAGAATTGTATGTAATGTATTATTTATAGAAAGGACGAATGTGTATGATATAATATTTAGCAGAAAGATGTAATGTTATTGTATTGAGATAGTATTGTTAATTACATTATACATGTGATAAACTTGTATGTATAGTACTGAGGTATGAAATAAGGTATATGTGTACAGGTATGATGCAGATGTGTGTATACAGGTAAAATTAAAATAGGGCCTTGTATGATTAGTTCATGGCGAAATTTTATTTACAATTATGCTAAATCATAAAATTTATATATGATTATAATAGGTCAAAAATTATTAATGTTTGACCTAAGTTTAATAAATAGTAATATGGATGTTGCGATCTTGAGGCAAGTAAGGATTATAAGATTAAAAAATATATGGACCGCATTTATGGTCAATAGTTTAGTTTCTAAAGTTAAAGGTTAAGTTTTAACGCACGAGATCATCGTGAAAGTGTTTTATGCTTATAAAAATTGATTTAAAGTTAATGATTATGTAATCTAGATACAAATGGATAGAATTAAGGAAGGTTGGGTTTTCAGGGCGTCACAGTTGGTATCAGAGCAGACAAGTTATAGACCTTAGGTAGGAGTACCTTAGGCTATGACCTTTGTGAGAAAGAAAGAGTTAATGAAGTAATGGACTCTAGAAGGTTTGAGTGTAATAAAGAGATGAATTTTGGGAATTCAGGATCAAGAAATGATAAAGATATTTTGAGATAAGATAATGATAAAAGGCAAAAGACCCATGAGATCCTAGGCGATCAATGATATGAAAATGGACTCTAAATGAGTTGTAAATGGTAAGAGAAGATTAAGGGACTCTTAAGGAGTTGTGAATTGTAAAAAGTGAATAGGGACTCTTAAGGAGTTGTGAATTGTAAAAAGTGAATAGAGACTCTTAATGAGTTGTAAGATATGATTTGATAAAATTCATACCAGGAAAAGGAAAGTGAGGAATGTTAGGGTATGTGGGATGTTTCATTGAGGACTCATGGTAGTGGTTGAGTGTGCACTTCCTCAGTATGGGACGGGAAATTGTACTTGCTTAGCTTCCTATCGTGATAATCAGTGGAGATCCAGAGTCCCGATATCGATCATGTATGTTAAAAAGGTAATTCTTTTCTTCTACATGTACTTGATACATAGGAAGTGAGAAGAATTAAGTGAGAAATGTTAAGGTTAGTTGCGTGTTCTGAAAACCCAAGCGTATAGTAAGTCCGTGACTCGTGATTGTATGGTGGAGCCCCTCAGCGAATGGGCGACTATAGCCTGACTAGGACAAGCTCCGTGAACCATATGATTGTGGTAAGTTCCTGAGCCCAAATGCGTGGCAAGTTTGATGAACAGGGTTGGGTTAGAGTAGAGAGCCATAAGTTGAGCAATATAGTTCTCAAATAGTGGCTAAGATTAAGGATATATGAAGAGACATAAGTTTAAGAAAGGATTATATTAGTTAAGAAATAATTAAAGAGGAGATTATTAGGATTGGGTAGGCAATCCACTCTTCTAGCTATGCTAGACCATCGAAATATTTTGTTCAAGTATCAAAGTGATTTAAAAAAAATCCCGTGATTCATGGTCTATGCTAATTGATTATACTAGACAAGGTTATTTTTAAAACTTCAAAGTGTATTTATAAAACCATTGTCACATTATTGAATATGGTGTGAAATGATGACACCAAGTTTTGAGCCAATGATGGCATTCTCAGAGCATGGTAACAAAAGTATGAAAGTGGGAGTTTAACCACTGATACATCGTTACATATTGCAATGTGATGTAGTCATGGTGAAAATAAATGTTTAAAAGTTTCAGATTTTCGAGAAATGAACAGTTTATTAATGTGAGTCTATGCAATTTGTTCGGCTAGACAATTCTGCTAAATAAACGAGTAAATATTTTTAGAATCCAGATAATGGATGAAGTAAAATGTTTTTAAAGGCTGAGGTGAACAACCCTGAAAAGGGGATATAGTACAGGGGTTGGTTAACACGGTTCAACCCAAAAGAAAAGGAAAAAAAATATTATGCACAACAGAACAAGGTACGATAGACTAATCACCTAGTGTACCAAAGGGCCAAAGGATATAGAGTGGTGTGGTTGCGTCGTGAACTCATGTTCCTGGTCTTTATAACCCTCGGGTATTTTCAGTCTTTGTGACTGTTAATATTCTTAACGAGTTCATTGGTCTTTGTGACCCCTCAGCAAAAGAAAATCAAAAGTTTTGTTTCAAAAAGCAAAAGTTATGTTTTGAAATTTTTTTTTATGAAAAGTTTATGTTTATGAAAAAGATATTCTTATTTATTCAAGCTGCTTCACAGTTATTGAACAATTGTGGAGATTCCTGAAAGACATTCCAATCTTTTGGAATGAATGTTAGAAATGGGTAAGATGGGTAGAGAGAGGAGAGAATGTAAAGTTTAGTTGAAAACCTAGCTTCGTTGATTGAATGCAAAGGAGATATGTATATTACAAATGAGTAAGATATGAGTACACAGCAATTTCGAGAACGAAATTTTTTGAAAAATGGGTGAATGTGACATCCCAAATTTTTACAGGAATTCCAAATGAGGATTTTATTTAATTATGTAAAGGTTATATGATAAAACCTAGTTAAGAATGAAATAATGTATTAAGGAATGATTAATGTGAATTATTATGTGATAAATGTGATAGATGTGACTGTGTGGTTGATAAGATAGAGAGGGACCTATGTGGTTAAGTAGTTCAGAAGAATTCTTAGTGTAAATAGGGATCTATAGAATGTATATGGACCATTTAGATATTTAAAGTGTCTGAGAGAATTAAGATATGAATGAATAATAATGAATATGAATTTGATGATCAAATGGTAATATAATGGATTTGAGATGAATGATTGATGGTAATACCTACAATAAGGCAATTTGAAAGAAATCAGTGTAGGACACTGTTGTGTCAGTAAGGTGATAGCTTGGATATATGAAAATGTATATATGTGTATAGGTACGTATTTGATTTAGTAAAAATAGAAGGATTTAAAATTTAAGAAAATATTGGAATAAGAAATGAGTATGTAAATTGATGCTTAGTTATGAATATTAAAGACGAGTTAAATGAATAGGCTTGAAGAGGCGAGAGTATAAGAATGAAAAGGAGGTATGATTGTATGTACTGAAAGAAAGGGGTCTGTTCGACCTAAGTGGCGTATTAGGGATTTATGGAAAATTTAGTGTATGATATGTGAATATAAGAATTTATATTGAATGAACTTGTTGTTAATTGATTATTATAAGATAATTGTGATATGATGTGTAAATATGGAATATAATACTCTCGAGAATGAGTAGAAGGAACGTAGAGTTTGTATATGTTGAAAATTAACATTATGTGTGATGTAAATAAGTGAAAGGACGTAAAGATTGTAAATCGTCAATATGAGTTTAAAAGAATAAATGACGATGAATTTTGATAATCCGGTCGAGGTTCGCTTATCAAGGAAGCGGTTTATGAGAAAAGTGAGTAATCCGACTATTTGAGGTGTCCGGATTTGAAGTTTACGAAATATGGAATCGTAGGTGGTTCGTAGAAGATTTAGGCATTTCTTTATTCATGATTAATTACTAGAATTAATCAAATGGATAAACCCATAGTTTTCAAGCAATGCTTTTAGAACCATGATGAGGATCATGCTAACGAGATCTAAATTCAAGATAGCTCAAAACTAAAATTGTTCCTAATCGTTGGATCACTAAAATGGGGATTAGTGAATCCGGATAGATTAGTACATACTATGCTTGCTCTTATGAAGAGAATGATTGATCTCATAATCATTTGTGTTGAGACACTAAAGCAAGTATGTAGGTGCTTATTAGAGAATAAGTTCACTAAACGTGACTCGCTCAAGGAACACCTAATGGAGTCTTACTTGTCTGTCAATAGGAGTTCCTTTTGTGATAGTAGTACAAGTGATCCTTGGACTTGAGATCATCATAGTATCTTGTGTATGATGAATTATGTTTTGACATATTCCTTAAAACCTTTAGGGTGTATCAAAGGGTATGATCGGATATAATAAGTTATACATGGAGATAGGTGAATGATCAACAAAGAATCTACCACTTCTAGTAAAAGAAGAGAATGTCCTATGCGATTCGATAAATGACAACTCAGTAGTCCTTGGCCAAGGCAGAATGAAAATTAGAAAGTAGTTTCTAATTTACATTAATTGGAGTTATTCATTTAAGGATCGAAATGCATATAATCAAATAAAATAAGACTTGACAGTTATACCATGTCTTATATTTGATTGGGACGTTGTGAGGTAGAAGGATTGAATTGTACGGTAACTATTCGCTGAATAGGTTCTTTTGTGATTAAATGTTGAAATCTATATTATCTGAAAAGTCGTTGATCGCTAAGGGGGCTTACCCTTATTATGGAATAAATATTATTTATTTAAATGAATTAAATAGTTTAATTTATTTATATAAATAAGATTAGAATAGTTATAATTAATTTATTCTATAACCGGTTTAACATGGAGAACCTAAAGGGTCACACCGTAAAAGGAAAATAATTATTTAAGAAGTAAATGGCATAATTGTAATAATGAATTAAGTATATTTAAAATTAATTAATAAGAGTACTCTCATAATTAATAATTAAGTTACTAAATAGTTTAGGAATTATAATTATTATATTAAATCAATTAAGTTCCTAATTAGATTAGGAGTTTAATTAAAAACCCTATTCCTAAAGGTGTTAGGAGGGTTTACTAAATCTATAAATAAGAGAAGTTTTATTATGGATTAAGGTTACACACATACACTTCCACAAGTTTTGGGAGAGTACTCACATATTCTCTAGAGAGAGAAAACTAGGGTTTGCCATCACCCACTTCTTGAATTATTATTATTCCTTGGTGGATCACCTCTAGAGGCCAAACACTTGGGCGGCTAACATTGATCATTGGAATCCAATCGGTGAAATTCAAGTAGAACGTGAAGGATTTGGAGGTGAACTTGTACCTGTTGAAGCTTTGAGTTCTACAAGGGTATATCTCTAACTTCTTCTTTATTAATTAATAATTGCGCATAAAGTTCGATCCTGGATTATGGTTTGTAAATTTTTAAATTTGATTTTACCATGTTTCCGCTATTTTATGCAATTGGTTGCGTCTATGAATTTTACAAACCAACAGTGGCATTTATCTGAAATTTTGTTATTAAGTTATGAAATTCAAGTTTTAAAGTGTGACAAATATTATGGGACAAGCTAATTGTGGTGTATTTAATAAGGAAATAGCATTCAAGTATGATGAAACAAGTTTGGATAAAAAAGGAATTGAAATGGATTGAAGATAAACATTTATGATTTAATTGGAAATTAATTTCCTAGATTTTGTGGCAATAGAAAATTATGCCCTTAGCAAGTGGTGGAATGACATATGTATCCTAGCAATGCTTAATGACTATTATGCCCTTGGTTAGTCATGAGAAATGACATAGTTACCCTTTACCATACATGAGTTAATAAACCAAAGTGAGGTTATTTGCTAGCAAATACTTATTACTTATATATGTATATATTTGGTATATATCAAGCTAGCTAGTTTATTTCTTATTCATCCAAGTTGCCAGCTAAAGAGAGAAAAGAGAGAAAAATAGAGAGAGAAAGCTAAGAAAGCCATGGAAGCTAAGAGAGAAGCTTGGAGTTGCATGAGCTAGGAAGCTTAAATGGCTATGGAGCAAGAAGAAAAAATGAAAAGCTCGTCATGAGAAAGCTTTTAATGTGAAGAAGTTATGCATACATGAAGGTATGATTATGTTTGAGCCTTGAAAGTTTAGTATTTGTGTATTTAAATTCAAGAATAAGAGAAGCCATTGATGAATTAATGGCTAGATGTAAAGATTATGTGAGTTATGTGTTCTATATGTGAAATATGTTATGAAACCCTAAGTTCAAGTTGGCTAGACCAAAGGTGGTGTACTATTCTTTTATATTTTCAAGCTAAGGAACATGATCCATGGAGGATCATATGTTATATGTTGAAAGTTTTTATAGAAACCTAGTTTGAGAGGTTAATCATATATGAAACATACATAATTTCATACTAGATATTTTTAAAGAATCGTAAATGATTCATATGTATGAGTTGTTAAGGAAAGTTTCAATATTAGGCTATAGTTGGTGTATAAATCGAATCGCAATCTGTAAAGTGCATTAAAATGTGCAGTTAGAGGTTATGTGGACTTGTGATGAGTGTAGTTTATACTTACGAATCGATATTCTTGGGCTTAATTAATTGCTATCATTGAGTATTTTTATTTGCATTTTACTTGTTTTTATGTTTATATTGCAGAAAATAGTTTTGGAGGGTCAAAACGGTAAAAACGGAGCTTAATGGCAATTTTGTAATTTGTGAACAGTAACCGCGGCCGGGGCCGGATTTTACAAAGGAATCCGTGGCCGGGGCCGTGGTCGGCGGAATTTATTTTAAGAGTTCGGGTGTTTCCAGAAGTTGAGCAAAAGAAGGATTGTGAAGTTGCTACGAGTTAGGAGTACTTAGTAGAGTTATTAGGGATATAAATAGATAGGATTAGAATGGTTTTAACACAACTTAGGGAGAAGGATTTCCATTGAAGATTGATTGGCGTTTTCAACTATGTCAGGCTAAGTTCTTTATTTTCAGTTCTAAGGGATGTTGAATCTTATTTATTATCTATGAATTAATTGAGTTATTAGTATTTCTTCCTTCATATGTGGAATTTATTCTTGATGATCTATTAGAATTGCTTAATGATGATTGGTTTGATTAATTTGATAAGGGCCCATTGAATTGATTTGATTATTATCATATGCTAGATTAAGGTATAATATTAAGCAAACGATGTTATATCTGATCATAAGTAGCGAATAGTGGTATTTGATTGTGGTCAAGCTTTTGAATATTGCTATGACATCAAGGAGACAGGTTAAATAGTTTGCGATTGTACGATTATTGCTTGGAATAACCTAATTCCCTAATTCTTAATGCTATTGTCATATTAAATCTAGACTGATAGTTCTAGGTTGTATGATAATTAGGGTCTAGTGGGGGCGATTGTCACATTAGATTGAAAACTTAAGGGGAGTTTCGGGTAACGCGGACCATGGTTGCTTAGGGTTATTAATTTCATTGAAGGAAAGATATTGATCAACTTAATTATATCATATTTATGAAAAGATGATACTGAACTGAAGAACTGAAGTTTGCAAATCATTGGATAATCTTAATTTATACTTCTTGTTTTCTAGTAGAATCATAGTTACAAAAATCCCCTCTTTACTTATTACTTGTTATTTACTGTTAGAAACATTCGGATAAATCATAAAATATACTTCCCGTGGGTTCGACTCTTGCATGCCATTATACCAATTTTATATTGATAGAGTGAAAGTAAGGAATAATTTTGGAGTGATAACGACAGCTTCCAAATTTTGGCGCCGTTGCCGGGGAAGTGATTGTTTTTATAAATTTTCTTTGTTTTCTTTCAGTTTATGACTCGATCCTCTCACTCTCCTGATTTAAAATTTGATCCAGAGATAGAGAAAACTGCAAAAAGAATAAGGAAAGAGACTCGTCGAGCACGGAACATAACTTCGGAGTTCGAAGACGATTTTACTACATCACCAGGCTTAAACGTTGCGCTCGCATTACTGACTTCTTCCAGCGATTCAGAAGAAGAAATGGCTGCACCAAATAATAGGACTATGAGGGAGTTGGCTACTCCTAATTTACGCCAACAACCATTATGCATAGAATATCCTGCTTTAGATGCTGCTTTTGAATTGAAATCTGGCTTAATTCACCTTTTGCCTACTTTTCGTGGTCTTACAGGTGAATATCCGTATAAGCATCTGAAGGAATTCCACGTGGTTTGTTCCACAATGAGGCCACATGGAGTATCGGAAGAACACATAAAGCTTAGGGCTTTTCCATTCTCCTTAGCAGATTTGGCAAAAGATTGGTTGTACTATCTTCCCTCCGGTTCGATCCAATCATGGGATGATATGAAGAGGCTATTCGTGGAGAAGTATTTCCCTCCTTCACGGGTTGCCAACATAAGGAAGGAGATATGTGCCATCAGACAGTTTAGTGGCGAAACTCTTCACGAGTATTGGGAAAGGTTCAAGAAGCTGTGTTCGTGTTGTCCACATCAAATTGACGATCAACACCAAATTCAGTACTTCTACGAGGGATTGCTACCGATGGATAGGAGTATGATCGATGCTGCAAGTGGAGGAGCATTGGTTGATAAGACTCCAGACGCCGCACGGAACTTAATTGCTAACATGGCGGCTAACTCACAGCAATACGGAACTCGGATGGACCATGCACCGAAAAGGGTGAATGAGGTCGGCTCGAGCAACATTGAACAACAACTCTCGGAGTTAGCTGCTATGGTTCGTCAACTTTCTGTGGGGAACGGGCAAGTTACAAGAACTTGTGGAATCTGCTTGTCATCGGATCATTCGACAGATATTTGTCCTACACCGCAAGAAGATGGCACCATAGAACAAGCCAATGTAGCGGGAAATTTTCAAGGACAACCTCAGAGACGATATGATCCTTACTCTAATACTTACAATCCAGGATGGAGGGATCATCCTAATCTGAGCTACGGAGGAAACAGGCCACCAATGTCGAATGCTTTTCCGAATCGACAACAAGGGTTTCAACAAGCTCAACAGCAGTATCCACCTCGACAAGCAACACCTACAAAATCTGAAGCGTCTTTGGAAGACATGTTTAAAACCTTCATGAATCATACTCAACAGTTCATGAATCAGACCCAACAGTTCCAACAAGATACAAAGGCTTCCATTCATAGCTTAGAAAATCAAATGAGCCAATTAGCTACCACAGTTGGACGATTGGATTCTCAAGGCTCTGGGAAGTTGCCCTCTCAAACAATGATCAATCCGAGGGAAAACGCAAGTGCAATTACTTTAAGGAGTGGAAAACAAATGGACACACCAAGGGCTACGGTTGAATTTGATGAGGATAAAGCTAAGGAGGAGGCAGAGATCTCAAAGGTAATCCCTAAATCTCCTATTCAGCTTAAGTCTAACCCTTTACCTTTTCCTCCTAGGAATCTTAGAACTTCAAAGAAGGACGAGCAAGAGAAAGAGATTCTGGAGACCTTTAGAAAGGTAGAGGTGAACATTCCTTTATTAGATGCAATCAAGCAAGTTCCAAGGTATGCAAAATTTTTGAAGGAATTATGCACTAATAAAAGGAAATTACAAGAAAATGAAAAGATAACTGTTGGAGAAAATGTATCTGCTGTTCTGCAAAGAAAAATGCCTCCAAAATGTAAAGATCCGGGTATGTTTACCATTCCCTGCAAGATAGGTAATACCAGGTTTGAGAGAGCTATGCTAGATCTAGGAGCATCAATTAATGTTATGCCACTATCTATTTATGCTTCTTTGCATCTAGGTCCCTTGAAAAACACTGGTGTCATTATCCAATTAGCTGATCGTACTAACACATACCCCGAAGGGGTAATTGAGGATGTCTTGGTGCAGGTGAATGAACTAATATTTCCTGCAGATTTTTATATTGTGGACATGGACGACGATACATCTCCGAATCCTGCTCATATCTTGTTAGGGAGGCCATTCTTGAAAACAGCAAGAACGATGATTGATGTGCACAATGGGACCTTGACCATGGAGTTTGACGGCGAAAAGATTCAATTCAACATTTACGAGGCCATGAGGTACCCTAGTGATGTCAATTCCGTGTTTTCTATTAATGTCCTTGATTCCTTGGTGCAGAAATCTTTCGACCACTTACACATGGAAACCTTGGAGGATGCTATCACGAATAGTTTGGAGCTGGAAGAGGAAGACGAGATTGAACAACATGCGGAATTAAAGGATACTATAGCCGCATTACACTCATTACCGAAAATTTCAGATAAGTATGCCGTTTCGTCCATTCAATTACCAGTGACTCATGAAAGGTTGTTACCTTCTGTTGTGCAGGCTCCGAGGTTGGAATTAAAGCCTCTACCAATCCACTTGAAGTATGCATATCTAGGGCAAGAGGAAACACTGCCAGTGATAATTGCGAATAATCTGACCAAAGTCCAAGAGGAAAAGTTGCTTAGAGTCTTAAGGGACCACGTACAAGTCTTTGGTTGGACAATTGCAGATATCAAAGGTATTAGCCCAGCTGTGTGTATGCATCGCATTCTTCTGGAAGAAGGAGCCATCCCAAAGCGAGATGCTCAACGCAGACTGAATCCACCTATGATGGAGGTTGTGAAGAAAGAAGTTCTGAAATTACTCGATGCAGGTATTATCTATCCTATTTCAGATAGTCAATGGGTCAGTCCAGTTCAAGTAGTTCCTAAGAAAGCTGGCATAACTGTCGTTAAAAATGATAATAATGAGTTAGTGCCTACTCGTTTGCAAACAGGATGGAGAGTGTGTATTGATTATAGGAAGTTGAATGCCGTAACTAGAAAAGATCATTTCCCTCTCCCTTTTATTGACCAAATGTTAGAAAGATTAGCAGGCCATACTTATTATTGTTTCCTAGACGGTTTTTCGGGGTATAACCAAATTGTGATTGCACCTGAAGACCAAGAAAAGACCACTTTCACGTGCCCATTCGGTACATTTGCATACCGTAGGATGTCCTTCGGACTTTGTAATGCACCCAGTACGTTTCAACGATGCATGATAAGTATATTTTCTGATCTTCTTGAACATTGCATTGAAGTATTTATGGATGATTTCACAATTCATGGTGATTCGTTAGATGCATGCTTAGATAATTTAACTCGTGTGGTGGATAGATGCTTAGAGACGAATCTTGTTCTAAATTGGGAAAAATGTCATTTTATGGTAGAACAGGGTATCGTTTTAGGTCATGTAGTTTCAGCTAAGGGAATAGAAGTGGATAAAGCTAAGATAGAAATTGTTGCTGCTTTACCTTACCCCGCAAGCGTGCGGGAGATTCGTTCTTTTCTTGGTCATGCAGGTTTCTATCGAAGATTTATAAAGGACTTCTCCAAAATAGCTATGCCGTTGTGTAAGTTGCTGCAAAAAGAGGTAGAATTCCAGTTTGACGATGAGTGCAAAAGGGCGTTTGATAAATTAAAGACCCTATTGACCTCCACACCGGTGATACAACCACCGAATTGGAATTTACCCTTCGAAATCATGTGTGACGCCAGCAACTATGCAGTAGGGGCTGTTTTGGGCCAACGAGTTGACAAAGCTGTACATGCCATCTATTATGCTTCTCGGACGTTGAATGCTGCTCAGATTAACTATTCCACAACAGAAAAAGAATTATTATCTGTTGTTTTTGCTTTAGACAAATTTAGATCTTATCTTCTTGGTACTAAAGTAATAGTTTACTCTGACCATGCTGCTCTCAGGTATCTGCTTACAAAGAAGGATTCCAAACCAAGGATCATACGATGGATCCTGCTGCTCCAAGAATTTGACTTGCAAATAAAGGACAAGAAAGGAGCAGACAATTTAGTGGCAGATCACTTGAGCAGGTTGCTTAAAGATGAAGAAGCACTTCCACTGCAAGACTCCTTTCCAGATGAATATTTATTCTCCGTTGATAAGGCTGCACCCTGGTACGCAAATATTGTTAATTATTTAGTCAGCGCTTATATTCCTAGTGAGTTCTCCAAACTGCAGAAAGAGAAGCTTAAGAGCGATGTGAAACGGTATGTCTGGGATGACCCCTATTTATGGAAATTCTGTGCTGATCAGGTAGTTAGAAGATGTGTCCCTAACTCTGAGTTTTCATCCATTTTAACTTTCTGTCATTCTTACGCTTGTGGGGGTCATTTTGGACCAAAACGAACAGCTCGTAAAATTTTAGAATGCGGTTTCTTCTGGCCTAGTATTTTTAAAGACTCCTATCTATTTTGTAAATCATGTGCTAATTGTCAAAAGACCGGAAACATATCCAGTAGGAATCAAATGCCACAAACACCCATTTTGGTTATTGAAATTTTCGATGTTTGGGGCATTGATTTCATGGGGCCATTTCCTGTCTCTTATGGTAATGTTTACATTCTTCTGGCTGTTGACTATGTTTCCAAATGGGTGGAGGCTAAAGCCACCAAGACTGACGATTCTAAAGTTGTTGCAGATTTTGTCAAATCTAACATATTTGTCAGGTTTGGAACTCCTAGAGCTATCATCAGCGATAAAGGAACACACTTTTGCAATAGGACATTAACAGCACTGTTCAAGAAATACAATGTCATGCACAAAGTTTCAACGGCTTACCATCCGCAGAGCAATGGCCAAGCAGAGGTTTCAAACCGTGAGGTCAAGTCCGTTCTGGAGAAAGTAGTGCAGCCTAACCGCAAAGATTGGAGTCTGAAACTAGAAGATGCATTATGGGCCTATCGCACTGCATACAAGACTCCTATCGGAATGTCACCATATCGGATCGTTTTCGGAAAGCCATGTCATCTACCCGTCGAGCTAGAACACAAGGCTTTCTGGGCCATTAAACGATGTAACTGGAGCATGACTGAAGCTGGCGAACATAGGAAATTACAATTACAAGAGTTAGAAGAATTACGCCATGAGGCTTATGAAAGCTCCAGATTGTACAAGGAAAAGACAAAGGCGTTTCACGATAAGCAAATTGTGCGAAAAACGTTTGTAATTGGTCAAAAGGTCCTTTTGTACAATTCCCGCTTGAAACTGTTTCCAGGAAAGCTGCGTTCTCGGTGGGAAGGGCCCTTTGTGGTTGTTCACATTTCCTCTCACGGTGCGATAGAAATTAACGACCCACGCACGGGAAGAATATTTAAAGTGAACGGTCATCGGCTTAAACCGTTCTATGAAGGATTTCAAGTGGAGGACGTCGAGCTCGTGGACTTATTGGACCCCGTTTATCACACTTGAAGTAGCAACATGTCGCGCGAACGACATTAAACAAACGCGCTTCTCGGGAGGCAACCCGACTTTAAATTAGTCATTTCATGCGTTTCTTTTAATTTCTACGTCTTTTAGTTCAACTTAGTTAAATTAGGATGTCAAAGTTTTTTTTTAGCTTAGGATATATTACACCATGTTAGCCATCCTAATCCTTGGGAATTTTTGTTTCATTGAAGGTACTAGTGCATTATATTGCAAGGACTCACAGCAAAAGAAAGAAAAAAATCAAATTTTCTGCAACAGACCACCACGGCCCCGGCCGGCACTTATACCTTAAAACCGTGGCCCCGGCTAGAACCATGCAGCCAAATCTGGCCCCGGCCGGCTCCAAGCCCAGAAACTCCCGGCCCCGGCCAGCTCCTCTCAGCCATTCCTGGCCCCGGCCGGCTATATGCCTACGAACTCCCGGCCCCGGCCGGATCCTCTCGGTTCAGACTCGCCCCGGCTAGTTTTTTGGCTAGCATTACACGGCCCCAGCCATGAACGCAATTTCAGTTTTTTTTTAAAAGCCTGGTCCGGTCGCGTTTGGTCAACTTTTTACACCTTTTTAATCCCTCCCAGCCGAGCACACCACAAACCTAAACCAACCCAGCCGAGCACACCTCCCCACCGAAATCCTCTCTCTCTCTCTCTCGATTCATTCTCCTAGCCGAGACCCTCTCCCAAATCTATCCCAGCTGACTCTCTCTCTCTCCTGGTATCCCTCCCAGCCGAGCACACCTACCACCCGAGACCCACACCTACGCCTCCTCACCGGCACCATCTCTCCTCCTCCTAGTCGAACTCTTCTTCCCTTCGGATTCCATTCCTAAATCAATCCACGACGCGGGGCTTTTGGTTCCATTCAGCCATAGAGGGGTTCCACTAATTTGGGACACGTGCGTTCATCCTTTACCCATTCAGGTACTACCTACTGTTTCTCTTCGGTTTTCAGTTTTGCTGTGCTTCCTATTAGCCTTCTCCTTTGGTTACCCAGTTGGTTTGTGTTGGCCAACTGGAGGAGTTTTGGAGGGAGTTGTGTGTTCGTGTAGGGTGTGACGGAGGCCTACTGTTTAGCCATTTTTAGACCTTGTGTATGCTCTGATTTGGGGGAAGAAAACTATTGCACACCACGTGTTTGTTGAATTGCCTCAAAGACACAACTTGTCTGTTTTTCCGATTTTTGGAGTGTTCGGGTTGTGCTACGCATTTGTGGTGGGATATTGCGAGTTAGGGATTTGGTTTTCTGTTCACTATGCCACCGAAACGTCACCGCGGTGAAAGTTCCACACCGTCGACCCGTGCTTATGATAAGAAGAAGTTTGTTAGTGCGGAGGCGGCGGATAAATTTGATATATATTTAATGGGTAAAGCTCTAACTCCCGAGCGCGGTCTTCGTCCCGAGGAGCTAGTTGATGGTGATATGGCTCGGATGATAATGGAGCGTGGATGGGATTCCTTCACGGATCAACCGGATCCTGCCGTGATCTCAATAGTCAAGGAATTTTATGCGAACGCTGAAGATACGTCGCGTTGTACTGTTATGATTCGGGGGAAGATGGTCTCCTTTAGTGGTGCTACGATTAATGCCTTTTATAACATAGAGCCACCCGTCTTTTGCCAATACGCGAAGTTTGTTCTTGAGCAGCCGAATTACGACACGATCATTCGCGATTTGTGCAAACCTGGGACGGTTTGGACCACTAGAGGCCATCAGGGTTCCATGATATTCCCGTCTAATTGCTTGAGCCGGTATGGGAAGATTTGGTATGCATTTATTTGTGCAAAGTTGATGCCGTCTACGCACGTTAGTGATGTCACCAAAGAACGGGCGGTATTGCTCTATGCTATAGTCACGGGCAAACACATAGATGTGGGGAATGTGATTGAAGCCTCTATTAAGAGGAATCTACGTCCTACTCAAAGCGGGTTGCCACATCCTTCGCTCATTTGTGGGTTATGTAGGCGAGCAGGTGTTAGATGGGGGTCCGATGAATCTACGCAGCAGCCATTGATCTTGTTGGATCATGGCTTGATTTCGCGCTATAAAGTCTGGGACGGTGGTGAATCGCATCCCCGTGGTTTAGGTTTTATCATCCCGAACGACCCTGTTGCTGAAACTGGTGAACCATCTACTTCTGGCGGTACACGTAAGGCCGAATTCAGCACTCAGCTCCGAAATATGCAATTGTGGGTCGATAATCGGATGGATCGCTTAGAACGGCAGAATGCACGACTCGCCGAACGTCAAGCCCATATGTTTGACTCTCAGACTAACTTTAACATGGCTTTGACTGAGATGTTCGCGAGGATGAATCCCACGGCCGATCCAGTCCATTTTCCTGAGCCACAGCCATTGCCGGTGTACCCGCCTCCTGATGACCATGATGACCGCTCCAGTCCCTTTTCCGATTCCGATGATTGACCTATCAGGGGAGTCTTCTTGTTCTTATTTCTTCAATTCTTTATTTCTTTAACAATGAGGACATTGTCTGCTTTAAGTTTGGGGGTGGAAAAACATTTACTCTGCATATATATATAGTAGTTTTAGGACTGTTACTGTTATGTTGCATTTGCATATTTTAGGACATTGTTTAGTTGGTTTAGGATCATATTTCATTGCATAACTTGAGCGGTAATTGATGCATGAAGTTTAATGATGGCCGATGATAAAAATTTTGATGAATTTTGTAATAACTTTACGTAAGATGGATAAGGACTGCTAAATTGGATATTCTAACTATTTGCTAGTTTTATTGAACTCGAGACCCTTAATTTTTCATTGCACATTCAATATATTAAGTCAGTTGAATTTTGGTTCAATTTAATGGATTAGGTGCTAATTGAAGATAGTGGTGACTTCTATACTGTGTTGGATCGTATGATATAAGGGTGAAATACATAATTGCTTCGATGTCTGTCTTTACTATAAAAAATAAAGAAAAAAATAAATAAAGAAGAGTAGACAGATATGAGCAGAATCTTAGCTAGTCTGTTTTTGTGGCCTCTATTGCTCGAACAAGTAAGCCCTTAGGAGTGTCTCTACATTCAGTGCCCTAAAGCCAACTGGTTTGGGAGTCACTGGTGGAAAGTTCGCTACATGGGTAATTTTGAAAAGCCTAAGAAAAATGGACATTGCACATGCTAAGTTAATATTACACGAGATGGAGCGTAAAACGCACTCGTAATATGAAGAAGGAAAAAATGAGAAAAAAATGTGAAGACAAGTGTATGGAGGGGATTAAAATTCTGAGTTGATATCTTTTATTTGTCACATTGGTTCATGAGTTGTATTAAAATTTTGATTGAGTTGATATATTGAATTCACACACACACAAGGGTTGGTAGTGAATGAAATTGGTGATACGTTGGAGTTCTGATTATGCATGAATTTGAGATTTTGCTGAATTTTTACTTAAGGATCTTTGAGGCTGGATTTTTATGAATTGTGTTGATTTATTGCTCGAGGCATTAGTTGGACATGCATATGCATTCATGTAGTTAGTATAGTTAATGTAGTTGTTTTTCTTGTTGGTATTTTTGCTTGAGGACAAGCAAAGTCTTAAGTTTGGGGGTATTTGATGAGTGTAGTTTATACTTACGAATCGATATTCTTGGGCTTAATTAATTGCTATCATTGAGTATTTTTATTTGCATTTTACTTGTTTTTATGTTTATATTGCAGAAAATAGTTTTGGAGGGTCAAAACGGTAAAAACGGAGCTTAATGGCAATTTTGTAATTTGTGAACAGTAACCGCGGCCGGGGCCGGATTTTACAAAGGAATCCGTGGCCGGGGCCGTGGTCGGCGGAATTTATTTTAAGAGTTCGGGTGTTTCCAGAAGTTGAGCAAAAGAAGGATTGTGAAGTTGCTACGAGTTAGGAGTACTTAGTAGAGTTATTAGGGATATAAATAGATAGGATTAGAATGGTTTTAACACAACTTAGGGAGAAGGATTTCCATTGAAGATTGATTGGCGTTTTCAACTATGTCAGGCTAAGTTCTTTATTTTCAGTTCTAAGGGATGTTGAATCTTATTTATTATCTATGAATTAATTGAGTTATTAGTATTTCTTCCTTCATATGTGGAATTTATTCTTGATGATCTATTAGAATTGCTTAATGATGATTGGTTTGATTAATTTGATAAGGGCCCATTGAATTGATTTGATTATTATCATATGCTAGATTAAGGTATAATATTAAGCAAACGATGTTATATCTGATCATAAGTAGCGAATAGTGGTATTTGATTGTGGTCAAGCTTTTGAATATTGCTATGACATCAAGGAGACAGGTTAAATAGTTTGCGATTGTACGATTATTGCTTGGAATAACCTAATTCCCTAATTCTTAATGCTATTGTCATATTAAATCTAGACTGATAGTTCTAGGTTGTATGATAATTAGGGTCTAGTGGGGGCGATTGTCACATTAGATTGAAAACTTAAGGGGAGTTTCGGGTAACGCGGACCGTGGTTGCTTAGGGTTATTAATTTCATTGAAGGAAAGATATTGATCAACTTAATTATATCATATTTATGAAAAGATGATACTGAACTGAAGAACTGAAGTTTGCAAATCATTGGATAATCTTAATTTATACTTCTTGTTTTCTAGTAGAATCATAGTTACAAAAATCCCCTCTTTACTTATTACTTGTTATTTACTGTTAGAAACATTCGGATAAATCATAAAATATACTTCCCGTGGGTTCGACTCTTGCATGCCATTATACCAATTTTATATTGATAGAGTGAAAGTAAGGAATAATTTTGGAGTGATAACGACAGCTTCCAACTTGTATAATTGTTAAATGTGTATATGATTGCCTATGTGGTGTCTTGAGCTTAAGTTGTCTAGTGAGTTTAAGTTGTGAATTTGAAAAGTTAGCAAAATGACACTAAAGTGTGATTTTTGGCAATTTTAAGGAATTAAGGGTAAAATGGAGACACATGACTTATTTTTATGTAAATACACGTGTCTAGGTTGCTTTGGTAATCACATAATCAAATTTGAATAAATTGGCGATTCGAACGATCGAAAACGATCGTTTCGATTCGATAGGGATTTTTAACGGACAAATATCGCCTCGTATGAAGTTTTATTGTTTTGAAAGTTTGGAAATGTCATATATAGGTTATATGAACTATGTCAAGTGATGGAATGATGTTTTAAAGCAAATGACCAAAAATCACAAAGTTGCAAAAGTTGATTTTAAAATTCAAAAAAAAATTCCAAGTCTGGAATTGAGTTGAACAGCCCTCATACGGGCTAGTTTTGCACTTATTTTGAGAAGCCAAATGGGGCAATAGAAAATTTTATAAAATACTATGTAGCAAGGTCTAGCACTGTCCAAATTTTGTGTAAATTGGATTTGTGGTTAAGGAATTAAAAATCATCAAAGCAGTAGCAAAAATCAAGTAGGTTGGTTCAGGGCACTGCGTCGGGGCGCAGTGTTTTGTGCCTAACACTGAGCTGGGGCGCAATGTTACTGTTCATCGACCGAGAACTTTTCGCGGCCAGCAAAATGTTGAAGAAGAAACACTGCGCTGTTCATTGAGAGCAAAATTTTCTAAAATGAGATATTTTGATACAGAATGATAAAAATGGGTTATGTAAACCTTAAATAGATAAGAATATACTATATAAAGGATGTCAAGGTATAGTTAAATAAGAAATGGCATAACATAGTATGCCTAAAGCTAAGCCAAAGTGAGTTATGGGTTATGAAAAATGTCAATAATAAGTTAAAATGTATTATGAACCTACTATATAAGGTTTAATACATCAAATGAAAAATGATTAGTGACGAATGGTTGTGTAATTATGAGTTAAGTTTGTTAAGTTATATTAAGTTATGATCCTATAATGATAAATATAGATGATATGTGTAATATCCCAGAAATTTACAAGAATTGTAAATAAGATTTGAAATAATTAATTAAAGGTTATGGTTTAAAACCTAGAGTTGTCGAAGTGAGATGTGTAGAAAATGAGTAAACATTTTTTTAATGTTATTTATTTGTTAGAAATTAAATGTGAGAATATTTTAATAATGCATGTAGAGAATGTATTAAGGAAATAAATTTAATTGAGAAGTGAATGTGATTATATTAATATGTATATACCTAAATTGTGATGGTTAGCCAAATAAGAGGATGAGTAAGTTAATACTCAACTAAGCTAATAAATTAATTACTTTAAATATGAAGTAAGAGCAAAAGTCATGAAATATAATTAATTAGGTTAATTATATTGGTTATGAGTTAAAGAGGAACAAAATGGTCAAGAAATTCGATCCCATGCATAAAGGGTGAAGAACATTGGACAGTTAGGCTATGGATTGAACATGGACTATTTTAAAGGCTATTATGGTTGTGTCCTTGAGTATAAAGATTTAGTTTGAAGTTTGTATGTTATACTCCTCTGAGATACGAAGATTTTCCATATTGAATGAACTAAATCGGAGTTAAAATGAATCCGTAGTGAGAATTTTAGTAAAACATGTCAGAAGACGAATAACGGATGAATAGTGAGTCAATTTATGGTATTAATGGATTTCGAGATAGATTCTGAACTCTGTGTATGTTCGGGCGCCTAAGCACCGAATCCTGTGTATGTTTGGGCACCTAAGCGCCGAACCCTATGTATGTTCGGGCACCGAAGGCCGAAGCTGTTCGGGCACCGAAGGCCAAAGCTATTCGGGCACAAAAGGCGTAAGCTATTCGGGCACCGCAGGCAGTAATTCCAATGCCTTGGTGCTGACTTGTTGCCGATGCTTCGGGTCGGGAAGTGAGGGTTCGGGTCGGGAAGTGATGGTTCAGGTTGAGTTTTCTTTAATAAATGAAGTTAAAATAAGTGTAAAATGAATGTGTTAGGAGAATATTTCTAAAGTATTGATTGAGTGTAAAGAATTAGCTAATGTAGGGTTAATTGAATAACCCTAGTTAGTATATAAGAGAGAGCATTAACCAAACGTTGGTTAATTGCTAGGTAAGTAAATATGGTGATGAGAATTAACTATGGATAAGTTAATTGAGTAACCCAATGTGGTAAAATAATTTAAGGCAAGTCTAATTGGGTTATATTATAAGTCCAATTGAGGTATTAAACTAAGTTAATTAAATTAACCTAGTAGTCCATGTAATTAATTAAACCTTGATTCAAGTTATAATTAATTAAGCCCAATGCTTGTTTTAATTAAATGTAGCATAGGGTATTTAATGTTAGCCCAATGTAATAATTAAAGTGAGCCCAAACCAATTAATTGGATGAGCCCAATATATTAAATCCTAGAATCCAATGTGGAGCCCAAATGGTAATCAAAGTTGTGTCAATGTATAAATATTGGTGTATATATATATGGATACTTATATAATGATATAGGATATAAAAATAAAGCTAAATTGGTGTATTAAAATGGCAATCCCTAATTTTGGGGTCCATATAGTCATAAAGCTTGCTTGTTGGCAAAGTTGCTTAACAACTCCCTACCAACCCTAGTGTTTCAATTGGTCATTCAAAATGTCACTCATGTGGTCATTCCATGCTGTAGTAAACCTAAATTAGCCTCTAATTGACCAGTGCTAGTTGATTAGTAGGAGTTGATGGTGATTAGGGAGGTTTTATAAATAGCATCCTGCACATCCTTGTATTGGTTGTTTGCTCATTTGCTTACTTGCGCTAACTTATAGAGAGAGAGGCTCTAGAGAAAATAAGAGCTACATGGTGAGAGTTGTGAGTTTGAGAGCTCAAACACTAAGGGTGTTAGTCATTTTCGGGTAGAGCAAAAAGATCAAGAGGGAGTTCCAACCATTTCCAAGAAGAAGAATTCTATATAAGGATTAAAAGTTTCTCAAACCTTATTTATTATTTTGTTAAATATAAGTTTTAGTAATATTGGTTATGGAGGGATCTAAGTGATGAAGATCTATGGTGACCTATGCTAGATATGTGTTCTATATGTATGATACGTAAAATGACGGAAGAAATAGTCATATGAGCATGTTTAGTTGTAAAACCTTAGTTAAATAAATAGGTTGATGATTATGAGTTGAGATGTGTGGGTTATATTTATGATCTAAAAGTCTTGAAAGATAGGTTTATGTATTGTGAAGATAACCTAACTTAAACAATTGAAAATTTTGAAGAAATAAGCAAGTTATGGCTTTTACCGCAAAATGGGGGGTTTTGAAACCCTAAGCGGTTCGATCTTAAATTTATTGTCAAAAAATTTTCAAAAATATGATTAAATCATAAAATATTGTAAAGCAAGAACTTAGGAAGACAATAATACTAAGTTGGTGTTATTTGGAGGTGTAGAGTTTATTTTATTCAAGTTTGAACCTTTAAAACCAAGGATTTGTGATTTTAGTTTTAACTTTATCCTTGTGAGCTATTTTTAGTCTATTTCCGTTAGAAATTTGGATTTGTGAACTAAAGAGAAATTGTAGATCATGAAATTCTAATGAATTTAGACTCAAAAATCACCTCAAAATATTTCCATATGACAAAGTTATGGCCAAACTACTGATAGAAGTTCCGGCAGCCAAAGTACACGGCGTCTAGATGCCCAAGTGTATACCCGACCCTTGTTGGTTTCTGCCTATGGGCGTCTAGACGCCCTAGAAAGGCTTTGGGGTGGCGTCTAGACGCCCGTGCTTGATAAAAAAAATTAAAATTTTAATCCTGACTTGTTCGGAATTGAAAGTTTCGCTTGTCGGACATTGTAAAACTTAACAAAAGATAATTTCACTACTGAAATAAAGATAAACTATTGTAAGAGAGTCTATTAGTGACTAAATGATAGCTAAATGTTTAAGTTAAAGATTAAGGTTAACACAATTAAAAGGTTAACTATTGGTATTTATTGAAGATTATTAAAATATTATTAAATGATCAATAATATTAGAATATGATTAAAAAGTTATAAAATGATGAATAACATTAGTAAATGATTAAAATATTATTAAATGAGTAATAATATTAATATGTGATTAAAATATTATTAAATAATTAATAATATTAATAAGTGAATAAAATATTATTAAATGGTTAATAATATTAATAAGAGATTAAAATATTATTAAATGGTAAATAGTATTAATAAATAATTAATAATATTATTAAATGATTAATAATATTAGTAAGAGATTAAAATATTATTAAATGGTTAATAATATTAATAAGAGAATAAAATATTATTAAATGGTTAATAATATTAATAAGTGATTAAAATATTATTAAATGATTAATAATACTAATAAGAGAATAACATATTATTAAATGGTTAATAATGTTAATATGTAATTAAAATATTATTAAATGGTTATTAATATTAATAAGAGATTAAAATATTATTAAATGGTTAATAATATTAATATGTGATTAAAATATTATTAAATGGTTAATAATATTAATAAGTGAGTAAAATATTATTAAATGATTAATAATATTTGAATGTAGCTGTATATTATCAAAGGTAGATAATATCTTGGGGTATTTGGTACATTATTAAATGTCTAAATCATTAAGTTATATAAAAGAAGAATGTTTAACCGATGTAAATTGTCCGCTTGTGACTAATTTAGACAACTTAATAAAAGTGGGTCGTACGATGAATGTATAGTGAATGCATAAGTTGGTTAAGCATACCCGTTATGTCCGAACTGTATTTGAGCTAGGGTTTTTATCCGGAACTTAAGGATTCGTTTATCGGACATCTTAAGAGTTAATAATTTGAAGTTAAGACTAATTTATAGTCATTGTAACTAATGATTATGTCAATTTTATATATAAATTGTAAGTTGAACAAAAGACGCAAATAGCCGTAAACGGTAGAAGCAAACCAAGCAATTTTCAAAACTTGCTCCTATGTGCATTAATATGCTACAATGTGATTTTATATTATTGATATGCAGATTTATTGATGATATTTGTGATATATTAAAAGTATGAGTTGTGATTACATGTGAAATATGAAACATTAATTGATAGAGACTAGTTGGTTAGTATATGTGATGCATAAGAAGTATGAAGCATTCATAAGATGAAAAACATGAAATGCATGACTTAAGAATAAAATGCAGAGTATGTATAATATGTGAAGCATGTAATGTGTTATGTGTAGCTGTTAAACTTGTTGAGCCGTCGTGCTTACTATTGCTTAAAACCAACATTTTCAGATAGTGGAAGTTATTTGAGATTTTTAATAAAGATCAAGAAATAGAAATGCATATCACATTCACTAAAGGTCTAATACGACTATTGTAGATATCAGTCCGAATTGGATAGGTAAAATGATTGTGTAGTATAAGAATTGGTTGGTATGTAATATGAGTATTAAATACTCAAATTGATTGTAATAGAATGTCATATCATATATGATATTGATGCATACTAGGAATGTATAAAGATGTCGATTCTGGAATAGAAAGAGATGTTGTAAAGTTTTAAACAAATGATTATTTATCAATTATAATATTGTTGTAATTAATGAACAATAAGGAAAAGGTAGTACTAGTGTTGAACCGGATTCGAGGTTCGAGAGACCCAGATTCGGGGTCGTTACAAGTTGGTATCAGAGCTGATAGGTTAAAAACCTTAGGTAAAAGTACCTTAGGTTATAACCGTAGTAGAAAATAAGTAAAATGATAAAGGAATAAACTCAAAAAGAGTTTAAGTAATAACAATGAATTTGAAAATTTCATATATACAAGATTATCCAAAGATGGATTTGAGAAGATATAAGAGAAATGAAAAGGGTCATGTTGTACCTAATTTGAAGAAATGATAGAAAATATCTTATAATAAGATTTTGAGAAGCATAAAGAAAATGCTAATAAGGTCATAAAATGATCTAGAGAGATGAACTCGTAATGAGTAAGATGTGCTAAAATATGAATTGAGAGGATTCGTATTCAGTTAAGAAAAATTAGAGGTTTATTGGTTTTTAAATTGAGGACTCATATTAGTGGCTGAGTTGTACGATTTCTTGTACGGGCAGGGAATTTGTGCTTGGTTTTAGAACCACTTAGCTTCCTATATTTATATAGTAGTTAAGTTGAACAGTTCTTTGTATGGGCAGGGGATTTGTTCTTGGTTTAACAACTGCTTAACTTCCTATATTGATTAGTGGTTGAGTTGACCAATTTCTTGTATGGGCAGGAGATTGTGTTTGGTTTGACGACCACTTAGCTTCCTATAATGATAATCAATTAAAACCTGGTGTTGCGTTATTCGCTATATGTATGTTGAGAAGGTGATTCTTTTCTCATGTGTATAACGGATAGGTAGAGGATATTAACATAAGTACGTGTTCTTAAAACTCAGACTGATGGTAAGTTCGTGACTCATAATCGTATGGTGGAACCCTCAGCGAATGGACGATTATGGTCTGACTAGGATAAGTTCCTCAACCCATATGATTGTGGTAAGTTCCTGAACCCTTAATGTGTGGTAAGTTTGATGAACAGTGAGTATGGGTAGAGTTAATTAGCAAGATTAGAGTTATACTATATGTAGTTATTAAGTTGGAAAAGAATGCGCAGGAGAAATTTGAGGTATTTTGAAGATTTAGGATATTCCAAATCTTCTAGCTATGCTAGACTTTGAAATTCTTAAAAATCGTGCCACAATCGCACTTTTGTGCTTTTAAAAAGACAAATGTATTTTAAATATTATTAATGCACTTAGTGCAGAGATGATAAAAAATGAAGTCATCAATGCAGAGTAACCTAGTGTTGGATGTATTTTTAAGCCCACTATGGTACGATGTAATATGACAAAGTCATAAAATGAGTTTCATTATTTTAAAATATTTAAAGAAGAGTCTATGCTAGTTGTTTCGGCTAGACAAATTGATTTAAAAATATCAAAATGTATTTATAAAATCATCACACGCTATTAAAGCCATGGTGCAGAGATGAAAAAGACGGAATATTCAACGTACTGTTGCAACGGTGCGGTAGCATGAAGTCCTAAAAATATATTTCGGTTATTTTAACTAATCTGAAATGATTTTCAATTCGTAATATACGAACAATCTAATGATGTAAGTCTATGTCATTTATTTTGACTGGACATTTTTGGTCAGAAATGACTCAAGTTTTATGTTCCAGTCCAACTTATGCTGGAACGGAATTTTGTAGTAAGTCTGAGGTGAAAAACCCTATAATGGGGGATACGTCAGAGCCATGAATAAAGAACCCGCGAGGGGGCGCCCAAGAGTGGTGGCATGTTGATAGAACAAAAATATGGGCTAGTAAATCCAGAGAGTTCAACCCTAATCGAAGTCGTTGTGCACAACACTAGAGTACGATAGGCTGATCACCTAGCGTACAAAATAATTGTGGAATGTTTTCAGTCTTTGTGATTGATAAACCTTCTCGCAGATGTTCACGGTCTTTATGACCCCTCAGCATAGTATGAAAGTTTTAATGAATATTTTGATTTTCAATTTATTCTTTTGTAAGATATTGATTTTCAATTTATTCTTCTACAAGATATTCCATTGTTCTGGAATTGTGAGTTTAGAAGTATAAACTTCCTAGAAAAGGGTGGTCATAGAATTTGATAAGTAAAGAGATATTCTCAGAGATGCAAATTAGTAGAAATGAGTATGATGAAATTTCGGGGACGAAATTTTTATAAGAAGGGGTGAATGTAATATCCCAGATATTTACAAGAATTGTAAATAAGATTTGAAATAATTAATTAAAGGTTATGGTTTTAAACCTAGAGTTGTCGAAGTGAGATGTGTAGAAAATGAGTAAACATTTTTTAACGTTATTTATTTGTTAGAAATTAAATGTGAGAATATTTTAATGATGCATATAGAGAATATATTAAGGAAATAAATTCAATTGAGAAGTGAATGTGATTATATTAATATGTATATACGTAAATTGTGATGGTTAGCCAAATAAGAGGATGAGTAAGTTAATACTCAATTAAGCTAATAAATTAATTAGTTTAACTATGAAGTAAAAGCAAAAGTCATGAAATAAAATTAATTAGGTTAATTATATTGGTTATGAGTTAAAGTGGAATGAAATGGTCAAGAAATTCGATCTCATGCATAAAGGGTGAAGAACAATGGACAGTTAGGTTATGGACTGAACATGGACTGTATTAGAGGCTATTATGGGTGTCCTTGCGTATCAAGATTTAGTTTGAAGGTTGTATGTTATACTCCTCTGAGATACGAATATTTTCCAGATTGAATGAACTAAAATAGAGTTAAAATGAATCTGTAGTGAGAATTTTAGTAAAACATGTCAGAAGACGAATAACGGATGAATAGTGAGTCAATTTCTGGTATTAATGGATTTTGTGATAGATTCCGAACTCTATGTATGTTCGGGCGCTTAAGCACCGAACCCTGTGTATGTTCGGGCGCCTAAGCGCCGAACCCTATGTACGTTCGGGCACCGAAGGCCGAAGTTGTTCGGGCACCGAAGACCGAAGCTGTTCGGGCACCGGAGGCCAAAGCTGTTCCGGCACCAAAGGCCTAAGTTGTTCGGGCACCGAAGATGGTTCCTTCGGGAATTCCAGCGCCTTGGTGCTGACTTGCTGCCGATGCTTTGGGTCGGGAAGTGAGGCTTCGGGTCGGGAAGTGATGGTTCGGGTTGAGTTTTCTTTAATAAATTAAGTTAAAATAAGTATAAAATGATTGTGTTAGGAGAATATTTCTCAAGTATTGATTGAGTGTAGTGAATTAACTAATTTAGGGTTAATTGAATAACCCTAGTTGGTAGACAAGAGAGAGCATTAACCAAACGTTGGTTAATTGCTAGGTAAGTAAATATGATGATGAGAATTAACTATGGATAAGTTAATTGAGTAACCAAATGTGGTAAAATAATTTAAGACAAGTCTAATTGGATTATATTATATGTCCAATTGAGGTATTAAACTAAGTTAAATAAATGAACCTAGTAGTCCATGTAATTAATTAAACTTTGATTCAAGTTATAATTAATCAAGTCCAATGCTTGTTTTAATTAAATGTAACATAGGGTATTTAATGTTAGCCCAATGTAATAATTAAAGTGAGCCCAAACCAATTAATTGGATGAGCCCAATCTATTAAATCCTAGAATCCAATGTGGAGCCCAAATGGTAGTCAAAGTTGTGGTCAATGTATATATATTGGTGTATATATATATATATGGATACTTATATAATGATATAGGATATAAAAATAAAGTTAAATTGGTGTATTAAAATGGCAATCCCGAATTGTGGGGCTCACATGGTCATAAAGCTTGCTTGTTGGTGAATTTGGAGTGCAAAGTTGCTTAACAACTCCCCACCAACCTTAGTGTTTCAAGTGGTCATTCAAAATGTCACTCATGTGGTCATTCCATGCTATAGTAATCCTAAATTAGCCTCTAATTGACCAATGCTAGTTCATTAGTAGGAGTTAATGGTGATTAGGGAGGTTTTATAAATAGCATCCTCCGCATCCTTGTATTGGTTGATTACTCATTTACTTACTTGCCCTAACTTATAGAGAGAGAGGCTCTAGAGAAAATAAGAGTTAAATGGTGAGAGTTGTGAGTTTGAGAGCTCAAACACTAAGGGTATTAGTTATTTTCGGGTAGAGCAAGAAGATCAAGAGGGAGTTCCAACCATTTCCAAGAAGAAGAATTCTATAGAAGGTTTAAAAGTTTCTCAAACCTTATTTATTATTTTGTTAAATATAAGTTTTAGTAATCTTGGTTATGGAAGGATCTAAGTGATGAAGATCTATGATGAGCTATGCTAGATATGTGTTCTATATGTGTGATACGTAAAATGACGGGAGAAATAGTCATCTGAGCATGTTTGGTTGTAAAACCTTAGTTAAATAACTAGGTTGATGATTATGAGTTGAGATGTATGTGTTATATTTATGATTTAAGAGTCTTGAAACATAGATTTATGTATTGTGAAGATAACCTAACTTGAACGATTGAAATTTTTAAAGAAATAAGCAAGTTATGGCTTTTACCGCAAAATAGGGCGTTTTGAAACCCTAAGCAGTTTGATCTTAAATTTATTGTCAAAACGTTTTCAAAAATATGATTGAATCATAAAATATTGTAAAATAAGAAGATAGGAAGACAACAATACTAAGTTGGTGTCATTTGGAGGTGTAGAGTTTATTTTATTCAAGTTTGAACCTTTAAAACCAAGGATTTGTGATTTTAGTTTTCACTTTGTCCTTGTGAGCAGTTTTTAGTCCAGTTCCATTCGGAATTTAGATTTGTGATCTAAAGAGAAATTGTAGATCATGAAATTCTAATAAATTTAGACTCAAAAATCACCTCAAAATGTGTAACGCCCCCAAAATCCCCGCGCTTTAGTGCGGCGGACCTTGTGCGTTAATTTCGTACATCTATCGACTTAACCAATGATCCCATAATCATATTGGTTGAATTAGTCTTATTTTAGACTATACATTAAAATTTTCTCTTAATTTTAACTTGATCTCAGTCTCATAAGTATACAAGTATCAACTTGTATTTCATCCGTATAAATGGATAAAACCATATAAAACGGTCTAATTTTAACCTTAGGATTTAAATATTCTATAACTTTACATGTTTCAACATCCATGGCATTAAATCATTAGGACGGCTCTTGGGAACAGAGAATCTCGTGGTGAATGTTTGTATCTTCACCGATGATAAATGTTTGCGTCTTTATCCGTGACAAATGGTTGTATCTTTGTCCAGTGTAAAATTCTCTTTCCGTACAGAACATTACCCAACTAGTTAAAACCCTCATTCAAAATATATTTGTTTATAGTGATATCTCTTCATATCAATAATCTTACTTGGGAGTTAGAAGAGAAAATGAAAAAGAAATATCCTAGTTTATTTGCATAATCTTGTAATAGTGATTCCGGGGACGGAATCCCTGTAAGGAGGGAATAATGTAGCGATACACAAATTCCTAAATATTATAAATTAATAAGTTATTAATGGAAGCTAAATATTTTGAAAGGTGACAAGTATTTTATGACGAGCCAATTATGGTGTATTTAATGGTGGAATTAAATTCAAGCTTAATGAAACAACTTTGGATCAAAGTGAATTTTAATTGGATTAAAATTGAGCAAACTATGAATTTTTGAGAATTTATTTCTCTAGAGAATTTGGAAAAGGTCTAAGATGCCCTTGACAATGTGAATAAGGACCATGGCATCCTAAGATGGAGAAAAGTCTATATCATACCCTTATTTTATAATAAGAAATGACTTGTATACCCTAACCATGCATGAGTTAAGCTAACTCATGTATGGTTAGTTGTTGGAAATCAAAATTAGCTCATTTATGCATATATTTGCTAAGTATCCAGCTTTGTTCATTCATTCCATTCGAAGTTATTAGCAAAAGAGAGAAAAGAGGAGATAAAGCCTAGGGTTTGCAAGGAAAGCTTAAGGATTCAAGAAAAGTTGTTAAGAGAAGTGAAATAAACACCAAAAGTGGATCATCCAACACTTACTAGGTTCTTAGCAAGGAGAAGATGAGCTAAAAGAAGGTATAAGAGATGTTCTAGCATGTAAACTTGTCTTTTGTGTGCTTAGACGCAAAGTTGGAGTGAAGCCATGCATGTATCTTGGGCTATATGTGTTTATTATGTGATTTTTTGTAAGTTTATATGCTTCATGTTTGGTTTTGGATAAAAACCTAAGTTCCAAGTTGCTAAAACAAAGGCGGTGCACTATTTATGTATTTTTACAAGCTAGAAAGTATGATTTAAGGGATGGATATGTGTTATGTATTGCTAGAAATAATGGAACCCTAGATTAAGGTGTTCAGTATGTTGAATTCATGTGATAATTCTTGCTTGGTAGCCTAGTAAATGTATAGAAGGTTTAAAATTATGGATTGTGTAGTAAAATTGCAATATTAGGCTAGGATTTGTGTTTTAACTAAATCATAATCTGTAAAGTGTTTTGAAAGGTGCATGTAGAAGGTACACATGCATACAAAGTTGCTAAATGAATATATGTTAATCTATGTAGTGTATGAGATTCAAGATGTAAAGTGAGTTTGAGTTGGAAGTTGTTAAAATTGACAAAATGCCAATAATGTGTCATTTTTGGCCATTTTGAGTAATTGGAGGTCAAATGGGGTTAAACATGTAAGTTTTATGTAAACACACGTGTTAGAGTTGAATTGGAACTCATTTGATTCGTATGGCGACAATTGTCTATTTTAAACGTTTTAAAACATTCGCCGACGACCAAAACGATTTAATTGGAAAAACAATGCCATTTTAAGATTTCTAAATGTTTTGAAGGCCCATACATATCAATTACGTGTATTATATGTTAAATGAATTGTTGGAACTTAGAAATATTAATTTGGGCAAAAAATAACATTAATTTTTAAAAGAATTTTTTTCTTCAGAAAAACCAGAAGGGCGCCATCTTTTACACTATTAACTGCGCCGGGGCGCAGTTCTGCTGAAGGACCACGCCGGGGTGAGATCAGGGCAAGTCGGGAAGCCGTCTGGGCCGAGCCAATCTTGTGGCCAGCGAGATGTCAAGCACAAAACATGGCGCCAGGGTGCCATGTACTGAAAATTTAAAAATAAATTAATTTGTCCCAAAATGAAATGTTTTGATATTAAATGATAGATACATATGTCATAAACCATAAATTGATAAAAATGATCAATGTGGTAGATATTAAGGACAAATGAGCAATGCGTTATACGGTAAAGGTTTTGTAAAGACAAAAGGAAGCTTATATATAGTAAGTTATAGCATGCATGTAAATGTAACTAATACATGAACCCATTTATGGTCATGTAGGTTATAAACGGGGTAATATTTTACCCGTTGTGATAGACGAGGATACAGGCAAGTGTTTTATCTAAACTCTTAATTGCAGTTCCTTGAACACTTATTCATGATATGCATTCATGTGTTCATGTAAAGTTCATTCATCATTGAACTACTCTGAAAAAGGCCGATGCCAATCTTGATTCCGGCTAGACACATATGATGATATATGTTGTAATCAAATGTCTATTGTTATGTGCCCCAACCCACATTGTTGTGGTGCAGATTCTATGATATGCTGTAACAGAATAACCCTGATAAAGGGGAGTAAAGTATAAAACAAAATAATTTTATAGTGTGGTTGTGTCGCTAGATGTTTATGTTGTGCACAATATAAAAGTACGATGGGCTGATCACCCAGAGTACACATCTAAATTAAACAGCAGTCTTATGACTATCCTGGGCAATGTCAGTCTTTTATGATTGGTATTATTCTTAACGAGTTCTAGGTCTTATGACCGTACAGCAAGCAAGCTTCGTGTTTTTAGTTAATCCTGTAAAGTTATGCATGTTTTTCCTATTCACACATTGAACTATTAATAGTTAGCTATTAGAAATGATTCATTACATTGTTTGACCCAGCTTATCATAAATGGTTCAATTTACTACAAACGGTACATGTTCATTGTAAATGATTTTCTTTCATCATTCCGAAATATCATGTAATCATTGTTTATTTACTTGCTGAGCTATTTTATGCTCACTCTTGCTTTTAAAGATGATATTTCAGCTAAACCTGAGCAAGTCGAGGGGTCGGGTACAGACAAGGGAAAAGGAAAAGTCAGCAAATAGTTGATGTATAGTGATAGGGTCATGTATATGCAAACTGTATCTTTTTGTAATATGTCAGGTACATATGTATAGATGTATAAAGGTATGTATAACCTGGGATAGTTATGAATGAATGTACTTAAGTTTTATTATTATTCTGAATGAATGGATATGTTGACAGGGTAAAATAGTATCGTGAGCACCGAACCCGTGGTTTAAGGGACCCGAATTTGGGAGCGTCACAAAGACTCAATATCACTTTATAACATAAAAATAACAAATCACAAACCTTCTCATAGAAAGATTCATGACTTTTGCTTAAGAATACACGAAGAACACGAAGAACGGATAAACCATACATGGTAACGACTATGCTCTTGAGCTTTTGATTTTCGTACTTGAAATAATTTGGGCATTATAACTGCTTATATAAGTGATTATAACACTTTATAGTTGACAAAATTTGGTCATTATAACGGCTTGCAAATTGAATTATAACAATTTATAAAAATACTCAAGAACATACGAAGAACACGGAGAATGACAATCGTACATGGCTACGACGTATGTTCATTGAGCTTTAAACTACAAATTGAAATTCGACATTATAACTCTTGTAAAATGAAGAAAGGCTCAAGAACACGTGAAGAACATGGAGAACGACAATCGTACATGGTTACGACTCGCGTTCTTGAGCTTTTAAACTACAAAATTTAATCGAATATAAAAACGACTAACGATTTACCTCTCAAAGTGCAAGCTTTAACTATTTCTTTGCACTTCCTTTGATCATAACTCACTAGAACTCTCTCTCATATTGTGTATAGCTTTGATACTAGCATTTTTTCTTTGAAAATGAATGATGAAACAAGTGAGGATTGCTTGCTATTTATAGGTCATGCAAAGCTAGGGTATAAAGGTCATTAGTACAAAACTTCCATGCTAAGCTAACTTCAAGTGCACCACCCTTTCCCACTTGTTATGAACGACCAAACCAGCCCATTTAATGCCATTTAATGTTGCAATTATCACATTTTGGTCACACCACAATAATCCACATGTTAGCTTCCAATTGGTCCACAACTTAGCCTACCAAAGGAATAGTTCTAGGGCATGTTTGGTTGGTGAATTAACCATTTAATTGAGGGGTAGTCATGGTCATTTACCAAGCTTGATCAAGGTTAAAGTAGTCCTTTTGATAATCTAGCTTAGTTAGGATTAGGTTAATTAACAATAAACCTAGGAATTTGATTATTCGATTAGGTTATTAATTCACTGATTAGATTAACTTGTAATTTAGGTTAATATTTAGTTTAATTAAACTTAATCCTATTTAGGTTTAGTTTAATTAATTGATAATTAGGTTAAATGGTAATCTAATTACCCTAACCTAGTTCGATTCTAACTAGGTTTAACATAACCTAGTTTCATTTCAACAAAATGTCATCTAACCTAGTTTTATATCAACTAGATTAGGTTAACTATTTCATAAGCTTAGTTAGTTTATAACTAGGTTTAGTTCCTAGTTAGGTTCCTAACCCAGTTACATCTAACTCAGTTACATCTCAACCTAAATTAGTTCATCCTTAACTAATTCAAGTTCATTTCTAACTCTTCCAGTTAAATTGACTTCAACTGATTTAAAAGTCTGATATTACAGAGTTTTGCTCCGTATAAACACTATTTTGTAAAGTGAAAAGTCCAAAAGACGTTGCACGTTTTTCGGTGAATAGTGTTTTCGACTCCAATTTCTCAGAATATGCTTAAACGATCAAAAAGTCAAAAATAATATTTATTTTTGTCTTTTCCCTATTTTGTCTTATTCTCGACACACTTTTCGAGAAAATCTTTTATTGCTTATTATGCACCGGTGTTGCACACAAAAACTGTATCCATCAATGGTTTGATCAAAAATAAAAAGCATTTCCGTTTGAATTGCGTTTTACGTTTTAATTTGGGAAAAATGTCAATGGCTCCCTGGTATCTATTCCCCATATAAATGCTATATCGTGAAATAGAAAAAGTCCAAACGTGGAAAAGAACGTCCAAAAAGACGACAAACGTTTTCTCGTAAATCGTGTCTTTTTCGTCTTTTTCCCCAAAATTTTTTATTGATTCTCGGTCATCTAAACCTTATATTAACACTATGTTGTGAAATACGAGAAGTCCTACAGATGAAAGAAATAGTCAAACGAATGAAAAATATCACCTCATGAATAGTGCTTTTACACGTTTTTTGAGAAAAACTTTGATTGACTGTTACGTGTTTTCAAATCGTGGGAAGGTTGAATCTTGAAACGGAATGTCAATTTGACCTTCGCGTTTTGCTCGAGGGCCTAGGTTATTTCCTAGGGTTTAGATCCTAGGGTTTAGGTTTTAACTTTTTTTCCAATTTAGGTTTTTGCCTTAAATTGACTTCTGATTTTAAATAAGTGTTAAGGTTAACCACTCAAACCAAAACACAAAATCCTATATATTCACATAACTCATTTTAAAGCTCAATTCAAGCTTTACTAATCACATAACACAAATTAGGTTAAAGAATTTAACCTCTTAGTTGTATACGATCGTAGTTTCGCGTCGTATTTATCCTTTAGATAGCATAAGGTATGCTTGAGCAATTCTTCTTTAGGTTTTGAAATGACAATCCTACCTTGATCTTGTTAGATCACTTTTGAAATATTTGAGATATTACAAAATGTTTCCGTATGACAAAGTTATGGCCAAACTACTGAGAAAGGTTCTGACAATCAAAGTACACGGCGTCTAGATGCCCAAATGTATGCCCGACCCTTGTTGGTTTCTCCCTAAGGGCGTCTAGATGCCCCATAAAGGCTTTGGGGTGGCGTCTAGACGCCCGTGCTTGTTAAAAAAATTAAAATTTTAATCCAGACTTATTCGGAACTGAAAGTTTCGCTTGTCGGGCATTGTAAAACTTAACAAAAGATAATTTCACTACTGAAATAAAGATAAGCTATTGTAAGAGAGTCTATTAGTGACTAAATGATAGTTAAATGTTTAAGTTAAAGATTAAGTTTAACACAATTAAAAGGTTATCTATTGGTATTGATTGAAGATTATTAAAATATTATTAAATGATGAATAATATTAGAATATGATTAAGAAGTTATTAAATGATGAATAACATTAGTAAATGATTAAAATATTATTAAATGAGTAATAATATTAATATGTGATTAAAATATTATTAAATGATTAATAATATTAATAAGTGAATAAAATATTATTAAATAGTTAATAATATTAATAAGAGTTTAAAATATTATTAAATGGTTAATAATATTAATAAATAATTAAAATATTATTAAATAATTAATAATATTAGTAAGAGATTAAAATATTATTAAATGATTAATAATATTAATAAGAGAATAAAATATTATTAAATGGTTAATAATATTAATATGTGATTAAAATATTATTAAATGATTAGTAATATTAGTAAGAGATTAAAATATTATTAAATGATTAATAAGAGAATAAAATATTATTAAATGGTTAATAATATTAATATGTGATTAAAATATTATTAAATGATTAGTAATATTAGTAAGAGATTAAAATATTATTAAATGATTAATAATATTAATAAGAGAATAAAATATTATAAAATGGTTAATAATATTAATATATGATTAAATTATTATTAAATGGTTAATAATATTAATAAGGGATTAAAATATTATTAAGTGGTTAATAATATTAATATGTGATGAAAATATTATTAAATGATTAATAATATTAATAAGTGGTTAAAATATTATTAAATGGTTAATAATATTAATAAGTGAGTAAAATATTATTAAATGATTAATAATAATTTAATGTAGTTGTATATTATCAAAGATAGATAATATCTTGGGGTATTTGGTACATTATTAAATGTCAAAATCATTAAGTTATATAAAAGAAGAATGTTTAACCGATGTAAATAGTCCGCTTGTGACTAATTTAGACAACTTAATAAAAGTGGGTCGTATGATTAACGTATAGTGAATGCGTAAGTTGGTTAAGCGTACCTGTTATGTCCGAACTATATTTGGGCTAGGATTTTTGTCTGGAACTTAAGGGTTCGTTTATCGAACATCTTAAGAGTTAATAATTTGAAGTTAATGTCTTAAGTTAAGACTAATTTGTAGTCATTGTAACTAATGATTATGTCAATTTTATATATAAATTGTAGGTTGAACAAAAGACGCAAATAGGCGTAAACGGTAAAAGCAAACCAGACAAGTTTTTCAGAACTTGCTCCTATGTGCATTAATATGCTACAATGTGATTTTATATTATTGATATGCAGATTTATTGATGATATTTGTGATATGTGAAAATCATGAGTTATGATTACATGTGAAATATGAAGCATGAATTGTTAGAGACTAGTTGGTTAGTATATGTGATGCATAAGAAGTATGAAGCATTCATAAGATGAAAAACATGAAATGCATGACTTAAGAATAAAATGCAAAGTATGTATAATATGTGAAACATGTAATGTGTTATGTGTAGCTGTTAAACTTGTTGAGCCGTCGCGCTCACTCTTGCTTAAAACCAACATTTTCAGATAGTGGAAGTTATTCGAGATTTTTGATAAAGATCAAGAAACAGGAATGCATATCACATTCACTGAAGGTCTAATACGACTATTATAGATATCAGTCTGAATTAGACATGTAAAATGATTTATGTAGTATAAGAATTGGTTGGTATGTAATATAAGTATTAAATACTCAAATTGATTGTAATAGAAATCGTATCATATATGATATTGCTGCATACTAGGAATGTATAAAGATTTTGATTCTGGAATAGAAAGAGATGTTGTAAAGTTTTAAATAAATAATTATTTATCAATTATAATATTGTTGTAATTCATGAATAATAAGAAAAAGGTAGTACTAGTGTTGAACCGGATTCGAGGTTTGAGGGACCCGAATGCGGGGTCGTCACAATATATTTTCAGATAAGGTTCAAACAAGCAACCTGAGTCAAGGAAGGATAACGGGGCTAATCGAGGCAACAAAGGTTAAGTAATTAAAGCGTAGCAGGCAAGTTTTCAGACTAAATGTACTGTTGTTCTAAGTGAACTATGTGATAGTAAAGAAGTTTAAAACGTGTCTATGTGCAATTATGTGAATTAATTGTTAAATGAATTGCGTGACATTAAGCATAGCATGTTAAGTTAAAGAATGAATGACGCATATTATTAATCGTAAGCATGAAAGGTGTTATCTAAATTACTTGCTTAGCCTATGTGCTCACTCTTACTATGAACTAACATTTCAGGTAAAATATAAGAAGGCCGGAGATTCCGGTGTAGCTAAGGTAAAGAATGATGAATGCATTGATAAGCGTGAACAAAATTGTTACACGTGAAATGTGTATGTAAAGCAGATGTTGTAAATTTATAGAGATAGAATTGTATGTAATGTATTATTTATAGAAAGGATAAATGTGTATGATGTAATATTTAGCAGAAAGATGTAATGTTATTGTACTGAGATAGTATTGTTAATTAAATTATACATGTGATAAACTTGTATGTATAGTACCGAGGTATGAAATAAGGTATATGTGTACATGTATGATGCAGATGTGTGTATACGGGTAAAATTAAATAGGGCCATGTATGATTAGTTCACGGCAAAATTTTATTTACAGGTTATGCTAAATCATAAAATTTATATATGATTATAATAGGTCACAAATTATTAATGTTTGACCTAACTTTAATGAATAGTAAAGTGGACGTTGCGATCCTGAGGCACGCAAGGATTATAAGATTAAAAAAAATATGGATCGCATTTATGGTCAATAGTTTAGTTTTAAAAGTTACAGGTTAAGTTTTAACGTACGAGATCGTCGTGAAAGTGTTTTATGATTATAAAAATGGATTTAAAGTTAATGATTATGTACTCCAGATATAAATTGATAGAATTAACGAAGGTTGGGTTTTCGGCGCGTCACAGAGAACTTGTGTGAGTTGTACGCATGGATTTGAATGCGATGGTGATATGATTGCTCCTTTTGATGTTAACTATGGTAGAATGAAGTAATAGGATTCTAAATAAGCGATTTGTTTACAAATTTGAAGAAAATATGGAAACAATTTGATGGTTTCCTCAACTGAGGACTTGTGCTAGTTTTAAGCATACTATTGAATGCAAGAGTGATAAGATTGCTCCTTTTGTTGCTAAACAAAGTAATATGACTCTAAATCATCTATTTGTTTACAAATTTGAAGAAAATAATGAAACAACTTTAAAGTTTCCTTAACTGAGGACTTGTTGGATTGCTCCTTTTGATGCTAAACAAAGTAGAACGAAGTAATATGACTCTAAATCAGCTATTTGTTTACAAATTTGAAAGAAATAAAGAAACAGCTATAAGGTTTAATTAACTGAGGACTTGCGTGAGTTATACGCATGGATTCGAATGCGAGGGTGATATGATTGCTCTTTTCGATGCTAAACAAAGTAGAATGAAATAATAGGACTCTAAATCAGCGATTTGTTTAGAAATTTGAAGGAAATAAGGAAACAATTTAATAGTTCCTCAAATAAGGACTTGTGTGAGTTTTAAACATACCATTGAATGGGAGAGTGATAGGATTGGTCCTTTTGTTGCTAAACAAAGTAATAGGACTCTAAATCATCTATTTGTTTACAAATTTGAAGGAAATAATGAAACAACTTGAAGGTTTCCTTAACTGAGGACTTTTGTTTGTTGTACGCATGGTTTTGAAAGCGAGATAGATAGGATTGCTCCTTTTGACGCTAAACAAAGTAGAACGAAGTAATATGACTCTAATTCAGCTATTTGTTTACAAATTTGAAGGAAATAATGAAACAGTTTGATGGTTTCCTTAACTGAGGACTTGTGCGAGTTTTAAGCATACTATTGAATATGAGAGTGATAGGATTGTTCCTTTTGTTGCTAAACAAAGTAATAGGACTCTAAATCATCTATTTGTTTACAAGTTTGAAGGGAATAAAGAAATAACTATAAGGTTTGCTTAATTGAGGACTTGTGTGAGTTGTACGCATGGATTTGAATGTGAGGGTGATATGAATGCTCCTTTTGATGCTAAACAAAGTAGAATGAAGTAATAAGACTCTAAATAAGCGATTTTTTTACAAATTTAAAGGAAATAAGGAAACAATTTGATGGTATTCTCAACTGAGGATTTGTGCGAGTTTTAAGCATACTATTGAATGCAAGAGTGATAGGATTGCTCCTTTTGTTGCTAAACAAAGTAATAGAACTCTAAATCATCTATTTGCTTACAAATTTGAAGGAATTAATGAAACAACATTAAGGTTTCCTTAACTGAGGAATTGTGCCTGTTGGACGCATGGTTTTTATAATGAGGTAGATAAGATTGCTCCTTTTGATGCTAAACAAAGTAGAACAAAGTAATAGGGCTCTAAATCAGCTATTTGTTTACATATTTGAAGGAAATAATGATACAATTTGATGGTTTTCTTAACTGAGGACTTGTGCGAGTTTTAAGCATATTATTGAACGAGAGTGTGATAAGATTGCTCCTTTTAATGTAAGACAAAGTAGAACGAGATAATAGGACTCTATAGCATTTCTTTTGCTTACAAATTTGAAGGAAATAAAGAAACAACTATAAGGTTTCCATAACTGACTACTTGTGTGAGTTGTACGCATGGATTTGAATGCGAGGGTGATATGATTGCCCCTTTTAATGCTAAACATAGTAGAATGAAGTAATAGTAAATAAGCGATTTATTTACAAATTTGAAGGAAATAAGGAAACAATTTGATGGTTTCCTCAACTGAAGACTTGTGCAAGTTTTAAGCATACTATTAAATGCGAGAGTGATAGGATTGCTCCTTTTGTTGTTGAACAAAGTAATAGGATCGTAAATCATCTATTTGTTTACAAATTTGAAAGAAATAATGAAACAACTTTAAGGTTTCCTTAACTGAGGACTTGTGTTTGTTGTACGCATGGTTTTGAAAGCGAGATAGATAGTATTGCTCCTTTTGATGCTAAACAAAGTAGAACGAAGTAATAGGATTCTAAATCAGCTATTTGTTTACAAATTTGAAGGAAATAAGGAAACAATTTGATGGTTTCCTCAATTGAGGACTTGTGCGAGTTTTAAGCGTACTATTGAATGTGAGAGTGTTAGGATTGCTCCTTTTGTTGCTAAACAAAGTAATAGGACTCTAAATCATCTTTTTGTTTAAAAATTTGAAGGAAATAATGAAACAACTATAACGTTTCCTAAATTGAGGACTTGTGTTTGTTGTACGGATGGTTTTGAAAGCGAAGTAGATAGGATTGCTCCTTTTGATGCTAAACAGGGTTGAACGTAATAATAGGACTCTAAATCAGCTATTTGTTTACATATTTGAAGGAAATAATGAAACAATTTAATGGTTTCCTTAACTGAGGATTTGTGCGAGTTTTAAGCATACTATTGAACGCGAGTGTGATAGGATTGCTCCTTTTGATGCTAGACAAAGTAGAATGAGGTAATAAGACTCTAAATCATCTATTTGTTTACAAATTTGAAGCAAATAAAGAAACAACTATAAGGTTTGCTTAACCGCGGTCTTGTGTGAGCTATATGCATGGATTTGAATGCGAGGTTGATATGATTACTCCTTTTGATGCTAAACAAAGTAGAATGAACTAATAGGACTCTAACTCAGCGATTTGTTTATAAATTTGAAGGAAATAAGGAAACAATTTGATGGTTTCCTCAACTAAAGATTTGTGCGAGTTTTAAGCATACTATTGAATGCGAGAGTGATTAGAATGCTCCTTTTGTTGCTAAACAAAGTAATATGACTCTAAATTATCTATTTGTTTACAAATATGAAGAAAATAATGAAACAACTTTAAGGTTTCCTTAACTGAGGACTTGGGTTTGTTGTACGCATGATTTTGAAAGTGAGATAGATAGGATTGCTCCTTTTGACGATAAACAAAGTAGAACAAAGTAATAGAACTCTAAATCAGCTATTTGTTTACAAATTTGAAGGAAATAATGAAACAATATAATGGTTTCCTTACCTGAGGACTTGTGCGAGTTCTAAGCATGCTATTGAACGCGAGTGTGATAGCATTGTTCCTTTGATGTTAGACAAAGTAGAACGAGGTAATAGGACTCTAAATCATCTATTTGTTTACAAATTTGAAGGAAATAAAGAAACAACTATAAGGTTTGCTTAACTGCGGACTTGTGTGAGTTGTACGAATTGATTTGAATGCGAGGGTGATATGATTCCTTTTGATGCTAAACAAAGTAGAATGAAGTAATAGGACTCTAAATCAGCGATTTGTTTATAAATTTGAAGAAAATAAGGAAACAATTTGATGGTTTCCTCAACTAAGGATTTGTGCAAGTTTTAAGCATACTATAGATTGCAAGAGTGATTGGATTGCTCCTTTTGTTGCTAAACAAAGTAATAGGACTCTAAATCATCTATTTGTTTTCAAATATGAAGAAAATAATGAAACAACTTTAAGGTTTCCTTAACTGAGGACTTGGGTTTGTTGTACGCATGGTTTTGAAAGTGAGATAGATAGGATTGCTCCTTTTGATACTAAACAAAAGTAGAATAAAGTAATAGAACTCTAAATCAGCTATTTGTTTACAAATTTGAAGGAAATAATGAAACAATATAATGGTTTCCTTAGCTGAGGACTTGTGTGAGTTCTAAGCATGCTATTGAACGCGAGTGAGATAGGATTGCTCCTTTTGATGCTAGACAAAGTAGAACGAGGTAATAGGACTCTAAATCATCTCTTTATTTACAAATTTGAAGGAAATAAAGAAACAACTATAAGGTTTCCTTAACTGAGGACTTGTGTGAGTTGTACGCATGGATTTGAATGTGAAGGTGATATGATTTCTCCTTTTGATGTTAAACATAGTAGCATGAAGAAATAGGATTCTAAATAAGTGATTTGTTTATAAATTTGAAGGAAATAAGGAAACAATTTGATGGCTTCCACAACTGAGGACTTATGCGAGTTTTAAGCCTTGTGCGAGTTTTAAGCGCACTATTGAACGCAGGAGTGATAGGATTTCCCCTTTTGATGCTAGACAAAGTAGAATGAGGTAATAGGACTCTATATCATCTCTTTGTTTACAATTTTGAAAGAAATAAAGACACACCTATAAGGTTTGCTTAACTGAGTACTTATGTGAGTTGTACGCATGGATTTGAATGCGAGGGTGGTATGATTGCTCCTTTTGATGCTAAACATAGTTGAATGAAGTAATAGGATTCTAAAAGAGCGATTTGTTCACAAATTTGAAGGAAATAAGGAAACAATTTGATGGTTTCCTCAACTGAGGACTTATACGAGTTTTAAGCATACTATTAAATGTGAGAGTGGTAGGATTGCTCCTTTTTTTGCTAAACAAAGTAATAGAACTCTAAATCATCTATTTGTTTACAAATTTGAAGGAAATAATCAAACAACTTTAAGATTTCCTTAACTGAGGACTTGTATTTGTTGTACGCATGGTTTTGAAAGTGAGGTAGATAGGATTCCTCTTTTTGATGCTAAACAAAGTAATAGGACTCTAAATCAGCTATTTGTTTACAAATTTGAAGGAAATAATGAAACAATTTGATGGTTTCCTTAACTGAGGACTTGTGCGAGTTTTAAGCATACTATTGAACGCAAGTGTGGTAGGATTGCTTCTTTTGATGCTAAACAAAGTAGAGCGCAGTAATAGGACACTAAATCATCTCTTTGTTTACAAATTTGGAGGAAATAAAGAAATAGCTATAAGGTTTGCTGAACTGAGTACTTATGTGAGTTGTACGCATGAATTTGAATGCGAGGGTGGTATGATTGCTCCTTTTGATGCTAAACATAGTTGAATGAAGTAATAGAATTCTAAAAATGCGATTTATTCATAAATTTGAAGGAAATAAGGAAACAATTTGATGGTTTCCCCAACTGAGGACTTATGCGTGTTTTAAGCATACTATTGAATGCGAGAGTGATATGATTGCTCCTTTTGTTGCTAAACAAAGTAATAGGACTCTAAATCAGCTATTTATTTAAAAATTTAAAGGAAATAATGAAACAACTTGATGGTTTCCTTAACTGACGACTTGTGCGAGTTTTAAGCATACTATTGAACACGGGTGTTGTAGGATTGCTCCTTTTGATGCTAGACAAAGTAGAACGAGGTAATAGGACTCTAAATCAGCGATTTGTTTACAAATTTAAAGGAAAGAAGGAAACAATTTGATGGTTTCCTCAAATGAGGATTTGTGCGAGTTTTAAGCATACTATTGAATGCGAGAGTGATAGAATTGCTCCTTTTATTGCTAAACAAAGTAATAGGACTCTAAATCATCTATTTTCTTACAAATTTGTAGGAAACAATGAAAAACCTTTAAGGTTTCCTTAACTGAGGACTTCTATTTGTTGTACGCATGCTTTTGAAAGCGAGGTAGATAGGATTGCTCCTTTTGATGCTAAACAAAGTAAAACTAAGTAATAGGTCTCTAAATCAGCTATTTGTTTACAAATTTGAAGGAAATAATGAAACAATTTAATGGTTTCCTTAACTGAGGACTTGTGCGAGTTTTATGCATTCTATTGAACGCGAGTGTGATAGGATTACCCCTTTTGATGTTAGACAAAGTAGAACGAGGTAATAGGACTCTAAATCATCTCTTTGTTTACAAATTTGATGGAAATAAAGAAATAGCTGTAAGATTTCCTTAACTGAGGACTTGTGTGAGTTGTACGCAAGGATTTGAATGCGAGGGTGATATGATTTCTCTTTTTGATGCTAAACAAAGGATAATGAAGTAATAGCACTTTAAATTAGTGATTTGTTTACAAATTTAAATGAAATAAGGAAATAATGTGATGGTTTCCTCAATCGAGGAATTGTGCGAGTTTTAAGCATACCATTGAATATGAGAGTGATATGATTTCTCCTTTTGTTTCTAACCAAAGTAATAGGACTCTAAATCATCTAATTTTTTACAAATTTGAAGGAAATAATGAAACAACTTGATAGTTTCCTTAACTGACGACTTGTGCAAGTTTTAAGCATACTATTGAACGCGAGTGTGATAGGATTGCTCCTTTTGATGCTAGACAAAGTAGAACGAGGTAATAGGATTCTAAATCAGCGATTTGTTTACAAATTTGAGAAAAATAAGGAAACAATTTGATGGTTTCCTCAACTGAGGATTTGTGCGAGTTTTAAGCATACTATTGAATGCGATAGTGAAATAATTGCTCGTTTTATTGCTAAAGAAAGTAATAGGACTCTAAATCATCTATTTTCTTACAAATTTGTGGAAAATAATGAAACAACTTTAAGGTTCCCTTAACTGAGGACTTCTGTTTGTTGTACTCATGGTTTTGAAAGCGAGGTAGATAGGATTGTTCCTTTTGATGCTAAACAAAGTAGAACGAAGTAATAGGTCTCTAAATCAGCTATTTGTTTATAAATTTGAAGGAAATAGTGAAAGAATTTGATGGTTTCCTTAACTGAGGACTTGTGCGAGTTTGGTGCATACTATTGAACGTGAGTGTAATAGGATTTTCCCTTTTAATGCTAGACAAAGTAGAATGAGGTAATAGGACTATAAATCATCTCTTTGTTTACAAATTTAAAAGAAATAAAGAAACAGCTATAAGGTTTCGTTAACTGAGGACGTGTGTGAGTTGTACGCATGGATTTGAATACGAGGGTGATATGATTGCTCTTTTTGATGCTAAACAAAGGATAATGAAGTAATAGGACGTTAAATTAGCGATTTGTTTACAAATTTGAAGGAAATAAGGAAACAATTTGATGGTTTCCCCAATCGAGGACTTGTGCAAGTTTTAAGCATACCATTGAATGCGAGAATGATAGGATTGGTCCTTTTGTTGATAAACAAAGTAATAGGACTTTAAATCATCTATTTGTTTACACATTTGAAGAAAATAATGAAACAAATGTAAGGTTTCCTTAACTGAGGACTTATGTTTGTTGTACGCATGGTTTTGAAAGTGTGGTAGATAGGATTGCTCCTTCTGATGCTAAACAAAGTAGAACGAAGTAACATGACTCTAAATTAGCTATTTGTTTACAAATTTGAAGGATATAATGAAACAATTTGATGGTTTCCTTAACTAAGGACTTGTGCGAGTTTTAAGCATACTATTGAACGCGACTATGATAGGATTGCTCCGTTTCATTCTAGACAAAGTAGGAAGAGGTAATAGGACTCTAAATCATCTATTTGTTTACAAATTTGAAAGGTATAAAGAAACAACTATAAGGTTTACATAACTGAGTACTTGTGTGAGTTGTACAAATGGATTTGAATGCGAAGGTGATATCATTGCTCCTTTTGATGCTAAACAAACTAGAATGAAGTAATAGGACTCTAAATCAGCAATTTGTTTACAAATTTGAAGGAAATAAGGAAACAATTTGATGGTTTCCTCAACTGAGAATTTGTGCGAGTTTTAAGCATACTACTGAATGCTTCTTTAGTTGCTAAACAAAGTAATAAGACTCTAAATCATCTTCTTGTTTACAAATTTGAAGAAAATAATGAAACAACTATAAGTTTTCCGTAACTGAGGACTTGTGTTTGTTGTACGCATGGTTTTGAAAGCTAGGTAGATAGGATTACTCCTTTTGATGCTAAACAAAGTAGAACGAAGTAATACGACAATAAATTAGCTACTTGTATATAAATTTGAAGGAAATAATGAAACAATTAGATGATTTCCTTAACTGAGGACTTGTGCGAGTTTTAAGCATACTATTGAACGCGAGTGTGATATGATTGCTCCTTCTGATTCTAGACAAGGTAGAACGAGGTAATAGGACTCTAAATCATCTATTTGTTTACAAATTTGAAGGAAATAAATAAACAACTATAAGGTTTCCTTAACTGAGGACTTGTGTTTGTTGTACGCATGGTTTTGAATGCGAGGTAGATAGCATTGCTCCTTTTGATGCTAAATAAAGTAAAACGAAGTAATAGGACTCCAAATTAGCTATTTCTTTTCAAATTTGAAGGAAATAATGAAACAATTTGATGGTTTCCTTAACTGAGGAGTTGTGCGAGTTTTAATCATACTATTGAACGCGAGTGTGATAGGATTGCTCCTTTTGATGCTAGACAAAGTAGAACATGGTAATAGGACTCTAAATCATCTATTTGTTTACAAATTGGAAGGAAATAAAGAAACAACTATAAGGTTTGCTTAACTGAGGACTTGTTTGAGTTGTACGCATGGATTTGAATGCGAGGGAGATATGATTGCAATTTTGATGCTAAACAAACTAGAATGAAGTTATAGGACTCTAAATCAGCAATTTGTTTATAAATTTGAGGGAAATAAGGAAACAATTTGATGGTTTCCTCAACTACGGATTTATGCAAGTTTTAAGGATACTATTGAATGCAAGAGTGTTAGGATTGTTCCTTTTGTTGCTAAACAAAGTAATAAGACTCTAAATCATCTTTTTGTCTACAAAATTGAAGAATATAATGAAACAATTATAAGTTTTCCTTAACTGAGGAGTTGTGTTTGTTGTACGCATGGTTTTGAATGCGAGGTAGATAGCATTGCTCCTTTTGATGCTAAACAAAGTAGAACGAAGTAATAGGACTCTAAATTAGTTATTTATTTATAAATTTGAAGAAAATAATGAAACAATTTGATGGTTTCCTTAATGAGGACTTGTGGGAGTTTTATGCATACTATTGAACGCGAGTGTGATAGGATTGCTCCTTTTCATGCTAGACAAAGTAGAACGAGGTAATTGGACTATAAATCATCTCTTTGTTTACAAATTTAAAGGAAATAAAGAAACAACTATAAGGTTTCCTTAACTGAGGACTTGTGTGAGTTGTACCCATGCATTTGAATGCGAGAGTGATATGATTGCTCTTTTTGATGCTAAACAAAGGATAATGAAGTAATAGGACTATGAATTAGAGATTTATTTACAAATTTGAAGGAAACATGGAAACAATTTGATGGTTTCCTCAACTTAGGACTTATGCGAGTTTTAAATATACCATTGAATGCGAGAATGATAGAATTGCTCCTTTTGTTGCTAAACCAAGTAATAGGACTTTAAATCATCTATTTGTTTACAAATTTGAAGAAAATAATGAAACAACTGTAAGGTTTCCTTAACTGAGGACTTATGTTTGTTGTACGCATGGTTTCGAAAGTGATGTAGATAGGATTGCTCCTTCTGATGCTAAACAAAGTAGAACGAAGTACCATGACTCTAAATTAGCTATTTGTTTACAAATTTGAAGGAAGTAATGAAACAATTTGATGGTTTCCTTAACTAAGGACTTGTGCGAGTTTTAAGCATACTATTGAACGCGACTGTGATAGGATTGCTCCTTTTGATTCTAGACAAAGTAGGAAGAGGTAATAGGACTCTAAATCATCTATTTGTTTACAAATTTGAAAGGTATAAAGAAACAACTATAAGGTTTGATTAACTGAGTACTCTTGTGAGTTGTACACATGGATTTGAATGTGAGAGTAATATCATTGCTCCTTTTGATGCTAAACAAACTAGAATAAAGTAATAGGACTCTAAATCAGCAATTTGCTTACAAATTTGAAGGAAGTAAGGAAACAATTTGATGGTTTCCTCAACTGAGGATTTGTGCGAGTTTTAAGCATACTACTGAATGCGAGAGTGATAGGATTGTTTCTTTTGTTGCTAAACAAAGTAATAAGACTCTAAATCATCTTTTTGTTTACAAATTTGAAGAAAATAATCAAACAACTATAAGTTTTCCTTAACTGAGGACTTGTGTTTGTTGTACGCATGGATTTTAAAGCGAGGTAGATAGGATTGCTCCTTTTGATGCTAAACGAAGTAATAGGACTATAAATTAGCTACTTCTTTATAAATTTGAAGGAAATAATGAAACAATTTGATGATTTCCTTAATCGAGGACTTGTGCGAGTTTTAAGCATACTATTGAACGCGAGTGTGGTAGGATTGCTCCTTTTGATGCTAGACAAAGTAGAACGAGGTAATAGTACTATAAATCATCTATTTGATTACAAATTTGAAGGAAATAAAGAAACAACTATAAGGTTTCCTGAACTGAGGACTTGTGTGAGTTGTACGCATGGATTTAAATGCGAGGGTGATACCTTTTGATGCTAAACAAAGTAGAATGAAGTAATAGGACTTTAAATCAACGATTTGTTTACAAATTTGAAGGAAATGAGGAAACAATTTGATGGTTTTCTCAACTAAGGACTTGTGCGAGTTTTGAGCATACTATTGAATGCGAGGATGATATGATTGCTCTTTTTGATGCTAAACAAAGTAGAATGAAGTAAAAGGACTCTAAATCAATGATTTGTTTACAAATTTAAAGAAATAAGGAAACAAGTTGATGGTTTCCTCAACTGAGGATTTGTGCGAGTTTTAAGCATACTATTGAAAGCGAGAGTGATAGGATTGCTTCTTTAGTTTCTAAACAAAGTAATAGAACTTTAAATCATCTATTTGTTAACAAATTTGAAGTAAATAATGAAACAACTTTAAGGTTTCCTTAACTGAGGACTTGTGTGAGTTGTACGCATGGATTTGAATACGAGGATGATATGATTGCACCTTTTGATGGTGAACATTGTAGAATGAAGTAACAGGACCCTAAATCAACGATTTGTTTACAAATTTGAGGGAAATAAGGAAATAATTTGATGGTTTCCTCGACTGATGACTTGTATGAGTTTTAAGTATACTATTGAATGCGAGTTTGATAGCATTGCTCCTTTTGATGCTAGACAAAGTCGTACGAGAAAATAGGACTCTAAATCATCTCTTTGTTTACAACTTTGAAGGAAATAAAGAAACAGCTATAAGGTTTCCTTAACTGAGGACTTGTGTGAGTTATACGCATGGATTTGAATGCGAGGGTGATATGATTTCTCCTTTTGATTGTAAACAAAGTAGAATGAAGTGATAGGACTCCAAATCAGCGATTTATTTACAAATTTGAAGGAAATAATGAAACAATTTGATGGTTTCCTTAACTGAGGACTTGTGCGAGTTTTAAGCATACTATTGAATGCGAGTGTGATAGTATTGCTCCTTTTGATGCTAGACAAAGTTGAACGAGGTAATTGTACTTCAAATCATCTATTTGATTACCAATTTGAAGGAAATAAAGAAACAACTATAAGGTTTCCTGAACTGATGACTTCTGTGAGTTGTACGTATGGATTTGAATGCAAGGGTGATATGATTGCTCCTTTTGATGCTAAACAAAGTAGAATGAAGTAATATGACTCTAAATCAACGATTTGTTTACAAAATTGAAGGAAATGAGGAAACAATTTGATGGTTTTCTCAACTGAGGACTTGTGCGAGTTTTGAGCATACTATTGAATGTGAGAGTGATAGGATTGCTTCTTTAGTTGCTAAACAAAGTAATAGGACTCTAAATCATCTATTTGTTAACAAATTTGAAGTAAATAATGAAACAACTTTAAGGTTTCCTTAACTGAGGACTTGTGTGAGTTGTACGCATGGATTTGAATGCGAGGGTGATGTGATTGCACCTTTTGATGGTAAACGAAGTTGAATGAAGTAATAGGACTCTAAATCAACGATTTGTTTACAAATTTGAAGGAAATAAGGAAACAATTTGATGGTTTCCTCAACTAAGGACATGTGCGAGTTCTAAGCATACTATTGAATGCAAGAGGGATGTGATTGCTCCTTTTATTGTTAAACAAAGTAATAGGAATCTAAATCATCTACTTTTTTTATAAATTCGAATTAAATAATGAAACAACTTTAAGGTTTCCTCAATTGAGGACTTGTGTGAGTTGTACGTATGGATTTGAATGCGAGGATGCTATGATTGCTCTTTTTGATGCTAAACAAAGTAGAATGATGTAATAAGATCTAAATAAGCGATTTGTTTAGAAATTTAAAGGAAATAAGGCAACAATTTGATGGTTTACTCAAATGAGGACTTGTGCGAGTTTCAAGTTTACTATTGAATGCTAGAGGGATAGGATTGCTCCTTCTGTTGTTAAACAAAGTAATAGGACTCTAAATCATCTATTTGTTTACAAATTTGAAGAAATAATGAAACGACTAAAAGGTTTCCTTAACTAAGGACTTGTGTTTTTTGCACTCATGGTTTTGAAAGCGGGGTAGATAGGATTGCTCCTTTTGATGCTAAACAGAGTAGAACGAAGTAATAGGACTCTAAATCAGCTATTTGTTTACAAATTTGGAGCATACCATGAAATAATTTGATGGTTTCCTTAACTAAGGACTTGTGTGAGTTTTAAGCATACTATTGAACGCGAGTGTGATAAGATTGCTCCTTTTCATGCCAGACAAAGTAGAATAAGGTAATAGTACTATAAATCATCTATTTGTTTAAAATTTAAAGGAAATAAAGAAACAACTATTAGGTTCTTTAACTGAGGACTTGTGTGAGTTGTACGCATGGATTTGAATACGATGGTGATATGATTGCTCCTTTTGACGCTAAACAAAGTAGAATGAAGTAATAGGACTCTAAATCAACGATTTGTTTACAAATTTGAGGGAAATAAGGAAACAATTTAATGGTTTCCTTAACTGAGGACTTGTGCGAGTTTTGAGCATACTATTGAATGCGAAAGTGATAGGATTGCTCCTTTTGTTGCTAAACAAAGTAATAGGACTCTAAATCAACTATTTGCTTACAAAATTGAAGTAAATAATGAAACAACTTTAAGGTTTTCTTAACTGAGGACTTGTGTGAGTTGTACGCATGGATTTGAATGCGAGGATGATATCATTGCTCCTTTTGATGCTAAACAAAGTAGAATGAAGTAATAGGACTCTACATCAGCGATTTGTTTACAAATTTGAAGGAAATAAGGAAATAATTTGATGGTTTCCTCAACTGAGGACTTGTGCGAGTTTTAAGCATACTATTGAATGTGAGAGTGATAGGATTGCTTCTTTAGCTGCTAAACAAAGTAACATGACTCTAAATCATCTATTTGTTAACAAATTTGAAGTAAATAATGAAACAACTTTAAGGTTTCCTTAACTGAGGACTTGTGTGAGTTGTACGCATGAATTTGAATACGAGGATGATATGATTGCACCTTTTGATGGTAAACAAAGTAGAATGAAGTAATAGGACCCTAAATCAACGATTTGTTTACAAATTTGAGGGAAATAAGGAAACAATTTGATGGTTTCCTCAACTAAGGTCTTATGCGAGTTTTAAGCATACTATTGAATGCGAGTGTGATAGCATTGCTCCTTTTGATGCTAGACAAAGTAGTACAAGGAAATAGGACTAGGAAATAGGACTCTAAATCATCTCTTTGTTTACAACTTTGAAGGAAATAAAGAAATAGCTATAACGTTTCCTTAACTGAGGACATGTGTGAGTTGTACGCGTGGATTTGAATGCGTGGGTGATATGATTGCTCCTTTTGATTCTAAACAAAGTATAATAAAGTAATAGGACTCTAAATCAGTGATTTGTTTACAAATTTGAAGGAAATAAGGAAACAATTTGATGGTTTCCTCAACCGAGGACTTGTGCGAGTTTTAAGCATACTATTGAATGCGAGAGTGATAGGATTGCTCCTTTTGTTGCTAAACAACGTAATAGGACTCTAAATCATCTATTTGTTTACAAATTTGAAGGAAATAAAGAAACAACTATAAGGTTTGCTTAGCTGAGTAATTGTGTGAATTGTACGTATGGATTTGAATGCGAAGGTGATATGATTACTCCTTTTGATGCTAAACAAAGTATAATGAAGTAGTAGGACTCTAAATCAGTGATTTTTTTACAAATTTGAAGGATATAAGGAAACAATATGATGGTTTCCTCAACTGAGGATTTATGCGAGTTGTAAGCATGCTATTGAATGCGAGAGTGATAGGATTGCTCCTTTTGTTGCTAAACAAAGTAATAGGACTCTAAATCATCTATTTGTTCACAAATTTGAAGTAAATAATGAAACAACTTTAAGGTTTCCTTAATTGAGGACTTGTGTTTGTTGTACACATGGTTTTGAAAGCGAGGTAGATAGGATTGCTCAGTTTGATGCTAAACAAAGTAGAACGAAGTAATAGGACTCCAAATTAGCTATTTGTTTACAAATTTGAAGGAAAATAATGAAACAATTTGATGGTTTCCTTAACTGAGGACTTGTGCGAGTTTTAAGCATACTGTTGAACGCGAGTGTGATAGGATTGCTCCTTTTGATGCTAGACAAAGTAGAACGAGGTAATAGGACTGTAAATCGTCTATTTGTTTACTGTAATGACCACGAATTTGATTAGACATTGTAATTATGATTATTAAATAATTAGCAATGAATTAAAAAAAATTATATTAATTAATTGTACATTAGATAATTAAATAGATATACTTGTGCATGTGTATATTTATTTAAAGCAATGAAGCAAGAGGTTATATTGAACTAAAGCAAATCTAATTGAATTTTATTTTAAATCCAAATGAGTTGTTAAACTAGGTCAATTAAATTTACCTAGCAGCCCAAGTAATTAAATTAAACCCTAGTCCATGTAATTAATTACACAAACTCAATGCTTATTTTAATTAAAGATAGCATAGTTATTTAAATGATTGCCCAATGTGTCAATTAAATTGAGCTCAACCAAATTAGATAGATGAGCCCAATATTTTTAATCCTAGAGTCCAATGTAGAACTCAATAGGAAGTCAAATATATATATATATATATATATATATATATATATATATATATATATATATATATATATATATATATGTGTGTGTGTGTGTGTGTGTGTGTGTGTGTGTGATTAAAACATTCAAATTAAAGCAAAAATGGGTGATTAAATCCCATTTTCCAGCAATTTAGGGGGCCCCACTTGGGGGTTGCTTGATTTTCATGTTGCTTCTAATTTACACTATGACAAGGTTGGCCAACAACCCTAGTCAATCACCTAGTCGATCACAATGTTCATCCATGCAATAGTAAGCTAGATTAAGCTCTAAATTCACCAACATTGTTGAATTAAGAGAGCTAACGAATGATTAGCATTTGGCTATAAATAAGACACTTCACAACCTTGGTGATGTTGGATAGTTCATTTGAAGCATTCCTAGAAAGAAAAATAAAGAGCATTTTAGAGAGAGATAGAAAATACACTTGAAAGTTAAGAGAAAAAGGGCTAGAGGTTGAGCTTGGTGAATGTCCACTAGCTTCACAACATACTTTGGTAGAAGGAGAAGAAGAGTACACAAGTCTCAAAGGTTTAAAAGTGTTCAAACCTTCTTAAATTTTATTTTTGTAGTCTAGATAGCTTTTGAATGGTTAAAATATATTTTTAACAGATCAAAACTTGTTTTGGTGATCTAGAAGTCTTTAACTATGTAATATATGTATATTCATAGTTTAATGTGGTCATATCACATTTCGGTATGTGTGGAATGCATAAAAATGTAGGAAATGTTCATCTCGAACTTTATCGGTAAAACCTAACGAAACATGTAATGTTTAAGGTTGTAGTTTGAAATGTACAAGTTAAAAATTGGATTTTTATGGCTATAAAGTTAGATATACGAGTTTTAAAGAAAACCCAACTTGAAGCTTTCAAAATATATGGAAAAACAATGAAGTTATGACTTTTACCGCAAAACATGTCATTTTAATGACCTAATGTACAAACAGCTCACATTGTGGCTATTTTTCATGACCAAAACTCTTTCAAAAACTCCCAAAGATATATATACTTCCGAAGTTAGATTCCTCAACATACGCTATTATCATTCTTATGTAATTCTTTATCATGCTTATCTCTTTCTACAATCATTCTACTTTTCCGCAATCACTTCATTATTATCTGTTTTTATGATTGACTCCATATTTACTCTGATCATCTTTACAACCACCGATCCATATAGATCAATCTTCTTAAGATATCTTCAAGGTCCTCGAATCATTCCTTTATATCTTAACATCAACTCCTCCTATTATACCTTAGCCACATTTACAACTGATCACTTCTTCTTATCTATTCTCCATTGATTAAGTATCTCTCAATCATTACTCTTTTTTTTTTGAATCCTCATACTCTTTCGATCTAATAACAGATCTTTTCTTACATACTCATAATTTTTCTTACTTGATGAATTTTCACAATTCATCTCCTAAACTATTTGTAAGTTTTCTTGTCTTCTCTACGGTCATAATCCTAAGGTTTTTCCCCCACCTAAGATTTATAACCTCCAGCTCTGATACCAACCTGTGATGCCCCCAAATTCGGGTCCCTTGTGTAATGTCCGCAAAATTTTGAATTTCATTATAAATAAATTGTGAATTTATTTACTAATGTAATGAATATTTTATGAACTAATTTAAATCGTGATGCGATTAAATTAGTAAATTAATAATATGTTTGGATTAAATCAAATGAAGTCCAACTAATGGATAATTAAATTTGTGGACTAACCTTAGGATATTAATATCAATAAATTGATAGGATGTTGGTTAATTAAATATTCAATTTAAATTGAATATAGCATGTATAATTGGTTTATGTAAATTAATTAATAAAATCATTAATTAATGGTATTGGATATTTTAAGTTAGCCCAAATAATTAATTTGCACCAAACCCAAGCCTAGTTGCCATTTAATTAACCATTTGGGCCACCAATTATTTTAAAACAAGCAAGTAGCATCCCAACACATCTCCAAGTAAGCAGCCCAGCCCAAACCAATTGCGCAACCCGGTAGAAGTAAAAAGGCCAACCATTTTGGGACAGCAGCAGGGAGAAAAAAAAAAAAAACAGAGCACGCACAGTTGTGCAAAGCTCAAGGTTCAATTGCTGGAAAAAGGAGGAACAAGGCAGGCTGTAGGGGGGCTGTAGAGGGTGGCCTATTACAGAAATTGTCTAAGGCTGATGGAGTAGCCTTATAACACATCAGACATCCATCTCTTTCTCCTTCACGTCCATATAGCTGAGAGAGAGAGAAACCGAGAGAAACCAAGAGCAAGAAGGAAAACAGTGAGAAAATGAGAGAAAATAACAAAGTAACTCTTGGGTGTTTGATCTAGGAAGCTCAAGGAAGGTCTGTGGATGTCCAAGTGCTGTGTTACCTGCTTTGGGAGGAAGAGGAAGCCAACCATAAGGTCATCAAGGTATTAAGCATCTATAGGTTCTAGCTTTGTATTCCATGGCCATGTTTGGTATATTATGTGGTAGAAAGCTAGAATAAGAGCTCTAAGTGATCATAATCATTCTAGAGTAGTAAATGTATGTTTCAATAGCCTTATCATGAGTTTTTATGCACATCTATGTTGTTAAAAGTGAAAGAATGCATGAAATCCTCATTTTCGGAAAAACCGTGCGAGATAGTGTGGTTTAGGGCCATGTACATCTAAGCTCTTGAACTTATTGGTGTTGGTTATTATTTTTCCTTGATAGATCTATGAGTTTAGAAGAGAACCCAATTTGAATCACTAAAAGTTATTGTGTATACATTTAGTTATGTTTTTTCTACCAAATCAGTCCATTTTCCGGCACGATTGAGAGTAGCTTGATAATTTCCATACTTAATGTTTCTGAAAAATTATTTGAAAAATACTAGGGTGTTGAGGATCAAGTTAGGAATCCATAGAATCCGACCTTGCATGATTTGGAGGTGTATATCTTATTCTAAAAATGTTTGAACCAAAGTACCTCCGGAAGCTTGAAAACCGGAAGTAAGAATGCATGAATCTAGTTTGTACCCTGTCTGTCTTTGCTGTTTTCAGTCTAGTTACGTATGGAATTTGAAAGTATGATATAAAGAGAAGTTGTAGAGGAAGAAGTCACGGACGCGTGAGCGCTTGAATCACTCAAAACGGATAAGAAATGAGAAAGTTATGGCCGTCGGAGTGAGCGGGGGTCGGATAGACAAAACTTGGAAAATGTTTCTGCAACACTAGGGCCGGGGCCCTAGTTTTGTACTAAAAACAAGGGCCGGGGCCCTAGTCCCTTTTCAAAGAAAAAAAAATGATTTTTATCCGGGTCGGGTCAGAGCGTTTTGAGTCAAAATGGGTCAAAATAGTTAAAAGTTAATGTAATTAATTTGGGACCCAAGTTTATTAATTATTTATTATTTATATAATAAATAATAAATAAAGTAAATAAAAGCCATTTTTATGATTAATTATTATTTAATTGATATTAAATAATAATTAAAGCAAATAAATACGATAACTAATTATTTATTATTAAATAATAAATAAAGGATGATATGAAGTTAATAAAATAATTATTTATTATTTAATTATATTAAATAATAAATAAGGATAATTATTTAATTATTTATTACTTAAAGGATATTAAATTGTAATTAAAGAAAGATGAAATTGATAAAGGTAATTATTTATTATTGAATAAATAAGGATGATTAATTATTTAATTATTATTTAAGGGATGTTAAATAATAATTAAGGATGATTAAAATTATTAAGCTAATTACTTATTACTAACTGAGACTGAGGTAATAGGTAAGGTGGATATATTTAATTAATTATTGTTTAATGGGCTATTAAATAATAATTAAAGGGATGAAGGTTGTAAACTTATTATTTAATTAATATTAAATAATAAGTATAATTCATTAATTAATTTGGAATTTCATTTATGGTTTAATTGTAATTAAAACAAGGTAATTAATTAATTATTGTACAACAATAATTAAAGGGAGTTATATTCAATAACGAATAAGGACAATTAATTATTTAATTATTATTTAAAGGATATTAAATAATAATTAAAGGATGAGGAATATAATAAGGTAATTATTTATTTTAAATAAGGGTGATTAATTATTATTTAAGGGGTATTAAATAATAATTAAAGGGAGATAAAGGAGATTTTCATTTGTTATTTAATAAATATTAAATAATAAATTGGGGTAATCAATTAAGAAATGATTATGAAGTTGAGGATAGTTAGTTAATTAATTAATTATTATTTAAATGATATTAAATAATAATTAAGGCGAGTTAAAGTTAATGAGATAATTGTCACGTAATAACATGCAGAGTTAATTAAGTTAATTATTTATTTAATTAATATTAAATAAATAATGTGAATGAATAAGATAATTGTTATGAAATGCTAAATAACAATTTAGAAGCAATTGAGTTAATTATTTATTTAATTTATATTAAATTAATAATGTTAAGGGATTAAAGAAATAATTTTTTATGTGAAGATAAATAAACAAGTAAAGTTAAGTGAGTTAATTATTTATTTAATTAATATTAAATAAATAATGAATGAATTAAGGATAATAAAGTGAGTGACAATTTGCGTGTAATTAATGGAGTCTACAATTATTACCAAGGTGGTAAATTATCATTAAAGGATTGATAATTAATGGTATGTAGTTAAATATTATTAATGGATTAATAATATTAGTGACTGAGAGAATATTATTAAGGGTTTAATAATATTTGTAACCAATCGAGGTATTGTTCAGTATTTGAGAAATGTTCGTAATTTAGTAATGTATTGTTAATGTATAACAATACTAATCGGTAATTTAAAATATTATCCAAGGAGGATAATATTGTCTAATAAATTTTGAGTTAATAAATAGGAACTGCTGTGTGGTAGAGTCAATTCTTTTGTGAATGACAGCTAAGTTCTTATGCGCCTTCCTAATTTGGCAGACAAGCGTATTAAGGCTTTCAGATGCGGTAATTCGATTCATATAAGCGTTAGTGATGGAACGCAGACTTCAGACTGGTAGCGTAAGTCAATGCGCATATCAGGCAAGTTTAACAGTGTTATGTGTTATTTTCAGTACTATGTGCTATGTGCATAAAGTATTATGTGTGCACTTGTTGTATGTGCTAGCTGATTTCTAAATATGTCTGAGTACAGTCATATGTGGTTAATAGCAGACATATAATTAATGTTATGATTTGAATTGTGTTATATGAGTTATATAACCTGGATATGTTGACATGCATGGTAAGCATGGGTTAAATACAAAGCATGACAAACATGAGTTTATTGTATAAATGCAAAGCATGGAGCATAAAGCATGAATTAAATGTGACTACGTGTTACGTGTTAGCTGTTGGACTTGCTGAGCCGTCGTGCTCATTCTTGCTATAATAAACATTTTCAGCGAAGAGCAAGGAATGTGAAGATCCCGGAAATCGCAAAGAAGATGTGCGAAGTTTATTAATAAAGGTTGTTACTAGAACTGTTTAAAGTTTAAGTTATATTTGCTAGGAATAATTACCGTTAGGAATCATTCCAGATTTTAAAGCCTTGTAATAAGAATGAAAGGCAGTTGTGTATTGAGGCGAGTGTTAATGTTTTGTCATCTCGCATAGTTAAAAGCAGTTAGTTAATAGTCATATCGACTAAATGTTAAATTACGAGTTTTATTGCTCACAACGGTGGTAATACACTAGGTCATGAAATATAAATGATCTGAGTTGTAGGATGATTGTAAAGATTGCGATTCTGAGGCAAAGGTTTAAGTAAATGTCATAAAATTTTAAATTTACTGAGTTTTAGCAACATGATTTTATTTAAATGTTGTGATTTTTATAAGAAGGTTGTTCGTATAACGATTTAAACTCAGGATTGAGGTTACTTTTGACGGACCAGATCCGGGGTTATTGGAGACGGATTTTGGGGTCTGTCACAGTTGGTATCAGAGCTGATAGATTATAAACCTTAGGTAGGAGTACCTTAGGCTATAACCGTAGAGGGAGATAGGAAAAATGTTTAATGATCTGTTAAAGGATTAACAACATGTGCAGATAGCAAGATGTTATAAACAAAAGATACTATGGGGAATAGTAGTAAACTCGTAAAGAGTGGTATGTGTTGAGATATGGAATTTAAGCCATAAGTGTTGAATAAATGAAATGTATAAGGGAGAAAATAAGGTATATTTGAGGAAATTCAAAAGATGGTCTTCATGGACGTATTCAAAATGAATGAAAAAGAATCGGGGAACATTTGATTCAAGAATTTAAAAAGAGAAGGATCGTACAATAAAATGATCAGAGATGAATGATAAGATGATAGAATTAAACGATCCTAGAATAAAGGAAAAATTGTACAGTGAAATCAATTGTGAATTTAGATCACATGGTGATCATAGTAAAATCATGGGATGCAGATGGTCTGCTAACTGATTAAGAGAATTTATAAATAGCATGATGCTATAAGAATGAAGATACTGTGAAGTGGTATTAAGTGAACTCTTGAAGTGTTGAGTGTGATAAGGTATGAATGGACAAAATTCATATCAAGTTAAGAAAAGTTAGAAGGTTGTGGGTTTTTAATTGAGGACTCATATTAGTGGCTGAGTTGTACAATTCCTTGTATGGGCGGGGAATTTGTGCTTGGTTTTAGAACCGCTTAGCTTCCTACATTGATATAGGGGTTGAGTCGAACAGTCCTTTGTATGGGCAGGGGATTTGTTCTTGGTTTAACGACCGCTTAACTTCCTATATTGATTAGTGGCTGAGTTGACCAATTTCTTGTATGGGCAGGAGATTGTGTTTGGTTTGACGACCACTTGTCTTCTTATAGTGATAATCAATTGAAACCTGGTGTCGCGCTATTCGCTATATGTATGTTGAAAAGGTGATTCTTTTCTCATGTGTATAATGGATAGGTAGAGGATGTTAAGATAAGTTCGTGTTCTGAGAACCGACACGTATGGTAAGTTCGTGACTCATAGTCATGTGGTGGAGCCCCTCAGCGAATGGGCGACTTTGGCCTGACTAGGACAAGCTCCTCAAACCATATGATTATGGTAAGTTCCTGAGCCCAAATACGTGGTAGGTTTGATGAACAGTGAGTGTGGGTAGAGTTAAGTAGCAAAATTAAAGCTATACTAAGGATAGTTATTAAGCTGGAAAAGATGAGGAGTAAAAAAAAAAAAAAAAAAATTGGTGATTATTTGAGGTTTTAGGATATTCTAAATCTTCTAGTTATGCTAGACTTTGAAATTCCTGAAATCGTGCCAAAATTTGCACTTATGTGCCTTTTAAAAGAATTGAATGATGATTTTCAGTTGTTTTTGAAACGTTATTTTTGAAACGTTTAAATGAGGGTCTATGTCATTTGTATCGGCTAGACATTGTTGATTTTAACTTGAAGTGATGAACTTCAAGAATTTTATTGCACATGCGTGCTCTTGCAAAGCTTAAGTTCTGATTGATATCCGAACTATTATTGTAAGTCTATGCCAATTGTTTCGGCTAGACATTTGCAAGTTTGACATTTAAAAGCTATCCAAACCTTTTGTTGGTACGGATTCTGAAGCTGAGAGAACAACCCATAATGGGGAGCAACCTAAGTATCGGATAAATGATACATGGAATAACCTAAGAGGGTCAAGCAAGAGACTGATGCCTCAAGTGCGGTCTGGACATGTAACCTAAGAGGGTCAATCAAGTGACTAATGCCTCACCAGACGTTCATGGTCAAGGTGACCACTCAGCATTTAAAATCAATTGTCACTTATCAAATTGTGCATTGATTATATCGAGTTCATATTATGAATCATTTTGTAAATTTAAAAAGGGTCTGTCGAATGATTGATTCCTTGGTATTTGTTCATGGTCTTTATGACCCTTCAGTCAGATATGACATTATTTTAAAGGATTTTTTACCTCCTATTTATTCAAGCTCCTTCACAATTATTGAACAATTGTTGAAGATTTCTGGGAAATATCCCAATATTCTGGAAATTGAATGGGTAGAGGAGTAAATTGAGAGGAGATGGATCATAAAATTAGATGATCAATGAAGAATCCTCAGAGAATGGGAAATGTGATAGGTTTGATTGATAACCGAATGATTAGAATAAGCAGAAATAAGTATGCTGAAATTTCGAGGACGAAATTTTTAGAAGAAGGGGTGAATGTAATGACCCGAAAATTCATAAGATTGATGATTATGGTCTTAGGTAAATTTAGGATATTCATAAGACTGAGAAATACGGTCTTAGGTAATTGATGTGATTTAAGGCTATGTTAATCCTTGGATGAGGAAGTAGTGGATAATCGATTTGAGGAAATTTTAAGCTTTTGAGGATTCAGGCGAAATTTGAGGTTTAGATATAAAGCTAACCTTAGTAAAGTGATGGACGATCACTGGAATTGAATTGGAGTCCAGTCACGGAAGGACTAGGACGGTGTTTATAAAACAATAAGTAAAACAATGCATATGTTAAGATAATCAATAAGATTGATCGGAGGGACAAATGTTGTAAGGATGTAGTGGTAATTCCGAGGATAGAATCATTTTTTGGATAAGGCAAAAAAAAAACAAAAATTTAATTAATCTGAGCAAGAGATGAGGAAGAATTACCCTCATATTTTGATTTTACCTTATATTGAAATTTCGGGGACGAAATTATTATAAGGGGGGAAGAATGTAATGTCCGCAAAATTTTGAATTTCATTATAAATAAATTGTGATTTTATTTACTAATGTAATGAATATTTTATGAACTAATTTAAATCGTGATGCGATTAAATTAGTAAATTAGTAATATGTTTGGATTAAATCAAATGAAGTCCAACTAATGGATAATTAAATTTGTGGACTAACCTTAGGATATTAATATCAATAAATTGATAGGATGTTGGTTAATTAAATATTCAATTTAAATTGAATATAGCATGTATAATTGGTTTATGTAAATTAATTAATAAAATCATTAATTAATGGTATTGGATATTTTAAGTTAGCCCAAATAATTAATTTGCACCAAACCCAAGCCTAGTTGCCATTTAATTAACCATTTGGGCCACCAATTATTTTAAAACAAGCAAGTAGCATCCCAACACATCTCCAAGTAAGCAGCCCAGCCCAAACCAATTGCGCAACCCGGTAGAAGTAAAAAGGCCAACCATTTTGGGACAGCAGCAGGGAGAAAAAAAAAAAAAACAGAGCACGCACAGTTGTGCAAAGCTCAAGGTTCAATTGCTGGAAAAAGGAGGAACAAGGCAGGCTGTAGGGGGGCTGTAGAGGGTGGCCTATTACAGAAATTGTCTAAGGCTGATGGAGTAGCCTTATAACACATCAGACATCCATCTCTTTCTCCTTCACGTCCATATAGCTGAGAGAGAGAGAAACCGAGAGAAACCAAGAGCAAGAAGGAAAACAGTGAGAAAATGAGAGAAAATAACAAAGTAACTCTTGGGTGTTTGATCTAGGAAGCTCAAGGAAGGTCTGTGGATGTCCAAGTGCTGTGTTACCTGCTTTGGGAGGAAGAGGAAGCCAACCATAAGGTCATCAAGGTATTAAGCATCTATAGGTTCTAGCTTTGTATTCCATGGCCATGTTTGGTATATTATGTGGTAGAAAGCTAGAATAAGAGCTCTAAGTGATCATAATCATTCTAGAGTAGTAAATGTATGTTTCAATAGCCTTATCATGAGTTTTTATGCACATCTATGTTGTTAAAAGTGAAAGAATGCATGAAATCCTCATTTTCGGAAAAACCGTGCGAGATAGTGTGGTTTAGGGCCATGTACATCTAAGCTCTTGAACTTATTGGTGTTGGTTATTATTTTTACTTGATAGATCTATGAGTTTAGAAGAGAACCCAATTTGAATCACTAAAAGTTATTGTGTATACATTTAGTTATGTTTTTTCTACCAAATCAGTCCATTTTCCGGCACGATTGAGAGTAGCTTGTTAATTTCCATACTTAATGTTTCTGAAAAATTATTTGAAAAATACTAGGGTGTTGAGGATCAAGTTAGGAATCCATAGAATCCGACCTTGCATGATTTGGAGGTGTATATCTTATTCTAAAAATGTTTGAACCAAAGTACCTCCGGAAGCTTGAAAACCGGAAGTAAGAATGCATGAATCTAGTTTGTACCCTGTCTGTCTTTGCTGTTTTCAGTCTAGTTACGTATGGAATTTGAAAGTATGATATAAAGAGAAGTTGTAGAGGAAGAAGTCACGGACGCGTGAGCGCTTGAATCACTCAAAACGGATAAGAAATGAGAAAGTTATGGCCGTCGGAGTGAGCGGGGGTCGGATAGACAAAACTTGGAAAATGTTTCTGCAACACTAGGGCCGGGGCCCTAGTTTTGTACTAAAAACAAGGGCCGGGGCCCTAGTCCCTTTTCAAAGAAAAAAAAATGATTTTTATCCGGGTCGAGTCAGGCCAATTTTAACGGGTCGGGTCAGAGCGTTTTGAGTCAAAATGGGTCAAAATAGTTAAAAGTTAATGTAATTAATTTGGGACCCAAGTTTATTAATTATTTATTATTTATATAATAAATAATAAATAAAGTAAATAAAAGCCATTTTTATGATTAATTATTATTTAATTGATATTAAATAATAATTAAAGCAAATAAATACGATAACTAATTATTTATTATTAAATAATAAATAAAGGATGATATGAAGTTAATAAAATAATTATTTATTATTTAATTATATTAAATAATAAATAAGGATAATTATTTAATTATTTATTACTTAAAGGATATTAAATTGTAATTAAAGAAAGATGAAATTGATAAAGGTAATTATTTATTATTGAATAAATAAGGATGATTAATTATTTAATTATTATTTAAGGGATGTTAAATAATAATTAAGGATGATTAAAATTATTAAGCTAATTACTTATTACTAACTGAGACTGAGGTAATAGGTAAGGTGGATATATTTAATTAATTATTGTTTAATGGGCTATTAAATAATAATTAAAGGGATGAAGGTTGTAAACTTATTATTTAATTAATATTAAATAATAAGTATAATTCATTAATTAATTTGGAATTTAATTTATGGTTTAATTGTAATTAAAACAAGGTAATTAATTAATTATTGTACAACAATAATTAAAGGGAGTTATATTCAATAACGAATAAGGACAATTAATTATTTAATTATTATTTAAAGGATATTAAATAATAATTAAAGGATGAGGAATATAATAAGGTAATTATTTATTTTAAATAAGGGTGATTAATTATTATTTAAGGGGTATTAAATAATAATTAAAGGGAGATAAAGGAGATTTTCATTTGTTATTTAATAAATATTAAATAATAAATTGGGGTAATCAATTAAGAAATGATTATGAAGTTGAGGATAGTTAGTTAATTAATTAATTATTATTTAAATGATATTAAATAATAATTAAGGCGAGTTAAAGTTAATGAGATAATTGTCACGTAATAACATGCAGAGTTAATTAAGTTAATTATTTATTTAATTAATATTAAATAAATAATGTGAATGAATAAGATAATTGTTATGAAATGCTAAATAACAATTTAGAAGCAATTGAGTTAATTATTTATTTAATTTATATTAAATTAATAATGTTAAGGGATTAAAGAAATAATTTTTTATGTGAAGATAAATAAACAAGTAAAGTTAAGTGAGTTAATTATTTATTTAATTAATATTAAATAAATAATGAATGAATTAAGGATAATAAAGTGAGTGACAATTTGCGTGTAATTAATGGAGTCTACAATTATTACCAAGGTGGTAAATTATCATTAAAGGATTGATAATTAATGGTATGTAGTTAAATATTATTAATGGATTAATAATATTAGTGACTGAGAGAATATTATTAAGGGTTTAATAATATTTGTAACCAATCGAGGTATTGTTCAGTATTTGAGAAATGTTCGTAATTTAGTAATGTATTGTTAATGTATAACAATACTAATCGGTAATTTAAAATATTATCCAAGGAGGATAATATTGTCTAATAAATTTTGAGTTAATAAATAGGAACTGCTGTGTGGTAGAGTCAATTCTTTTGTGAATGACAGCTAAGTTCTTATGCGCCTTCCTAATTTGGCAGACAAGCGTATTAAGGCTTTCAGATGCGGTAATTCGATTCATATAAGCGTTAGTGATGGAACGCAGACTTCAGACTGGTAGCGTAAGTCAATGCGCATATCAGGCAAGTTTAACAGTGTTATGTGTTATTTTCAGTACTATGTGCTATGTGCATAAAGTATTATGTGTGCACTTGTTGTATGTGCTAGCTGATTTCTAAATATGTCTGAGTACAGTCATATGTGGTTAATAGCAGACATATAATTAATGTTATGATTTGAATTGTGTTATATGAGTTATATAACCTGGATATGTTGACATGCATGGTAAGCATGGGTTAAATACAAAGCATGACAAACATGAGTTTATTGTATAAATGCAAAGCATGGAGCATAAAGCATGAATTAAATGTGACTACGTGTTACGTGTTAGCTGTTGGACTTGCTGAGCCGTCGTGCTCATTCTTGCTATAATAAACATTTTCAGCGAAGAGCAAGGAATGTGAAGATCCCGGAAATCGCAAAGAAGATGTGCGAAGTTTATTAATAAAGGTTGTTACTAGAACTGTTTAAAGTTTAAGTTATATTTGCTAGGAATAATTACCGTTAGGAATCATTCCAGATTTTAAAGCCTTGTAATAAGAATGAAAGGCAGTTGTGTATTGAGGCGAGTGTTAATGTTTTGTCATCTCGCATAGTTAAAAGCAGTTAGTTAATAGTCATATCGACTAAATGTTAAATTACGAGTTTTATTGCTCACAACGGTGGTAATACACTAGGTCATGAAATATAAATGATCTGAGTTGTAGGATGATTGTAAAGATTGCGATTCTGAGGCAAAGGTTTAAGTAAATGTCATAAAATTTTAAATTTACTGAGTTTTAGCAACATGATTTTATTTAAATGTTGTGATTTTTATAAGAAGGTTGTTCGTATAACGATTTAAACTCAGGATTGAGGTTACTTTTGACGGACCAGATCCGGGGTTATTGGAGACGGATTTTGGGGTCTGTCACAGTTGGTATCAGAGCTGATAGATTATAAACCTTAGGTAGGAGTACCTTAGGCTATAACCGTAGAGGGAGATAGGAAAAATGTTTAATGATCTGTTAAAGGATTAACAACATGTGCAGATAGCAAGATGTTATAAACAAAAGATACTATGGGGAATAGTAGTAAACTCGTAAAGAGTGGTATGTGTTGAGATATGGAATTTAAGCCATAAGTGTTGAATAAATGAAATGTATAAGGGAGAAAATAAGGTATATTTGAGGAAATTCAAAAGATGGTCTTCATGGACGTATTCAAAATGAATGAAAAAGAATCGGGGAACATTTGATTCAAGAATTTAAAAAGAGAAGGATCGTACAATAAAATGATCAGAGATGAATGATAAGATGATAGAATTAAACGATCCTAGAATAAAGGAAAAATTGTACAGTGAAATCAATTGTGAATTTAGATCACATGGTGATCATAGTAAAATCATGGGATGCAGATGGTCTGCTAACTGATTAAGAGAATTTATAAATAGCATGATGCTATAAGAATGAAGATACTGTGAAGTGGTATTAAGTGAACTCTTGAAGTGTTGAGTGTGATAAGGTATGAATGGACAAAATTCATATCAAGTTAAGAAAAGTTAGAAGGTTGTGGGTTTTTAATTGAGGACTCATATTAGTGGCTGAGTTGTACAATTCCTTGTATGGGCGGGGAATTTGTGCTTGGTTTTAGAACCGCTTAGCTTCCTACATTGATATAGGGGTTGAGTCGAACAGTCCTTTGTATGGGCAGGGGATTTGTTCTTGGTTTAACGACCGCTTAACTTCCTATATTGATTAGTGGCTGAGTTGACCAATTTCTTGTATGGGCAGGAGATTGTGTTTGGTTTGACGACCACTTGTCTTCTTATAGTGATAATCAATTGAAACCTGGTGTCGCGCTATTCGCTATATGTATGTTGAAAAGGTGATTCTTTTCTCATGTGTATAATGGATAGGTAGAGGATGTTAAGATAAGTTCGTGTTCTGAGAACCGACACGTATGGTAAGTTCGTGACTCATAGTCATGTGGTGGAGCCCCTCAGCGAATGGGCGACTTTGGCCTGACTAGGACAAGCTCCTCAAACCATATGATTATGGTAAGTTCCTGAGCCCAAATACGTGGTAGGTTTGATGAACAGTGAGTGTGGGTAGAGTTAAGTAGCAAAATTAAAGCTATACTAAGGATAGTTATTAAGCTGGAAAAGATGAGGAGTAAAAAAAAAAAAAAAAAAATTGGTGATTATTTGAGGTTTTAGGATATTCTAAATCTTCTAGTTATGCTAGACTTTGAAATTCCTGAAATCGTGCCAAAATTTGCACTTATGTGCCTTTTAAAAGAATTGAATGATGATTTTCAGTTGTTTTTGAAACGTTATTTTTGAAACGTTTAAATGAGGGTCTATGTCATTTGTATCGGCTAGACATTGTTGATTTTAACTTGAAGTGATGAACTTCAAGAATTTTATTGCACATGCGTGCTCTTGCAAAGCTTAAGTTCTGATTGATATCCGAACTATTATTGTAAGTCTATGCCAATTGTTTCGGCTAGACATTTGCAAGTTTGACATTTAAAAGCTATCCAAACCTTTTGTTGGTACGGATTCTGAAGCTGAGAGAACAACCCATAATGGGGAGCAACCTAAGTATCGGATAAATGATACATGGAATAACCTAAGAGGGTCAAGCAAGAGACTGATGCCTCAAGTGCGGTCTGGACATGTAACCTAAGAGGGTCAATCAAGTGACTAATGCCTCACCAGACGTTCATGGTCAAGGTGACCACTCAGCATTTAAAATCAATTGTCACTTATCAAATTGTGCATTGATTATATCGAGTTCATATTATGAATCATTTTGTAAATTTAAAAAGGGTCTGTCGAATGATTGATTCCTTGGTATTTGTTCATGGTCTTTATGACCCTTCAGTCAGATATGACATTATTTTAAAGGATTTTTTACCTCCTATTTATTCAAGCTCCTTCACAATTATTGAACAATTGTTGAAGATTTCTGGGAAATATCCCAATATTCTGGAAATTGAATGGGTAGAGGAGTAAATTGAGAGGAGATGGATCATAAAATTAGATGATCAATGAAGAATCCTCAGAGAATGGGAAATGTGATAGGTTTGATTGATAACCGAATGATTAGAATAAGCAGAAATAAGTATGCTGAAATTTCGAGGACGAAATTTTTAGAAGAAGGGGTGAATGTAATGACCCGAAAATTCATAAGATTGATGATTATGGTCTTAGGTAAATTTAGGATATTCATAAGACTGAGAAATACGGTCTTAGGTAATTGATGTGATTTAAGGCTATGTTAATCCTTGGATGAGGAAGTAGTGGATAATCGATTTGAGGAAATTTTAAGCTTTTGAGGATTCAGGCGAAATTTGAGGTTTAGATATAAAGCTAACCTTAGTAAAGTGATGGACGATCACTGGAATTGAATTGGAGTCCAGTCACGGAAGGACTAGGACGGTGTTTATAAAACAATAAGTAAAACAATGCATATGTTAAGATAATCAATAAGATTGATCGGAGGGACAAATGTTGTAAGGATGTAGTGGTAATTCCGAGGATAGAATCATTTTTTGGATAAGGCAAAAAAAAAACAAAAATTTAATTAATCTGAGCAAGAGATGAGGAAGAATTACCCTCATATTTTGATTTTACCTTATATTGAAATTTCGGGGACGAAATTATTATAAGGGGGGAAGAATGTAATGTCCGCAAAATTTTGAATTTCATTATAAATAAATTGTGATTTTATTTACTAATGTAATGAATATTTTATGAACTAATTTAAATCGTGATGCGATTAAATTAGTAAATTAGTAATATGTTTGGATTAAATCAAATGAAGTCCAACTAATGGATAATTAAATTTGTGGACTAACCTTAGGATATTAATATCAATAAATTGATAGGATGTTGGTTAATTAAATATTCAATTTAAATTGAATATAGCATGTATAATTGGTTTATGTAAATTAATTAATAAAATCATTAATTAATGGTATTGGATATTTTAAGTTAGCCCAAATAATTAATTTGCACCAAACCCAAGCCTAGTTGCCATTTAATTAACCATTTGGGCCACCAATTATTTTAAAACAAGCAAGTAGCATCCCAACACATCTCCAAGTAAGCAGCCCAGCCCAAACCAATTGCGCAACCCGGTAGAAGTAAAAAGGCCAACCATTTTGGGACAGCAGCAGGGAGAAAAAAAAAAAAACAGAGCACGCACAGTTGTGCAAAGCTCAAGGTTCAATTGCTGGAAAAAGGAGGAACAAGGCAGGCTGTAGGGGGGCTGTAGGGGGTGGCCTATTACAGAAATTGTCTAAGGCTGATGGAGTAGCCTTATAACACATCAGACATCCATCTCTTTCTCCTTCATGTCCATATAGCTGAGAGAGAGAGAAACCGAGAGAAACCAAGAGCAAGAAGGAAAACAGTGAGAAAATGAGAGAAAATAACAAAGTAACTCTTGGGTGTTTGATCTAGGAAGCTCAAGGAAGGTCTGTGGATGTCCAAGTGCTGTGTTACCTGCTTTGGGAGGAAGAGGAAGCCAACCATAAGGTCATCAAGGTATTAAGCATCTATAGGTTCTAGCTTTGTATTCCATGGCCATGTTTGGTATATTATGTGGTAGAAAGCTAGAATAAGAGCTCTAAGTGATCATAATCATTCTAGAGTAGTAAATGTATGTTTCAATAGCCTTATCATGAGTTTTTATGCACATCTATGTTGTTAAAAGTGAAAGAATGCATGAAATCCTCATTTTCGGAAAAACCGTGCGAGATAGTGTGGTTTAGGGCCATGTACATCTAAGCTCTTGAACTTATTGGTGTTGGTTATTATTTTCACTTGATAGATCTATGAGTTTAGAAGAGAACCCAATTTGAATCACTAAAAGTTATTGTGTATACATTTAGTTATGTTTTTTCTACCAAATCAGTCCATTTTCCGGCACGATTGAGAGTAGCTTGTTAATTTCCATACTTAATGTTTCTGAAAAATTATTTGAAAAATACTAGGGTGTTGAGGATCAAGTTAGGAATCCATAGAATCCGACCTTGCATGATTTGGAGGTGTATATCTTATTCTAAAAATGTTTGAACCAAAGTACCTCCGGAAGCTTGAAAACCGGAAGTAAGAATGCATGAATCTAGTTTGTACCCTGTCTATCTTTGCTGTTTTCAGTCTAGTTACGTATGGAATTTGAAAGTATGATATAAAGAGAAGTTGTAGAGGAAGAAGTCACGGACGCGTGAGCGCTTGAATCACTCAAAACGGATAAGAAATGAGAAAGTTATGGCCGTCGGAGTGAGCGGGGGTCGGATAGACAAAACTTGGAAAATGTTTCTGCAACACTAGGGCCGGGGCCCTAGTTTTGTACTAAAAACAAGGGCCGGGGCCCTAGTCCCTTTTCAAAGAAAAAAAAATGATTTTTATCCGGGTCGGGTCAGGCCAATTTTAACGGGTCGGGTCAGAGCGTTTTGAGTCAAAATGGGTCAAAATAGTTAAAAGTTAATGTAATTAATTTGGGACCCAAGTTTATTAATTATTTATTATTTATATAATAAATAATAAATAAAGTAAATAAAAGCCATTTTTATGATTAATTATTATTTAATTGATATTAAATAATAATTAAAGCAAATAAATACGATAACTAATTATTTATTATTAAATAATAAATAAAGGATGATATGAAGTTAATAAAATAATTATTTATTATTTAATTATATTAAATAATAAATAAGGATAATTATTTAATTATTTATTACTTAAAGGATATTAAATTGTAATTAAAGAAAGATGAAATTGATAAAGGTAATTATTTATTATTGAATAAATAAGGATGATTAATTATTTAATTATTATTTAAGGGATGTTAAATAATAATTAAGGATGATTAAAATTATTAAGCTAATTACTTATTACTAACTGAGACTGAGGTAATAGGTAAGGTGGATATATTTAATTAATTATTGTTTAATGGGCTATTAAATAATAATTAAAGGGATGAAGGTTGTAAACTTATTATTTAATTAATATTAAATAATAAGTATAATTCATTAATTAATTTGGAATTTAATTTATGGTTTAATTGTAATTAAAACAAGGTAATTAATTAATTATTGTACAACAATAATTAAAGGGAGTTATATTCAATAACGAATAAGGACAATTAATTATTTAATTATTATTTAAAGGATATTAAATAATAATTAAAGGATGAGGAATATAATAAGGTAATTATTTATTTTAAATAAGGGTGATTAATTATTATTTAAGGGGTATTAAATAATAATTAAAGGGAGATAAAGGAGATTTTCATTTGTTATTTAATAAATATTAAATAATAAATTGGGGTAATCAATTAAGAAATGATTATGAAGTTGAGGATAGTTAGTTAATTAATTAATTATTATTTAAATGATATTAAATAATAATTAAGGCGAGTTAAAGTTAATGAGATAATTGTCACGTAATAACATGCAGAGTTAATTAAGTTAATTATTTATTTAATTAATATTAAATAAATAATGTGAATGAATAAGATAATTGTTATGAAATGCTAAATAACAATTTAGAAGCAATTGAGTTAATTATTTATTTAATTTATATTAAATTAATAATGTTAAGGGATTAAAGAAATAATTTTTTATGTGAAGATAAATAAACAAGTAAAGTTAAGTGAGTTAATTATTTATTTAATTAATATTAAATAAATAATGAATGAATTAAGGATAATAAAGTGAGTGACAATTTGCGTGTAATTAATGGAGTCTACAATTATTACCAAGGTGGTAAATTATCATTAAAGGATTGATAATTAATGGTATGTAGTTAAATATTATTAATGGATTAATAATATTAGTGACTGAGAGAATATTATTAAGGGTTTAATAATATTTGTAACCAATCGAGGTATTGTTCAGTATTTGAGAAATGTTCGTAATTTAGTAATGTATTGTTAATGTATAACAATACTAATCGGTAATTTAAAATATTATCCAAGGAGGATAATATTGTCTAATAAATTTTGAGTTAATAAATAGGAACTGCTGTGTGGTAGAGTCAATTCTTTTGTGAATGACAGCTAAGTTCTTATGCGCCTTCCTAATTTGGCAGACAAGCGTTTTAAGGCTTTCAGATGCGGTAATTCGATTCATATAAGCGTTAGTGATGGAACGCAGACTTCAGACTGGTAGCGTAAGTCAATGCGCATATCAGGCAAGTTTAATAGTGTTATGTGTTATTTTCAGTACTATGTGCTATGTGCATAAAGTATTATGTGTGCACTTGTTGTATGTGCTAGCTGATTTCTAAATATGTCTGAGTACAGTCATATGTGCTTAATAGCAGACATATAATTAATGTTATGATTTGAATTGTGTTATATGAGTTATATAACCTGGATATGTTGACATGCATGGTAAGCATGGGTTAAATACAAAGCATGACAAGCATGAGTTTATTGTATAAATGCAAAGCATGGAGCATAAAGCATGAATTAAATGTGACTACGTGTTACGTGTTAGCTGTTGGACTTGCTGAGCCGTCGTGCTCATTCTTGCTATAATAAACATTTTCAGCGAAGAGCAAGGAATGTGAAGATCCCGGGAATCGCAAAGAAGATGTGCGAAGTTTATTAATAAAGGTTGTTACTAGAACTGTTTAAAGTTTAAGTTATATTTGCTAGGAATAATTACCGTTAGGAATCATTCCAGATTTTAAAGCCTTGTAATAAGAATGAAAGGCAGTTGTGTATTGAGGCGAGTGTTAATGTTTTGTCATCTCGCATAGTTAAAAGCAGTTAGTTAATAGTCATATCGACTAAATGTTAAATTATGAGTTTTATTGCTCACAACGGTGGTAATACACTAGGTCATGAAATATAAATGATCTGAGTTGTAGGATGATTGTAAAGATTGCGATTCTGAGGCAAAGGTTTAAGTAAATGTCATAAAATTTTAAATTTACTGAGTTTTAGCAACATGATTTTATTTAAATGTTGTGATTTTTATAAGAAGGTTGTTCGTATAACGACTTAAACTCAGGATTGAGGTTACTTTTGACGGACCAGATCCGGGGTTATTGGAGACGGATTTTGGGGTCTGTCACACCTTGAACCTCGGGTTCGGTGCTCACTATTCACACTTGACAAACATTCATAAACTAAAACTTCAATAACTCGCGGTAAACATACATAATTTCATTTCAAAACGTACCTTCTGTTGGTTTGTTACATTCATAGACGCAATCAAATTGCACAAAATAGCGGAAGCATGGTAAAATCAAATTTAAAAATTTACAAACCATAATCCAGGATCGACCTTTATGCGCAATTATTAATTAATAAAGAAGAAGTTAGAGATATACCCTTGTAGAACTCAAAGCTGCAACGGGTACAAGTTCACCTCCAAATCCTTCACGATCTCCTTGAATTTCACCGATTGGATTCCAACGATCAATGTTAGCCACCCAAATGTTTGGCCTCTAGAGGTGATCCACCAAGGAATAACAATAATTCAAAAAGTGGGTGATGGCAAACCCTAGTTTTCTCTCTCTAGAGAATATGCGAGTACTCTCCCAAAAACTTATGGAAGTGTATGTGTGTAACCTTAATCCATAATAAGACTTCTCTTATTTATAGATTTAGTAAACCCTCCTAACACCTTTAGGATTAGGGTTTTTAATTAAACTCCTAATCTAATTAGGAACTTAATTGATTTAATATAATAATTATAATTCCTAAACTATTTAGTAACTTAATTATTAATTATGAGAGTACTCTTATTAATTAATTCCTAAACCATTTAGGAACTAAATAATAACGATAATAGTAATAATAATAATAATAATAAGACTCCTCTTATTATTTTATAATTAGTATTTCTAAAATACTAAATAATAAATATTAAGCTATTTAATTTATTCTATCCACATAGTATAAATTAAATATACTTAATTCATTATTACAATTATGCCATTTACTTCTTAAATAATTATTTTCCTTTTGCGGTGTGACCCTTTAGGTTCTCCATATTAAACCGGTTATAGAATAAATTAATTAGAACTATTCTAATCTTATTTATATAAATAAATTAAACTATTTAATTCATTTAAATAAATAATATTTATTCCATAATAAGGGTAAGCCCCCTTAGTGATCAACGACTTTCCAGATAATATAGATTTCAACATTTAATCACAAAAGAACCTATTCAGCGAATAGTTACCATACAATTCAATCCTTCTACCTCACAACGTCCCAATCAAATATAAGACATGGTATAACTGTCAAGTCTTATTTTAATTGATTATATGCATTTCGATCCTTAAATGAATAACTCTAATTAATGTAAATTAGAAACTACTTTCTAATTTTCATTATGCCTTGGCCAAGGACTGCTGAGTTGTCATTTATCGAATCGCATAGGACATTCTCTTCTTTTACTAGAAGTGGTAGATTCTTTGTTGATCATTCACCTATCTCCATGTATGACTTATTATATCTGATCATACCCTTTGATACACCCTAAAGGTTTTAAGGAATATGTCAAAACATAATTCATCATACAGAAGACACTATGATGATCTCAAGTCCAAGGATCACTTGTACTACTATCACAAAAGGAACTCCTATTGATAGGCAAGTAAGACTCCATTAGGTGTTCCTTGAGCGAGTCACGTTCAGTGAACTTATTCTCTAATAAGCACCTACATACTTGCTTTAGTGTCTCTACACAAATGATTATGAGATCAATCATTCTCTTCATAAGAGCAAGCATAGTATGTACTAATCTATCCGGATTTACTAATCCCCATTTTAGTGATCCAACGATTAGGAACAATTTTAGTTTTGAGCTATCTTGAATTTAGATCTCATTAGCATGATCCTCATCGTGGTTTTAAAAGCATTGCTCGAAAACTATGGGTTTATCCATTTGATTAATTCAAGTAATTAATCATGAATAAAGAAATGCCTTGATACTTTTATTAATAAACGAATAAGATTACAAAGTGTATACTTATCACATCAAATGTGATTGGCTTGAGGGCATACTACCTTCACCTTCAATCCCATGTTCCACTAACCTTAATCATTACCTTATACTACAAAAGGTTTACACATATAGTACGAACTAATTATGTCTATTCGTTCATCTTTCTTTTGCCGTGATACTCCTTAGATCACTCGGCTTAACTGAAAATAGTCCATGATATAGCAAGGGTGAGCAAATACTTTGCCCGGTAAGTTTAAATAAATAATAAATGATATATCATGAATGAAAAAGATTTATCTTCGAGAGTTTCAACAATAGATAACAATTGTGAAATAACAAGAATCAATGTTCAATAAAAGAATGGATTGACTCTTTACTGCTGAGTGGTCTCAAAGGACCATGAACTACTACTAAGGTAGAACGGACATACAATGTCTGACACCTTGTTAAAAATAATAGGACACTCATGGAGATCATTCCTCTCATGTCCTATGTATATGCATAACATTTAGATTTCTTCCGCAAATTCGGTTACCCGACAATATAAAAATCCCCTTTAACTAGGCTTGTTCTTTCTCAGTCTTACTGTAAGAATCCGCACCAACCAATGGTTTGGATAAGCTTTCATAATATTCAATTAGATGAATTTAACATGCATTTGTCTAGCCGAAACAATTAGCTTAGACATCCTTAAAATACTATTTTCTTTTCTCATTAATATTATTAATCATTTAATAATATTTTAATCCTTTCATAATATTATTAATCATTTAATAATATTCTGCTAACTTACTAATATTATTAATCATTTAATAATATTCTATTAACTTACTAATATTATTAATAATTTAATAATATTTTAATCATTCATTAATATTATTAACCATTTAATTATATTTTACTCATAATCTAATATTATTAACTATTTAATAATATTTTATTCATATACTAATATTATTAACTATTTAATAATTTTTTAATCCTTTATTAATATTATTAATTATTTAATAATATTTTATTAACTTACTAATATTATTAACTATTTAATAATATTTTATTCATTATCTAATATTATTAACTATTTAATAATATTTTACTAATTATCTAATATTATTAACATTTTAATAATATTTTATCAAGTATCTAATATTATTAATCATTTAATAATATTTTATTCATTACCTAATATTATTAATCATTTAATAATATTTTATTATACTTCTAATAATATTAATCATTTAATAATATTTTATTACTTTATTAATATTATTAATCATTTTAATAATATTTTATGTATTAACTAATATTATTAATCATTTTAATAATATTTTATTTATTTAATATTATTAAATCTTTAATAATATTTTATTCACTTTATAATATTATTATACATTTAATAATATTTTAATAATTTTCTAATATTATTATATTAATAATAATATTTTATTAATTTAATTATATTATTAAACCTTTAATAATATTTAACTCTTTTTATCTATTAAATCAATTATATTTAATTTTAAAAATATATTTATTAAGTCCAAAAATAATAAAATATTTTTTGAAAAATTTTTCATTTTCGGATCCGTACGGAGATGACCCGACCCGACCCGACCCGGTTCGATTTTTATTTTTTTCTGGAACAGTGCACTGTGCCGCGGCGCAGTGATTAACACTGCAACACGGCGCCCCGGTGCTGTACTGCAGAATCAAATTCCAAATTTTAATTTTTGACAGTTTTGATACTTTTTGTTCAAAACTTGATTAAATGAAATCCACACATCCAAATAATACCAAATCAGTGTTTATGTGTTCCTAACCTCTTGTTTTACAATATTCCATATTTCGATCGTCTTTTTGAAAACGTTTTACACGAAATTTAGGGATCGAACCATCTAGAGTTTAAAAATGACATCTTTTACGGTAAAAGCTATAACTTCTTTGTTTTTTGATATTTTTAAAATATTCAAGTTGGGTTATCTGTATAACACCTAGATCTATCATTCAAGACTCTTAGCTCACAAAAATAACTTGCACATCCTAAATCATAAATCATCAACCTAGACATTTAACTAGGGCTTTAAAATCAAGCATGCTCATACTACTATTTCTTTCATCATCTTCCATACCAAACATGTTAGAACACACATCTAGCATATTTAACCATATCTCTTCATATATATTCAAGAGCTAACACCACATGGGTTTTTCTTTCTCACATAACAAACTAACTAACAAGCTAAGATTCAAAGAAACTTTTAAACCTTTAATGGAGATCTTCTTCTTAGAAATGGTTAGAGCTCTTCTTGTATGGACCAAAAATCATCCACACTTGATAACACTCAAAGTGTTTGCTCTCTAGAACTCTCACAAATACTACTTCTCTCTACAACTTCCTCTCTCTAAATTTTAGTGAATGGAGCAAATGAACCAACATTTGCACAAGTGTTGGACATTTCTCTTAATCAACTAACATTAGTTGATTAAGGCTCTAATCTTGCTTACTATGCATGGAATGACCACTTGATGGACCTTTTGAATGAACATATAAATGACTAGGGTGGTTGGGGGTTGCTTGAACCACTTTACACTCAAAAATCAACCAACAAGCTAGTTTCCCATCCATGTGGGCCCCAAAATTCGGGATTGACCATTTTATTTCTCCAATTTGATTTTATTTTTAAGTCCTATATAATTATATAAGTATCCATATATATATATATATATATATATATATATATATATATATATATATATATACACCAATATATGTATACATATTCACCTATACAAGCTTATTGGGCTCCACTTTGGACCTTAGAATTAATTATATTGGGGTCATTCATTTAATTTGTTTAGGCTCAATTTATTTATTACATTGGGCTAACATTAACTAACACATGCTATAATTAATTAAATTAATCATTGTGCTAGTTTTAAATATTACATGGATCAATGTTTAATTAAATTATATAGGCTACTAGGTTAGTTTATTGGACCTAGTTTAATATATCATTTGGACTTACTATATAATCCAATTAGATTTGCTATTTATAAGTCCATTGGACTCCTTAATTAAATAACACTATTACTTACAAATTATTGGGTTTGTTTTAATAAAATCCTAACACATGTTAATACAAGTACTTTGACTTTATTAAATTAATTCATTCACTAACCCTTATCATCAAATTGGGTTTATAATATAGTTAACTATACACAAACAATTATTCTCACATTGGATTATCTTAAATAATTCACTTGCTTCTTCTTTTTCATTATTCACACAAGTAATTAACTTGTTCACTATACATCTTCTTAATTGCTATACAAGCAGCTACATTAGTCCGTGACGCGGCTGCGTCAGCCATATATGTCCGGAAGTCAACTTTTTGACTGCTCGACCCTCCGACGCTCCAATAGTCATAACTTCTTCATTTTAAAACATTTTGGGCTGATTCTTGAGTCCATTCTCATCATCATTTCCCCCTCTACAACTTCTCTTTAGATCACAAATCCAAATTCCGAATATAACTAGACCAAAAAATGCTCAAAAGAAAAAAGTGAAAACTAAAATCACAAATCCTTGGTTTTAATGGTTCAAACTTGAATATAATAAACTCTACACATCCAAATAACACCAACTTAGTGTTGTTGTCTTCCTAACTTCTTATTTTAAAATATTTCATGGTTCAATCACATTTTTTAAAACGTTTGACACAAAATTTAAAGATCGAACCACCTAGGGTTTTACCGGTAATCACAATATGGAATTTTCTTCCATTTATTTGCATACCACTCATATCAATACATGATTTAAACCTATCAAACCATGAATCTACCTATATATCATAGATTTAGACTTCTAGATTATCAAAATAACTTTTGATCTGTTAAAAATATATTTTGACCGTTTAAAACTTATATAAATTATAAAAATACACTAAGGAAGAGTTAGAACACTTTTTAACCTCTTAGATTTGAATGTTCTTCTTCTTGTTGTTGTATATCTTGCTAGGACTCCTCCCCTTCCTTCTTCTTGAGTGAACCATTAGAACACTAACTCACAAGCTCTCTAGCTTTTCTCTAGAACCTCTCTCTCTATAATATTTGATCTACTAACAAATGAGCCAACTCTAGTTTTCTCTTACTACTCTTCTATTTATAGACTACCAAAATTGATACTTACAATTATTGTAAGTCTACAATATCACCAATACTTGCAAAAGATTAAATCAAGTTTAATTATTAAATGAATGACCTTTGCTTGGATTGATTTATGGAAGTTGAGTGAAGCAAATAGGTGGAGTAAATTTGAAGCAATCATTCTCCAACACTTAACTCGTGTATGGTTAAAGCTCTTACTCTTATAACCTATGTTGACCTAACTATCAACCATGGTCCAAGCTCATCAATTGATCATATATACATCTTCCACCAAATAACCCAAGTAGGGTTAATTCTCTACAATCAATTATACATATATATTCAATATATTTATATAATTACTAACACTTAACTCTAGCATTGGTTAAGGTTTTATTTTTATTACCACTTAGGGTTAACAAGTAACCTAACAATGGTTAGTTCTCTATAACATAAATTCATAAGAATTGACTATCTCCATTGACTAGGGTTGATGAACCACCCATTGGTTAATTCATTTAACCAACATTGGTTAACTCTCTATCAATTCATATACCTACTACATATATATCTATACATATTCACCAATAACCTTTTATTTAAATTACATCATAGTTTGAATTGACCAATTTAAATTGAATACAAGCAACATACATTTTTACTCAATCTCCAAGTGGGACCCCATGTTTGGTCAACACTCCACTTTTTTTCCTTTATTTTTATTATATATACATATCTATATATAATACTTGCAATTTCTACTAACAATTAACCAAGGTATGGTTAATTCTCTACAACACGCAACCCATGGTTACCTACCAATTCTATCTTGGTGAATTATATATATACATAATTGTATCTATAATATTCTTCCTACAACTAACCCATACATAGTTAAATCTTTAATTTATTTACTACCTAGGATTACTCAATTAACTCATCCATAGTTAATTCTCATCATCACATTCATTCACCTAGCAATTAACCAATGTTTGGTTAATACTCTCTCTTGTCTACCAACTAGGGTTATTCAATTAACCCTACATTAGTTAATTCTCTACACTTAACAATATTTCCCAACACTTTGACCAACATTGGACTATTAAGTGTTTGTGTGACACCCCAGGATTTCATAGAAATTCTAAATGAGGATATTGAGGAATTAAATAAAGGTTATGAGATAAAACGTGGTTTAAATGATAGAATGTATTAAGAAATGATTAAATATAAATTACTATATGAGCAATGTGCTATAAATAACCTATGTGGTTAAAGTTGATGACAAGGAACTCCTGATATGGATAAGGATCAGTTAGCCATTAAAGCGCATGAGAGAATTGAGATTTGAAGAAATTATAATGAAAATGGATTTCGAAGATTAAATGGTAATGCCTACATTAAGGCAATTTGAAAGGAAGCAGTATGGAACACTATTGTGTCAGTAGGTGACAACTTGGATATATGAAAATGTATATATAGGTACATGTATGTATTTGAGTTAGTAAAGATATAATGATTTGAGGTTTGAGAAAATATTGAAATAAGAAATACATATGTGAATTGATACTTGGATATGAATATTAACGAGTTTAATTACTGGGCCTGATGAGGCGATGCTATGAGAATAGCAAAGTAATGTATGACTATATGAGTTAAGGAAGGAAATAGTAATTTAGCCTAAATGGTGTGTTAAGAAAATTATCGGAATAATAAGACTAATGATTGTGAATGTTTTGAAGTTAGTACGGAATTGGTATTTAATTATGTAAATGGTGTGTAATTTACAGAATGAAATACTCTCGAAGATGGGTAGAAAAGAATATTGTGTGCAATATGGGTTAAGTTGACAGATGTGTGTATGAAGTAAATATGTAAAGGAACGTAAAATCGTAATAAGGATATTGGGAGCTTAGAGGATAATGATGATGGATTTTGGTAATCCAGTTGATATGTGTGTCTCAAGGAAGCGATTTAAGGAAAAGATCAGCAATTTGAATATATTGGGATGTGGAAAATTAAATTTGATTAAATAAGGAACCGAGAAGGTTTGAAAGTGAAATAATACGCAGTTGTGGCAAATATTATAAATTAATGAGTTATTAAATAAAATTAAGTTTCCAGGTGTGACAAGTAATTTGGGACAAACCAATTGGGCACTATTTGATGAAGGAATAAAATTCAAGTATAATGAAATGAATTTGGATCAAAACGGATTTGATTTGGATAAGAAATGAGCAAAGAATGAATTAATGGGGGAAAATGTATGAAAGTCTAGTTATGAGGGGGAAAGTTGTAAGAAATGAAAATCTAGCTAATATGACAAATGACCAAAACTCCCCTCAACAAATTAGATAATTATCATTGTGTCCAAAAGGGTAAAAAGACCAAAATACCCTTGACAAATTAAGAAATGACGAATAAGTCCCAAGTGGTGAAATGACGGAAATGCCCTTTACTTATTATGTGAAATGACCAAAACGCCCTTGTAAGTGTTAACCATGGTTATTTCTTTAACCAAGTGTAGTTAAGCCTCATATATTGATCCAAGTAAGCAAGAGCCTCATTTTTATTTCATTTTGCTGGAAAAGAAGAGAGATAGCAACCCTAAGAGAGAGAAAAGAGTAGAAACCATGAAAGATATGGAAGAAGCTTGAAATCAAGGAAGCTAGAGTGCTTAAATGATCAAGAAGCAAGAAGAAAAGAGGAAGAACTCTTCATGAGGAAGTTATGTATGTAAAGAAGTTGAACATCCAAGAAGGTATAATGATGTTTGAGTTTTAAAAGTTTGAGTTTATGTGATTAAGTTCAAGAATAATAGTAGTCATGTATGTATCTTTGGGGTACATGGTTTGATTTTGTGAGTTATGTAAGTTACATGCTTTATATGTGATTAATAATGAAACCCTAAGTTCCAAAGTGGTAGAACAAAGGTGCTATGATATTCAAGTTCATATTTAAGGCTAAAAATCATGAGTTAAGATATGATTTTGTGTATTAAGTTGATGGTTTTGATGAAAACCTAACTTGAGGTGGTGAACATGTGTAATTCATGCATAAAATTTTGTTAGATAGCATATAAGATGCTTTGAGGATTGAGAAGTATGATTTGGTATGCAAAGATCAAATATTAGGCTATACTTTTTGTGTAAACCAATTCGTAATCTGTAAAGTGCATAGGAATGTGCAGTTAGAAGTTATAGAGGCGTATAAAGTCATTAAATGTGTTGGTGATTACCTATGTGGTGTGTTGAGATTGAATTATCAATAGAGTTTAAGTTTTAAAAATGGAAAGTTTAGAAAAATTAGTAAAATGGCACTAGAGTGTGGTTTTTGGCAATTTTGAGGAATTAAAGGTGAAATAGAGTCACACGACTCATTTTTATGTTATTACATATGTTTAGGTTGATTTGGTAATCAACGGATATGAATTTGAACAAAAAGACGATTCGAACGATCGAAATCGATCGTTTCGAATCGAAATGGATTTTAACGGACAATTATCGCCTTGTGCGAAGTTTTATGGTTTTGAAAGTTTGGACATGTCATATAAAAGTTATATGAACTATGTCAAGTGTTAGAATGAAGTTTTAAAGCTTATGGCCAAAAGTCACAAAGTTGCAAAAGTTGAATTTTGGAAGTTCAGAAAATTTCTAAGTCTGGAAATTGTGTGAACAGCCCTCCTACGGGTTAGTGTATCTATGATTTTGAGGAGCCAAATGAGGCAAGAGAAATTTTTTTAAAATACTATGGTATGAGGTCTACATGTGTACCAAATTTGGTGTTAATTGGATGTATGGTTAAAGAATTAAAAATCAGCAAAGCACGAGAGAAAATCAAAATTTCAGATTTTGGAACCGTGGTCGGGGCCATGGTTTTGTAGGCAAAACCATGGCTGGGGCCATGTTTGGCTGAGAGGTTTTGGCCGGGGCCACGGATTTCTAGGCCAAAATTCGGTCGGGGCCGTGTGTAGCAGACTTTAAAAAAAATGATATTTTTGACCCAAAATGAAATATTTTGATACTAAATGATGGAGATAAGTTATGTAAACCCTAGATTGATAAAAATGGAGTATGTAAAGGGTGTTAAGGTATAATGAGATAATGAATGGCATAATGTAACATGCCTAAAGCTAAGTTAAAGCATGTTAAAGGTTATGAAAAAGGTCGGGAATGAACTAGGATGTATTATTAACCTATGTAAGGTATAATACATCAAATGTGAAATGATTAGAGACGATGGGTCGTGTAATTATAAATTAAGTTTGACTAAGATTGTAAAGATTTATGATCCTATAATGATGTAAATAGATTGTATGTTTACAGATAACGTTCGAAGTAGCAGTCTGATGCAAGAAAGGTTAAGTATAATAGATGTTCGATATGAACTACGTGATAGTAAATAAATTTGAATGAGCCATATGTGCAACTATGTGTTTTAATTGCTAAATGAATTACATGACATTAAGCATAGTATGTTAAGATAAAGGATGCATGACGCATAATATGAATTGTGAGCATGCAAGGTGTTAGCTGAATTACTTGCTGAGCTTTAGGCTCATTCTTGCTATAAACTAACTTTTCAGGTAAAGTACAAGAAGGCCGGATGTTCCGGTTAAGCTAAGGTAAAGAAACGTGAATGCATGGACAAGCGCGAGGAAATTTGTGACATGTAAATTTGTTTAAATACGAGTTATGTAATAGTTGATTTTAAATGATAAATCTAGATGGTATAAGAAGATGTATGATTTGTAAATTCATATAGATAAATGAGCATGTATGTACTATTTAAAGTAGAGGATGTAATGAGGTCGTATGACTATAATATTATGATAAGTCGAGTCTGATATAAACTAGGAATCGCATGTATGGTTTAGATGTATGTATACAGGTATATGTGAACAGGAGCAAGTACAGAACAGGTACATATAACTATGGCCATGTATGAATAGTTCATGACAAAAGTTTTAATTTCAGGTTATGTAAATCATGAATATATTTATTTGTTTATAAAATGTAATAGAATAGGTCACAATTTATAAATGTTTGACCTAAGTTTAATGAAGGGTAAGTGAACGTTGCGATTCTGAGACAGGTTTAACGAAGGTAAGTTAAATAAGTTTAAAAAAAAAAAAATGGACCGCATTATGGTCAACTCAATGGTTTTAAAGGTCAAAGGTCAAGGTTTGACGCACGGGATCCCGGTTAATGTTGTTCAAGGTTTATGATTATGTCATCCAGAATAAAATGGATAGAATTAAGGAAGGTACGGATCTCGGGGCGTCACAGTTTGGGCTACCTAACTTACTTTGCATTAGGCTCTCTTATTTAATTACTTGGGCTACCCAACACAATTCACATATTTTTATAACTTGGGCTAGGTAATTAATTTAATTGGACTACCTCCACATTATATACAATACTTGCCAATATTATTTAATTGGTCTTATATTAATTACCTCTTGGACTATTAATTAACATAACACTTGGGCTTAATATTTAATTATCCACCTTCATGCAATATTCTCATATTGGACTAACACATATAACAACTTATTAATTAAGTTAATTACTTAATTAATTAGCTTCTTAATATTGTCATTCTAGGCAATATTCTAACTTCTCTACTTATTAATTACAACTTTAATTCATGACTCCTATAATTAACTCAATTAATTATATTACATGACTTTCCTTCTTACTTCATATTTAAACTAATTAATTTATTAGCTTAATTGAGTATTAACTTACTCATCCTCTTATTTTTCTAACCATCACATTGTAGGTATATACGTATTAATATAATTACCTTCACTTCTCAATTGAATTTATTTCCTTAATAAATTCTCTACATGCATCATTAAAATATTCCCACATTTAATTTCTAACAAGTAAATTATGTTAAAAAAAAATGTTCACCCAAATTCTACACATCTCACTTCTCAAACTCTAAGTTTTAAACCATAACCTTTAATTGATTATTTCAAATCTTATTTACAATTCTTGTAAATATCTGGGATATTACAAAAATAATATCATTTAATACTATTTTCTTCTCTCATTTATATTATTCATCATTTAATAATATTTTATTCTCATACTAATATTATTAATCATTAATAATATTTTATTAATCATTTAATAATATTCTACTAACTTACTAATATTATTAATCATTTAATAATATTCTATTAACCTACTAATATTATTAATCATTTAATAATATTTTAATCATTCATTGATATTATTAACCATTTAATAATATTTTACTCATAATCTAATATTATTAACTATTTAATAATATTATATTCATATACTAATATTATTAACTATTTAATAATATTTTAATCCTTTATTAATATTATTAATCATTTAATAATATTTTATTAACTTACTAATATTATTAACCATTTAATAATATTTTATTCATTATCTAATATTATTAACTATTCAATAATATTTTATTAATTATCTAATATTATTAACATTTTAATAATATTTTATCAAGTATCTAATATTATTAATCATTTAATAATATTTTATTCATTACCTAATATTATTAATTATTTAATAATATTTTATTAAGTATCTAATATTATTAATCATTTAATAATATTTTATTATACTTCTAATAATATTAATCATTTAATAATATTTAATTTCTTTATTAATATTATTAATCATTTTAATAATATTTTATTTATTAACTAATATTATTAATCATTTTAATAATATTTTATTTATTTAATATTATTAACTCTTCAATAATATTTTATTCACTTTATAATATTATTATACATTTAATAATATTTTAATGATTTTCTAATATTATTATATTAATAATAATATTTTATTAATTTAATTATATTATTAAATCTTTAATAATATTTAACTCTTTTTATCTATTAAATCAATTATATTTAATTTTAAAAATATATTTATTAAGTCCAAAAATAATAAAAAAAGATTTGAAAAAATTTTCATTTTCAGATACGTACGGAGATGACCCGGCCTGACCCGACCCGGTTCGATTTTTATTTTTTTCTAGAACAGTGCACTGCGCCGTGGCGCAGTGATTAACACTGCAACACGACGCCCCGGCGCTGTACTGCAGAATCGAATTCCAAATTTTAATTTTTGACAGTTTTGATACTTTTTGTTCAAAACTTGATTAAATGAAATTCACACATCCAAATAACACCAAATCAGTGTTGATGTGTTCCTAACCTCTTGTTTTACAATATTCCATGTTTCGATCATCTTTTTGAAAACGTTTTACACAAAATTTATGGATCGAACCATCTAGAGTTTAAAAATGACATATTTTGCAGTAAAAGCTATAACTTTTTTGTTTTTCGATATTTTTGAAAGATACAAGTTGGATTATCTTTATAACACCTAGATCTATCATTCAAGACTCTTAGGTCACAAAAATAACTTGCACATCCTAAATCATAAATCATCAACCTAGACATTTAACTAGGGCTTTAAAATCAAGCATGCTCATACTATCATTTCTTTCATCATCTTCCATACCAAACATGTTAGAACACACATCTAGCATATTTAACCATATCTCTTCATATATATTCAAGATCTAACACCACATGGGTTTTTCTTTCTCACATAACAAACTAACTAACAAGCTAAGGTTCAAAGAAACTTTTAAACCTTTAATGGAGATCTTCTTCTTAGAAATGGTTAGAGCTCTTCTTGTATGGACCAAAAATCACCCACACTTGATAACACTCAAATTGTTTGCTCTCTAGAACTCTCACAAATGCTCTAACTTCTCTCTACAACTTCCTCTCTCTAAATTTTAGTGAATGGAGCAAATGAACCAACATTTGCACAAGTATTGGACATTTCTATTTATAGCACTCTAAGATTTCACCATTAGCTCTCCTAATCAACTAACATTAGTTGATTAAGGCTCTAATCTTGCTTACTATGCATGGAATGACGACTTGATACACCTTTTGAATGACCATATGAATGACTAAGGTGGTTGGGGGTTGCTTGAACCATTTTACACTCAAAAATCAACCAACAAGCTAGTTTCCCATCCATGTGGGCCCCAAAATTCGGGATTGACCATTTTATTTCTCCAATTTGATTTTATTTTTAAGTCCTATATAATTATATAAGTATCCATATATATAGACACCAATATATGTATACATATTCACCTATACAAGCTTATTGGGCTCCACTTTGGACCTTAGAATTAATTATATTGGGCTCATTCATTTAATTTGTTTGGACTCAATTTATTTATTACATTGGGCTAACATTAACGAACACATGCTACAAATAATTAAATTAAGCATTGGGCTAGTTTTAAATATTACATGGATCAATGTTTAATTAAATTATATAAGCTACTAGGTTAGTTTATTGGACCTAGTTTAATATATCATTTGGACTTACTATATAATCCAATTAGATTTGCTATTTATATGTTCATTGGACTCCTTAATTAAATAACACTATTACTTACAAATTATTGGATTTGTTTTAATAAAACCCTAACACATGTTAATACAAGTACTTTGACTTGATTAAATTAATTCATTCACTAACCCTTATCATCAAATTGGGTTTATAATATAGTTAACCATACACAAACAATTATTCTCACATTGGATTATCTTAAATAATTTACTTGCTTCTTCTTTTTCATTATTCACACAAGTAATTAACTTGTTCACTATACATCTTCTTAATTGCTATACAAGGCCAACATTCAACCGTTGTGATTTTATCACATAAGCTTCTCTTGAAATCTTTTTCCTTCTTTAGTTAATTAATTTAATTAACTAATTTAATACATCTCATCATACAACTTATCACATACACACATACTTCATACCTCATATTTTCTTATGGATATAATTAAATAAATAAAAAATTGGGTTCGTAATTTTCTCGGTCATTGCAAAGAAAATACAAATCCATCGATACCAATTAAATGTCATTTGGATTTATAGATTTCATTTTATTCAAGTTTTAATCAAATGAGCAAAAGTTGAAAAATCTGAAAATGACAATTTTGCAGATTCTGCCACTCAAGGACCGGGTGTAATAACCATGAATTCTATTAGTCATTGTAATTATAATTATTAAATAATTATCAATGAATTAAAAAAAATTGTACTAATTAATTGTGTATTAGATAATTAAATAAATGTACTTGTGTATGTGTATATTTATTTAAAGAATTAAAGCAAGGTGTATAATTAATTAAAGCAAATCTAATTGGATTATATTTTAAATCCAAATGAGTTATTAAACTATGTCAAATTAATTAACCTATTAGTTCATGTAATTAATTAAACCTTAGTTCATATAATTAATTTAACAAGCCCAATGTTTAATTTAATTAAATGTAACATACAATAGTTAATGTTAGCCCAATAGAATAAATAAATTGAGCCCAAATAAATTAATTGAATGAACCCAACTTATTTAAATCCTAGTCCAAGGTAGAGCCCAAATAAAAGTAAAAAATGATGGTCAATCATTATATATAATGAATATACATATAGGAATATATATGTATATATAATCTATTAAAATTAAAGGAAATTGGACCAATTTTATGTGTATGGCCGGTCAAGCTAGGGAATCCACCAAGGGTGGCTTGATTTTCTAGGTTGCTTTGTTCATACACTTGGTTTTGGTAGTTCAACCACCCATGTCAATCACCTTGTCCATCACATTGTCATTCAATCAAATAGTAATCACAATTAGCCTCTTAATTGACCAGTACTAGTTGATTAGGGAGTTAATGAAGGGTTACCAAAGTCCTATAAATAAGACCTCCACCAAGCTTTAATAGGTTGGTCATTTCATTTCCTACAAATCCTAGAGAGAAAAGGAAGAGTTCTAGTGATAGTTGAGAGAAAAACACTTTGAGTGTGGAGGATATTGCTAGAAGAAGAGCTTGGTGGATGACCTATAGTCTCATAACTTACTTTGGAAGGAGAAGGAGAAGAGCACACAAGTCCAAGAGGTTTAAAAGTGCTCAAACTCTTCCTTAGTTCATTTTATGGTCTATATATGTTTTATATGGTCAAAATTATATTTTTAACCGACCAAAACTTCTTTGGATGATTTAGAAGTCTAGAACTATGTTATATTGGTATATTCATGGTATGATATTTTTAATACATGTTTTGGTATGTGTTGATTGCATAAAAATGGAAGAACAGTCCATATTAACCTTTACCGGTAAAACCCTAGTCAATCATGTTATGTTTTATGTTGTAACTTGAAATGTACAAGTTGAAAAATGGATTTTTATGGCTAGAAAGCTAGATCTATGAGTTTAAAAGAAAAACCTTTTTTGAACCTTTCAAAAATATTGAATAACAAAGAAGTTATAGCTTTTACCGCAAAACATGTCATTTTAAAACCCTAATGCACAATAGTCCACTTTGAGCCCATTTTTCATGATCTATACATAAACAAAAATGTGTTTCAATGATGGAATATTGTAGTTCAAGAAGATACGAATCCAACAAGACCAATTTGAGGTCATTTGGATTTGTAGATTTCATTTTATGCAAGTTTGAGCAAAGGAGGTAAAAATCACAAAAACAGAACACAAATTAGCAACTTTCTGCAGGAAATCCTTGGGCCAGGGCGGCTAGGCGCCTAACTCAGCACTCCAGGCGCCACCTTGAGCGCCTAGGCGCCTGTGTGAACGCCTGGGTCAGCTGACGTGGCCTGGGTTGGGTCGGGTCGTGCTGGAAATGATTTCGGGTCGGTTCAGGTCGATTTTTGATTAATTAAATGGGTCGGGTAATGTTTTAAATATTAATATAATTAATATGGGACCCAAATAAAATAATTATTTATTATTTACATAAACTTTAAATAATAAATAATATTTAAGGAAATTAATTATTATTTAAATAAAATAATAATTAACAAGGATTAATTAGTTATTGTCTAATTGTTATTAAATAAAGAATAAAGGAATTAAAAGAAATTAATTATTTATTAATTAATAATAAATAAAAGGGATTAAGAATAATTTATTGAAGTAATTAAAGTAATTATTTATTATTTAATAATAAATAAAGCAAATAGGTTCATCAATGGTTACTTAATTTGTTGAATAAAGTTAATAAAATAATTATTTATTATTTAATTAATATTAAATGATAAATAAGGGTAATAATTAATACATTATTATTTAGTTGATATTAAATAATAATTAAAGAAGAATTTGGATTAATAATATAAGTAAATAAATTAAATATTATTAAATAATTAATAATATTAATAAATGAACAAAATATTATTAAATGATTAATAATATTATAAGGTTAATAAAATATTATTAAATGACTAATAATATTAGATAATTAATAAAATATTATTAAATGATTAATAATATTAGATACTTAATAAAATATTATTAAATGATTAATAATATTCAAAGACTAATAAAATATTATTAAATTGTTAATAATATTAAATAAGTGTGTAATCTATATTAAATATTTAATATAGGTTTCATGTGATTGAAATATTATCAAGTGATGATAATATTTCCTAAGTGTTTATATACCTTTAACTACATGATTATTTGGTTAAGTGTTAGAGGTGTAAGAAGTATAGAGGTTATCATATGAATGTATATATGATGCTAATTTAAAGATCAACTTGATTAATTGTTAGGTCTACTCAAAGAGAATTAAATTGAATTGATTAGCAGTAGACTACGTACGAGGCAAGTTCTTCTTAACCCTAACTTGTATTTATTGTTGCAAGTTCTCCAAACCTTAACTTGTATTTATTTTTGCAAGTTCTCTAACCCTACTCAATTATTATTGAACAAGTTTTCATACTTGTATTTATTGTCAGAGCTTGAAGTGATTTAATTATTTAAAATTATCCCACATCCATATTGTTTATAAAATCGCACTTAGTGCATTTGAAACTTATTAGTTCTTGATTCATGAACTGTATTAAAAATGTCTAAAGCTAATAGTTCAGCTAGACATTGCGTTTCTAAATTCAATAACTTGAATACTTTTAAAAGTTTATCCAAACCATTGTTGTGTGCGGATTTCTTATAATAAGTCTGAAAATTGAACAACCCTAAATTAGGGGATTTTGTGTTGGGAAACCGACTTTGGCGCCAGTGGACTAAATGTAATGCATATACAGCGGGTTGAATAGGTTGATCCCCTTGAAAACCAAAACTACTAAAAGGGTCAGAGGAAACTCTATTATACTCTCGTTGGTTCAGGTTCCTTAGTGGTCACTCAGCATTTTAAGATTCAAATATTCTGTTTAATAAAATTTAAGTCTTGTTCCATTCACAATTGTCATATCTATTTTTGAAACCATTGATAACATCTCTTATTCATTCATGATATAATAAATCTCTATGATTGTTCTTAACTTGCTGAGCAAACTAGTTGCTCATTCTTGCTATATCATGAACCATTTTCAGATAAACCTGACTGCTCAAAGAAGGATAAAGGAAAAGGAAAAGTCAGAGCTTAAGTTAGCTTATGCATACTAATAGATGTTTAAATATGTATTTACTGTTGATAAATCTTTTGTAATTCCTTATAATAGGAACTGTTTATGTTAAGGTTAATAGACCCTGGTATTGTAACCTTTTTGTAAGGAAACAATATGTATTATTCCGCTAAGTTTAAATGCAATGTATGTATTTAATTACTAGTAATGTATTGATCAGTGATAACCAAACCCGAGGTTATGGAACCCGGATTTGGGGTCGTCACACCGGGGCCCTCGTTCCTTTGTTATTTGGAGGGTCGGCGCCCTAGTCACTGTTCACAGGAAGATTTTTTTAATTTCGGGTCGGGTCGTTTTAAACGGGTTGGTTCAAATCATTTAAGACCAAAATGGGTAAAAATATTTTAAAATTAATATAATTAATTTGGGACCTAATAAAAAGAATATATATAATTATTTATTACGTGGATATTAAATAATAAATAAGAGTCATGAAGGTGATTAATTACTAATTAAATTAATATTAAATAATAATTAAAATGAGAAGAGATAGTAACTAATTATTTATTAAGTAATAAATAAAGGGTAATATAATAAATAAAATATTATTAAATGATTAATAATATTAAAAAATAAATAAAATATTATTAAATGATTAATAATATTAGATAATTAATAAAATATTATTAAATAATTAATAATATTAGAAAACAAGTAAAATATTATTAAATGATTAATAATACTAGATAATGAATAAACTATTATTAAATGATTAATAATATTATACAATAAATAAAATATTATTAAGTAATTAATAATATTAGAAGATGAATAAAATATTATTAAATGAGTAATAATATTATATAATAAATAAAATATTATTAAGTGATTAATAATATTAGAGGATGAATAAAATATTATTAAATGATTAATAATATTAGATAATGAATAAAATATTATTAAATGATTAATAATATTATATAATAAGTAAAATATTATTAAGTAATTAATAATATTAGAAGATTAATAAAATATTATTAAATGATTAATAATGTTAAAAAGATAGTAAGATATTATTAAATGATTAATAATATTATAAGAATAATTAAGTATTATTAAAGGATTAATAATATTTAGTGACTAATAAAATATTATTAAATGATTAATAATATTACAAGACTAATAAAATATTATTAAATTGTTAATAATATTGGATAGGTATATGAACTATATTAAATAATTAATATAGGTTCTTTGTATTTAAAATATTATCAAGTAGTGATAATATTTCTCAAGTGTTTAAATACCCATAATTATTCAATTATGTGGTTCGTAAGAGTTATAAAGGTCATCATACTTATGAGTATATGATACTAATTTAAGATCAAACTGATTTAATTGTTAGGTCCGTACAAGGATTATTAAATTAAATTGGTTAACCGTAGACAGCGCATGAGGCAAGTTCTTCTTAACTCTAACTTGTATTTATTGTTGCAAGTTTTCTTCAACTGTAATTACATTGAGCAATTCAATTATTATTGAGGAAGTATCTACACTCGTAGTTATTTGACAGAGCTTAAAGTGGATTAATTATCTAAAATTATTTCACATCATTATTTGTTATTGTATTCACACATTTTTACAAACGTTATAATTCATTAATTCAAGAACTGTTTAAGAATGTCTAAGCTAATTGTTTGGCTAGACAATGCATGTTTAAATTCATCAAAATGAATATTTTAAAAGCTTATCCAAACCAATTGTTGGTGCGAATTCTTCTAGTAAGACTGAGAATGAACAACCCTAGATAAAGGGGATTTTTATTTGTCGGAAAACCGAATTTGCGCAAAAAATCTAAATGTTATGCATATACATAAGACATAAGAGGACTAATCCCCTCGAGTGTCCCGTTATTTTTAACAAGGTGTCAAATATTGTATGTCTGTTCTACCTTAGTAGCAGTTCATGGTCATTAAAGACCACTCAACAGTAAAAAGTTAATCCATTCTTATATTGAACTTTGATTCTTGATATCTTTCACAATTGTTATTGTTGAAAACCTTGACGTTATTTTCCTTCATCATAATATATCTTATGTTGTTGTTTATAAACTTGCTGAGCCATTTAGTTGCTCATTCTTGCTATATCATGACTACATTTCAGCTAAGCCCGAATGTTCTAAACCAGACAAAGGCAAGGGGAAAGCAAATGTGTAGATTAGTAGATGCATGCTAGATCTAAATTAGTGTTATGTAATTCTTTTATAAATCTTTTGTATTTCCCTTAAGATATATAATGTTACGATTAAGGTTAATAGACCTTGGGAAGTGTAGCCTTTTGATAAGGAACATTTTGTATTATTCTGTGAAGTTTGAATACAATTTATGTATTTAATTGTTGTTAAGTATTGTACAATGAGAACCAAACCTGAGGTTAAAGTACTCGGATTTGGGGTCGTCACAGGTTGGGTTGAGAACGCGAGTGTGATAGGGTTGCTCCTTTTGGTGCTAGACAAAGTAGAACGAGATAGTAGGACTCTAAATCATTGTCGACGCCGGGATTTTCGCCATTTCGTTTTTTAATATTAAAAGCCCTTTCCAATTTTAGCCTTTGGATTAAGATGTGACTTTTGAAAAGGGTCGGCTTTATGTCGACGGGTTTTGAAATATCGATTTCTTTATGAGCCAATTGACCAGAGCCGCCAGTTGGTATATTTGAAATGGATGTACCAACTCATCCGAATTTTGTTTTCGTAATCGCTGGCTCATATGTGACTCCGAGTTAATTGGTCCGCAAACCGAGATTCATAGAGTTCGGGGGCTTGCTTAAGCGAGGGGAAGGTGTTAGGCACTCCCCGACTTCTGTGAAACACGGTTACCGCAATCTTGATGTTTTCCTATCCTTTTAAATACTAAAACATGTGTGTGTGTGTGTGTGTGTGTGTGTGTGTGTGTGTGTGTGTGTGCCTAAATGAATGTTTGTGGTGAATTTTCGCATAAAAGTTGCTTTGATTTATATGGAAAATGGGTTTTATCGAGAAAGTGTTTAGACGTCTTTTGATCCGAATGACAAGGCTTCGTTTTACAATAAAAATTGATTTTAATTTCGAAAAACGAGGAGAGTTTTTTATTAGATGCCATTTTCAGAAAATAATAGTTTTTAAACTTTTGTCAAATAGGAATCGAGACTATACATTGCCTTCTGACAGTAAATTCAAATAAAATGAAGGCAACTTCTAGAACTCTTTAACCCTATGCACAAAGTTTAATGAAAACGTTTATTTATTTATTTTTACGAAAACATCTTTTATGACATTTCAAAATCACATGGAGCCTTTTCGTCAAACAAGGATCAAAATTCGCCAAAACTCTTAATTTTTAAACCTCGTGAATCTAATATCCTAATTTGATCATTTTTAGAAAATCTTCATTGTTTGCCTTATTTTGGAAACCATTTTTTGTGTCGTAAATTAAAACAAGCATTCAAAACGTGTCGGGGCTATCCATGGGCATGTGAGCCGTCTAAATAACCCCAAACACCCACAATCACATATTTCTATTATTACGGGGCCTTAACCCGATCACGGTTTGGTATCGCTTTAAGGCCCGATATTTACATATATACAGAATGGACCCTCGCAACGATTACATACACCAAAAGTAGTCCATCATCGGGATTTGATCACGAGAATCTCCTCCCTAGGCTCACAATCACCCAAATCGCTGCACCACTATACCAGAGCAAGATAAGCAATACTAAACTTGATACTATGCTACACGAGTCAACCAAATCACAATCCCAACACAACCGACCACCCGCTAACACAACGAACTACACACCACCGTAAAGACATCATCGGGACATTAGGAGGAGATTACGTTCCGACGGAACCCTCGCTAATAATCCCTAATCCACGGATTCTCAACAATACAACAACATACGACATTACAACAAACCAAAACAAAAGATTATATTATAAGGCTAGCAAAATATTCAAGAAAACACCGTTTTCACCTTGCAATACACCAACGGACGCTTTTTATTTCACTATCGAGCGAGGATACAAGAACACTTGATTATTTGGGCAACAAAATCACAAATCTCACAACACTCAACCAAAACTTGAGCCAACTCTCGCCTCCCTCGACTTTCTCTCTCTTAGATTTAGGAAAAAAAGCTTCTCCCTTCTTCTGCAGATCAAAAATGGTGTTGTATAGGTGACTGAAGTCAGCCGCAGGTGCATCTGCGGCTGGCCGCAGGTGCATCTGCGGCTGGCCGCAGGTGCATCTGCGGCTGCCTGTTGTGGCCGCCCGCGCCGAATCCTCGACTGCCGGGTTGTCTCCTCGAGCCGTGCAAGTGTCCCGCTTGTCGGTGGCCGCATATGCATCTGCGGCTACCCAGCTGACTTTTCTCGATTTCCGTGCCACACAGCCTTGAATCGTCAATTTCTGTTGTTTTATTTTGGAAGGCTATTACCTGATGTATAGGTATCTCTGGTGCTTGGCTTCCAAGGAGCGAGACCCCCTTCGACTGTCGCAAACGTAGTGATCATTTGCCGTCTTCGGCGACCGAATCGGGTTCTGTCTGGATCAACCGCGTATTTTGCCTCAGATAACCTGACGCTCGTTGTTCGTTTGACGGCTTTGATCGTAAACCGTCGTGGTGACTTCGAGTTGGGGTCCACCTTTTTTGTTCGTGTGTTGGGTCGAATGACGATTTTGCCCTCCTGTCAAGGTCAGTACACAAGTGCAAAATTTGGGTGTCTACATTAGTTTATTAATGTTTGTTTAGTAATAAAATGTGAGCACCGAACTCGAGGTTCAAGGGACCCGAATTTGGGGGCGTCACAAATATTATTAACAATTTAATAATATTTAATTAGTCTTATAATATTATTAATCATTTAATAATATTTTATTAATCTTATAATATTATTAATTATTTAATAATATTTTATTCCTTATCTAATATTATTAATTATTTAATAATATTTTATTCATCTTCTAATATTATTAATCATTTAATATTTTAATCATTTTCTAATATTATTAACTATTTAATAATATTTTATTATTTATCTAAAATTATTAATTATTTAATAATATTTAAATCATTATTTAATATTATTAACTATTTAATAATATTTTATTAATTTTCTAATATTATTAATCATTTAACAATATTTTAATCATTATCTAATATTATTAACTATTTAATAATATTTTATTAATTATCTAATATTATTAATCGTTTAATAATATTTTATTTATTAATTTTATTATCTAATATTATTACTCATTTAATAATATTATTATACATTTGCTAATATTTTAATAATTTTCTAATATTATTATTTATTTAATAATATTTTATTAACTTAATTATATTATTAATCCTTTAATAATATTTGTACACTTTTAATTATCAAATCAACTATCTACCATTTAAAAATACATTTATTAAGTCCAAAAATAATAAAATAATTTCTGAAACACTTTTCATTTTCTGACCCGGACTGACCGACCCGACCCAGTTCGAATTTTCATTTCTTTCCGGAACAGTGCACAGCGCCCCCGCGCAGTGTTTTTATACTACAACACTGTGACAATCCTGAATTCGGATCCCTCGAACCTCAGATCTTTTTCAACACGAGTATTGTGACGACCCCAAATCCGGGTTTCATAACCTCGGGTTTGGTTCTCCACTGTACAATACTTACTAACAATTAAATATATAAATTGCATTTAAACTTCGCGGAATAATATAAAAGGTTTCTTATAAAAAAGGCTACACTTCCCAAGGTCGATTAACCTTAATTGTAACATTTTATATCTTAAGGGAAATACAAAAGATTTACAAAAAAATTACATAACAGTAATTTAAGTCTACCATGCATCTACTAATCTACGCGTTTGCTTTTCCCTTGCCTTTGTCTTGTTTAGAACATTCGGGTTTAGCTAAAATTAAGTCATGATATAGCAAGAATGAGCAACTAAATGGCTCAACAAGTTTATAAACAACAACATACGATATATCATGATGAAAAGGGAAATAACATCAGGGCTTTCAACGATGAATAATAGTTGCGAAAGAAATCAAGAATCAATGTTTCAATATAAAAAGGGATTGACTCTTTACTGCTGAATGGTCTTTAATGACCATGAACTACTACTAAGGTAGAACAGACATACAATGTCTGACACCTTGTTAAAAATAACGGGACACTCGAGGGGATCAGTCCTCTTATGTCCTATGTATATGCATAACATTTAGTTTTCTTGTGCAAATTCGGTTACCCGACAATATAAAAATCCCTTTTAACTAGTGTTGTTCTTTCTCAGTCTTATTATAAGAATCTGCACTAGTCAATGGTTTGGATAAGCTTTTAAAATATTCAATTAGATGAATTTAAAATATGCATTTGTCTAGCCGAAACAATTAGCTTAGACATTCTTAAACAGATCGTAAATTACTGAACTATAACATTTGCAAAGGCACTATGTGCAAATACAATACAATAATGATGTGAAGTAATTTTCAATAATTAATTCACTCAAAGATCTGTCAAATAACTACGAGTGTAGATACTTGCTCAACAATAATTGAATTGCTCAATGTAAATAAGGTTGAAGAATACTTGCAACAATAAATGCAAGTTAGGGTTAAGAAGAAACTTGCCTCGTGCGTAGTCTACTGCTAACCAATTCAATTTAAAAATTCTTGAACGGACCTAACAATTAAATAAGTTTGATCTTAAATTAGTATCATATACACATTGGTATGCTTAACTTTATAACTCTTACGAACCACATAATTATATAATTATAGGTATATAAACACATAGGAAATATTATCACTACTTGATAATATTTCAAACACAAATAACCTATATTAATTATTTAATATAGTTCATACACTTATATAATATTATTAACAATTTAATAATATTTTATTAGTCTTGTAGTATTATTAATCGTTTAATAATACATTATCAGTCTTCTAATATTATTAATCTTTTAATAATATTCTATCAATCACTTAACATTATTAATCTATTAATAACATTTTATTGTCCTTATAATATTATTAATTATTTAATAATATTTTATCATCCTTATAATATTATTAATCATTTAATAATATTTTATTCACCTCCTAATATTATTAATCCTTTAATAATATTTTATTTATTATTTAATATTATTAACTATTTAATAATATTTTAAATCATTATCTAATATTATTAATCATTTAATAATATTTTATTCATTATCTAATATTATTAATCATTTAATAATATTTTATTACCTCATTAATATTATTAACCAGTTAATAATATTTTAATCATTATCTAATATTATTAATCATTTAATAATATTTTATTATCTTATTAATATTATTAATTATTTAATAATATTTTAATCATTATCTAATATTATTAATCATTTAATAATATTTTATTTATTATCTAATATTATTAATCATTAAATAATATTTTATTCAATTGTAATATTATTATTTATTTAATAATATTTTATTGACTTATTAATGTTATTACTCATTTAATAATATTTTAATCTCTTACTAATATTATCAATCATTTCATAATATTTAATTACTTATTAATATTATTAATCATGTAGTAATATTTTAATACTCTTTAAATAATACCAAAAGTTAACTTTTAAATTGGGTTAACCTTAATATTTAATTTAAACATTTAGGTAGCATTGATTTACAAATAGACTCTATATAAATTTGTTTAATATCCAAATATATTCATTTTACACCTATTTCAACTTAATTTTTCAAAGAAAACTCGACCCGGATCAATCTGACCCGACCCGGACTGCCCAAAAGCTTATTGGCAGTGCACTCGAGCGCAGCTACGCTCGACCAGTCTGTCGGGAAGTCAATTATTTGACTGCTCGACCCTTCGACGCTCTGACAGCCATAATTTCTTCATTTTAAAACATTTTGGGGTGATTCTTAAGTTCATTCTCATCAGAATTTCTCCCTCTACAACTTCTCTTCAGATCACCAATCCAAATTCCAAACGTAACTATACTCAAAACTGCTCACAATGCAACCTAGGGTTTTAAAAATCAACATATTTTGAGGAAAAATCCATAACGTCTTTATTTTTTCACATTTTTGAAATATTCAAGTTGGGTTTTCTTAAAAACTCATAGAGGTAACTTTTTAGCCATAAAAATCATTTTTCCAACTTGTTCATTTCAAACTACAACATTAAACATTTCATGCTTCGTTAGGGTTTTACCGGTAAAGTTCGATATGAACATTTCTACCATTTTTAAGCCTACCACACCTACCAAATCATGATATAAATACATCAAACTATGAATATACATATATTACATAGTTAAATACTTCTAGACCATCAAAATGAGTTTTGATCGGTTAAAAATAGATTTTAACCATTCAAAATCGTTCTAGACTACAAAAATAAAAGAAATAAAAGTTTAGAGCACTTTTAAACCTTTGTGACTTGTGTGCTCTTCTTCTTCTCCTACCAAAATATGTTGTGAAGCTAGTGGACATTCACCAAGCTCCTTCTCTAGCCTTTCAACTCAACACCCAAGTGTATCTCTCAAATGCTCACAAATGCTCTCACTTTCTCTCTTGTATTCTCTACAAAATGAACTAGCAAACTTGATATAAGTGTGGAGTGCTCTATATATAGTACTCTACTAACACTTCATTAACATTCCTAATCAATCAATGTTGGTGAAATTGATATAAGCTTACTATTGCATGAATGGACAAGGTGAGTGACATTGTGATTGACTAGGGTTGTTGGCCAACTTTGATTTAGTGTGAGTTTGAAGCAACATGCAATATCAAGCAACCCCAAGTGGGTCCCCTAAAATCTCAGCAAAAATGGGATTTAATCATTCATTTTTTATTTATTTTTAATGCTTTAATTATATATATATATATATTCATATATGTAACAATGTTGACCATTTTTGACTTCCTATTGGGCTCCATATTGGACCTTAGGATTAAATATATTGGGTTCGTCCATTGAATTGGTTTGAGCTCAATTTAAATAACACATTGGGCTAGCATTTAAATAACTATGCTACCTTTAATTAAAATAAGCATTGGGCTTGTTAAATTAGTTACATGGACTAGTAATTAAGTTAATTACATGGGCTACTAGGTTAATATCTTTGACCTAGTGTAACAACTCATTTGGATTTAAAATATAATCCAATTAGATTTGCTTTAATTAATTATACACCTTGTTTTAATTCTTTAAATAAATATACACATAGATAAGTACATTTATTTAATTATCTAATGCACAATTAATTAATACCAAAAATTTTAAATTCATTGCTAATTATTTATTAATTATAATTACAATGACTAATGAAATTCGTGGTCATTACAAGTATTACCTTTTCCTTATTGTTCATGACTTACAAAAATATTATAATTGTTAAATAATCATTTATTTATAATTTTACAACATCTCTTTCTATTATAGAATCACAATATTTATACATTCCTAGTATGTCTCAATATCATACATGATACGACATTCTATTACAATCAATTTAAGTATTTAACACTCATATTACATACCAGCTAATTCTTATACTACACAATCATTTATCTGTCCAATTCGGACTGATATCTACAATAGATATTTAGATCTTCAATGAAAGTAATATGTTTTCATGTTCCTTGTTCTTTATCGAGAACTTCAAATAACTTGCACTATCTGAAAATGTTTGTTTTAAGCAAGAGTGGGTACGACGGCTTAGCAAGTTTAACAGTTACACATAACACATTACATGCTTCACATCATATACATGCTTTGCATCTTATTCTTTCACCATGCTTTCCGTATTAATAATACTTCATACCTCTTATGCATCACATACAATAATCAAGTAGCACTTAGCAAATCATGCTTCAATCATGTACATAGTTTTCATGTAGCCATACCACATGTTGTTCATCTACCATAAACATCATCAATATAACTTCGTATTATCATTTTAAATCACATTATAGCATATTAATGCACATAGGAGCAAGTTCTGAAAAACTTGTCTAGTTCGCTTCTACCGTTTACGCCTATTTGGGTCTTTTGTTCAACCTACAATTTATATATAAAATTGACATAATCATTAGTTATAATAAGTATAAATTAGTCTTAACTTCAAATTATTAACTCTTAAGATGTCCGATAAACGAACCCTTAAGTTCCGAACAAAAACCCTAGCCCAAATATAGTTCGGACATAACGAGTACGCTTAACCAACTTACGCATTCACTATACGTTCATCGTACAACCCACTTTTATTAAGTTGTCTAAATTAGTCACAAGCGGACTATTTACATCGGTTAAACATTCTTCTTTTATATAACTTAATGATTTTGACATTTAATAATGTACCAAATACCCCAAGATATTATCTACATTTGATAATATACAACTACATTCAAATATTATTAATCATTTAATAATATTTTACTCACTTATTAATATTATTAACCATTTAATAATATTTTATTCACTTATTAATATTATTAACTATTTAATAATATTTTAATCACATATTAATATTATTAACCATTTAATAATATTTTAATCCCTTATTAATATTATTAACCATTTAATAATATTTTAATCACATATTAATATTATTAACCATTTAATATTATTTTATTCTCTTATTAATATTATTAATTATTTAATAATATTTTAATCTCTTACTAATATTATTAATTATTTAATAATATTTTAATCACTTATTAATATTATTAACCATTTAATAATATTTTATTCTCTTATTAATATTATTAATCATTTAATAATATTTTAATCTCTTACTAATATTATTAATCATTTAATAATATTTTAATTATTTGTTAATATTATTAACCATTTAATAATATTTTAATCTCTTATTAATATTATTAACTATTTAATAATATTTTATTCACTTATTAATATTATTAATCATTTAATAATATTTTAATCATATATTAATATTATTATTCATTTAATATATTTTAATCATTTACTAATGTTATTCATCATTTAATAACTTTTTAATCATATACTAATATTATTGATCATTTAATAATATTTTAATAATATTCAATCAATACCAATAGTAAACCTTTTAATTATGTTAAGCTTAATCTTTAACTTAAATATTTAGCTATCATTTCGTCACTAATAGGCTCTCTTACAATAGCTTAACTTTATTTCAATAGTGAAATTATCTTTTGTTAACAAGCACGGGCGTCTAAACGCCGCCCCAAAACCTTTCTGGGGTGTCTAGACGCCCATAGGCAGAAACCAACAAGGGTCGGGCGTACACTTGGGCGTCTAGACACCGGTCACTTTGGCTGCAGGAACCTCTTTCAGTCGTTTGGTCATAACTTTGTCATACGGAAATACTTTGAGGTAATGTTTTAGTCTAAATTCATTAGAATTTCATGATCTACAATTTCTCTTTATATCACAAATTCAAATTCTGAACGGAACTGGACTAAAAACTGCTCACAAGGATAAAGTAAAAACTAAACTCACAAATCTTTGGTTTTAAAGGTTCAAACATGAATAAAATAAACTCTACACCTCCAAATGACACCAACTTAGTGTTGTTTCCTTCCTAACTTCTTGTTTTACAATATTTAGTGATTCAATCATATTTTTGAAAACGTTTTGACAATAAATTTAAGATCAAATCGCTTAAGGTTTTAAAACACCAAATTTTACGGTAAAAGCCATAACTTGCTTATTTCTTCAAAATTTTCAATCGTTCAAGTTAGGTTATCTTCACAATACATAAACCTATCTTTCAAGACTCTTAAATCATAAATATAACCCACACATCTCAACTCATAATCATCAACCTAGTTATTTAACTAAGGTTTTATAACCAAACATGTTCATATGACTATTTCTTCTGTCATTTTACGTATCACACATATAGAACACATATCTAGCATAGCTCACCATAGATCTTCATCACTTAGATCCTTCCATAACCAAGATTACTAAAACTTATATTTAACAAAATAATAAATAAGGTTTGAGAAACTTTTAAACCTTCTATAGAATTCTTCTTCTTGGAAATGGTTGGAACTCCCTCTTGATCTTCTTGCTCTACCCGAAAATGACCTTAGTGTTTGAGCTCTCAAACTCACAACTCTTACCATGTAGCTCTTAATTTCTCTAGAGCCTTTCTCTCTATAAGTTAGTGTAAGTAAGAAAATGAGCAAACAACCAATACAAGGATGTGGAGGATGCTATTTATAAAACCTCCCTAATCACCATCAATGTTGGTTTGCAAAAATATGGCATACATGTAATGATACGCATTTTGAATTATATTAAATTATAATTTATAAATGGTTATTGAATTGTTCGAATGAGTTATTAATGGAAATTAAATATTTTAAAGTGTGACAAACAATTTGGGACAAGTCAATTATGGATTATTGGAAGGTCAAATTAAATACAAGCATAATAAAACAAGTTCGGATCAAAAATGAATTAAATTGATTAGAAAATCAAGTAAATAAGAATTAAGGGAGGAGTAAGTTCTCTAGATTTTAGAACTATTGACCATGCTACCCCCAACAAGTTATGTAATGCCATATGTGTCCTAGAGTAACTCATTGACTAATATGCCCTCATATATGAGTGGGAAATGACATGCATGCCCTTAATTAAGCATGAGTTAACTAACTAATGTCGACGCCGGGATTTTCGTCGTCTCATTTTTTAATATTAAAAAAGCCCTTTTCAATTTTAGCCTTTAGATTAAGGTGTGATTTTTTTGAAAAGGGTCGGCTTAGTGTCGACGGGGTTTCGAAATGTCGATTTTTTCTTTATGAGCCAATTTGACCAGAGTCGCCAGTTGGTATATTTGAAATGGATGTACCAACTCATCCGGATTTCGTTCTTTGTAATCGTAATGGCTCATATATGACTCCGATTTAATTGGTCCGCAAACCGAGGTTCATAGAGTTCGGGGGCTTGCTTAAGCGAGGGGAAGGTGTTAGGCACCCACTGACTTCCGTGAAACACGGTTACCGCAATCTCGATGTTTTCCTATCCTTTTAAATCTTAAAATGTGTGTGTTGCTTGTGTGTGCGTGCGTGCCTAGGTGGTGTTTGTGGTGACTTTTTGCATAAAAGCTGCTTTGATTTTATATGGCAAATGTGCTTTGTCGGGAAAGCGTTTAGACGTCTTTTGACCCAAATGACGAGGCTTCGCTTTTTATAAGAAAGATTGATTTTAATTTCGAAAACGTTGAGGGCTTTTTATTAGATGTCATTTTAGAAAACAATAGTTTTAAACTTTTGTCAAATAGGAATCGAGACTATACATTGCCTTCTAACAGTAAATATAAATAAAATGAAGGCAACTTCTAGAACTCTTTAACCCTATGCACAAAGGTTAATGAAAACGTTTATTTATTTTTTACGAAAACATCTTTTATGACATTTTAAAAACCAAATGTAGCCTTTTCGTCAAACAAGGATCAAAGTTTCGCCAAAACTCTTAATTTTACCACCTCGTGAATCTAATATCCTAATTTGATTCTTTTTAGAAAATCTTTATCATTTGCTTTATTTTTTGGAAAATCATTTTGTGTCGTAAATTAAATTAAGCATTTAAAACGTGTCGGGGCTATCCATGGGCATGTGAGCCATCCAGACAACCCCAAACAACCACAATCACATATCTTTATTATTACGGGGCCTTAACCCGATCCCGATTCGGTATCGCCTTAAGGCCCAATATTACATTTACACAACCATAAATCCTATCTAATGATTACATATATCCAAAAATGTCCATCTTCGGGATTTGACCACGAGGATCTCCTCCCTAGGCTCACATTCACCCAAATCGTTGCACAACCAACACCAATACAAATCTAACAATATTAAACATTGCTATTGTACTACATAGCTCAAATATCACAACTCAATCACTACAAACTACTCGTTACTACAACGAACGATATATCACCATACGGATGTCATCGGGGCGTTAGGAGGAGATTATGTTCCAAAGGAACCCTCGCTAACGATCCCTAATCCATGGATCATCATTAATACAACAACATTCTATGCTAAACAACCCAAAACACAAGATTATCACATTAATATAAACAAGAAAAAATCAAAAGAAACACCCTTTTTCACCTTGTAATAGACATAACGAAGCTTTATATTTCACGAATCGAGCTTTACCACAAGAGTATTCGACTATCTAGCAAAAGAACATGAAGTTTCACTTGATTTAAGCAAAACCCGAGCTTCTCTCTCTCTTCCTCGCGCTCTCTCTCTCTCTAAAATCTATTTTCTTTCTTCTCTCTTTCGCTCTCGGGTGGAAATGGCCGTTGTATAGGCTTCCGCAGGCAGCCGCAGGTGCATCTGCGGCTGGCCGCATGTGCATCTGCGGTTGCCTGCTGTGGCCGCCCGCACCGAATCCTCGGCTGCTGTAACAGCCCGAAATCCCGACCTTATTTAATTATCCGATTATCTCTGGATATCAGAATTATTAACTTTAAAACCATATTAACAGGGATTCCGTGCGTTAAATTTAAACCAATTCTGTTGACCATAATTTCGGTCCATTTTTTTTTTTTTTTTTTTTTTAAAACTTTATTTAACTTATAATCCTTACCTGTCTCAGGATCGCAACGTTTACCTACTCTTCATTAAACTTAGGTCACACGTCAATTATTTGGGACCTATTATAATCATATATAATGTTATGATTTAGCATAACCAGCAATTAAAATTTCGCCATGAACTATCTATACATGGCCCTAATTATATGTACCTGTTCTGTACCTGCTCCTGTGCACATATACCTGCTTTCATACATCTATATCATGCATACCATGTTTCATACATCTATTTACGTATTTCTATACTATACATACAAGTTTATCACATGTATCACATTTCCACTTTCCCTGGACAATATATACATACACTTTTTATCCTCCGATAATACAAATTAGCAAATCATACATTCCTTTCTACCATCTAGGTTTAACAATTAAAAACCGATTATTACAAATTTACATATATTTGCTTTACATAAATATCTCACAGATACAATTTGTTCACGCATCTCCATGCATTCGCACTCTTTACCTTAGCATCACCGGATTATTCGGCCTTCTCGTACTTTACCTGAAACGTTAGTTCATAGCAAGAATGAGCATAAGGCTCAGCAAGTAATTCAGTTAACACCTTTCATGCTCGCAGTTTATAATATGCATTATGCTTTCTTTAATTTAACATGTCATGCTCATATATCACGTATTGCATTTAACAATTAGATCACGTTATGGCACGGAGTGCCCATTTCAACTATCACATAGTTCACGTAGTTCAATTAGTACTTTTTAACTCTGAAAAACTTGCCTGGAACGCTTTTATTTTACTTAACCTTTACTTTCTCCATCGTCCTTTCATAACCGTCTTGTCGGCTTGCTACTTCGAGCCCTATCTGTAAGCATTGCACTATATGCATCATAATAGGATCATAAACTTTACAAAACTTATCAAACTTAATCCACAATTACATAATCATCAATCTCTATTCATTTCACTTTTGATGTATTACACCTTACATAGGTTAATAATACATCTTAACTCGTTCCCGACCTTTAATATAGCCCCTAACATAGTTGGCTTAGCTTTAGGCATGTTATTTTATGCCATTTGTCATTTCATTATAACTTAACACCCTTTAATTTAACCATTATTATTACTTTTAGGGTTTATATAACTCATTTCTATCATTCCATATCAAAATATAGCTTTTTGGAAGCTTAAAAAAATTTCAAATGAACAGTACCTCCGCCCCGGCGCCTCCAGAGCTCGCTGTCCGCGAAAACCTCTCAGCCATGAACAGTAAATGGCGTCGGGGCGCCATTTTTAGTGCAAATCATGGCGCGGGGGCGCCATGTTCAATTCTGAAAATCTGATTTTTTTCACTACCTTTGCCGATTTTTAATTTCTTCGTCTTAACTCCAATTGAGCTGAAATTTGGACCACATCTAGAACTCACTACCTAGTATTTTACAAAAATACTACTTGCCTCAATTGGCTTCTTAAAAGTAGAGATACACTAGCCCCTAGGAGGGCTGTTCAACACGTTTCCAGACTTAGAATTTTTTTCAACTTCAAAACCAACTTTGTACTAACTTTGTGATTTTTGGCCATAAGCTTTAAAACTCAATTCCAACACTTGACATAGTTCATATAACCTATATATGACATGTCTAGACTTTCAAAACGATAAAACTTCGCACGAGGCGACTTTTGTCCGTAAAAATCCGTTTCGATTCGAAACGATCGATTTCGATCGTTCGAATCGCCATTTCGCTCAAATTCAAATCCGTTGAATTCCAAAATAACCTAGACACGTGTATTATCATAAACATGATTCATTTGAATCCATTTCATCTTTAATTCCTCAAAATTGCCAAAAATCACCTTTGATGGCCATTTTCATTAACTTTTTCAAAACCTATCATTGTCAAAGCTTAAACTCCAAGTAAATCCTTAACTCCTTTTTGACACAATTTACTTCCAACACTTCATTTAGTACACATAACACATATATAACTTGAGTGGGCTTTCAAAACCTTTAAAATTATTCAAATGAACTTATTTTTCAAAATGATTCAATTTAGGCGTCGGCGAACGTTTTAAAACCTTTAAAATCCTCAATTGTCGCCATATGAATCAAATGACTTTCAAATCATTCCTAACACGTGTTTTAACATCAAACTTAGCTTTTTGGCATCTTTTGATCACCAAGTACACATAATAGCCAAAATTGCATATTGATGGCATTTTGTCAACTTTTCAAAACTTAACTTTTGAACCTACTTTGAATTCTCAAGTCTAGACATCAAATACATCAACACTTGTTCAAATAACAACTTTACATAATCACAAAACTCCTATGGCCATCTTCCAAGTCACTTTACAGATTATTACGTTATCTACACAAAAAGTATAGCCTAATATTCAATATTTCCCTTAAAATTCATAGTTTTCCATCCTCAAAACATTTTGTAGGCTATTTAACATAAACACACACATGATTTCCTCATGATAAACCTTCCAAACTATAATTCCATTAAATCTAACAACATGTTACATAAAATCATGCCTTGAACCATAGCTTATAATTTGTAAATATACATAAATATTACACCATCTTTGTTCTATTTCTTTCAAGCCTAGGGTTTCATAACTTTCCAAACAATTAACATGTAATTCCCTTTAACTTCATAATCAATCCTTACTTTATAATCATTCATGCATGGCTATCTCTAAACTATCCTTTAAACACTTCAACTTCAAACTTTAGAATAAGGACATGATTATACCTCTTTGTATGCTCAACTTAATCATATGAAAAGCTTCCTCATGTCAAGCTCTTCCTCTTTTCTTCTTGCATCTTGATCATTTGGGCAACATAGCTTCTTGGATTTCAAGCTCTTCTTTTCTCCTTCATAGCCTTCTCACGTTTCTCTCTCTTTCTCTCTTATTTTCCAGCAAGATGAAGTGTGCACCAATGCTAGCTTTGTTAGATTTTTATGTGTGTTAACTCTTATTGAGTTACTTAAGCTTAACCATGGCTAATTCCAACTCAAGGGCAATTTAGTCATTTCACAAGATAAGGGAGGGGCATTTTTATCATTTCACCACTTGGGACATATTCGTCATTATCCAAATTGTCAAGGGTATTTTGGTCTTTTTTCCCCTTTAGGACACAATGGTAATTATCTAATTTGTTGAGGGGCATTTTGGTAAATTGCCAAATTAGCTAAACTTTCATTTCTTACAACTTTTCCCCCACATAACTAGACTTTCTTATATTTTCCCCCATTAACTCATTCTTCGCTCATTTCTTATCCAAATCAAATCATTTTTGATCCAAATTCGTTTCATTGTGCTCGAATTCTATTCCTCATCAAATTAATCCATAATTTACTTGTCCCATATTGCTTGTCACACTTTAAACATTGAATTTCCTTAATTAATAATAACTCACCATAATTTGCAAAAATTTGCATAATACGTTATCCTCAATTTCCTACGAACCAATCCGATTTCACATTTAATCAATTTTAATCCTCGACAACCCCACTAGTTGACTTGTTCATCTTTCCATCAACCGCTTCCTCGAAAAGCGAACTACGCTCGGATTACCAAAATCCATCATTATTTAACCTTGTAAACTCATAAATCCTTTATTACGACTTTTACATCATTTTCCCTATTTTCTTCACTCACATATGCTAATTCTCAACATACAGACAATTTACGTCTCTTCTACGCACTTTCGGGTATCACATTCTGTATCTATACATCATAACAAATGATTTTCTTCTTTAAGTCCATAAATATCAATTTTCCTTATAACCTCAAAACATTCCAAAATCCTTAACTATATTATTTCCTTTGATCATTAGTATATCAATTTGGTACAACAGTCCCTTCTTTTCGACACATACATAACTTACCTTGGCATTTTCATAACCTCGCCTCATCAGGCCTATTTCTTAATCTCGTGATTAGCTTCTCCTACTTAAATTCAATTTACACATACACACACACACACACACACACACACACACACATATATATATATATATATATATATATATATATATATATATATATATACACATATTCATACATTCATTCTTTAACTTGCTGACACATAGTATCGTATTTTACAATAATTTCTGTTCAAATTACCCCATTGTGGGCATTACAACTAATCATTCATCTTTAATACATTATATCACTATTCAACCATCCTAGGTCATTTATAACTAGGTTTTATCACTTAACCTTTACTTACTTAATCATAATCCTTATTTAAAATTCTGTAAAATCCTGGGTTGTTACATTCACCCCTCCTTCATAAAATTTCGTCCCCGAAATTTGCTGTGTACTCATTCCTTATTCAATAGCAACATACATAACTTTTTGTCTTCAATCACATAGCTAGGTTTTCAACTAACCTTTACATTCTCTCCTCTCTCTACCCATCTTACCCATTTCTAACTTTCATTCCAGAATATTGGAATGTCTTTCAGGAATCTCCACAATTGTTCAATAACTGTGAAGCAGCATGAATAAACAAGAGTAGCTTTTCCTTTAAAACATAAAACTTTTGCTTTCAAATAACTTTTGTTTTTGCTGAGGGGTCTTAAAGACCAATGAACACGTTAAGAATATTAACAATCACAAAGACTGTTAATACCCAGGGGTCATAATCACCGGGAACATGAGTTTTCGACGCAACCACGTCACTCTATGTCCTTTGCTGTCGTTGGTACGCCAGGTGATCAGCCTATTGTACCGCTATTGTTGTGCACAACATTTTTCCTTTTCCTTTAGGTTGAGCCGTGTTATCCAACCCCTGTACCATATTTCCCCTTTTTGTAGGGTTGTTCACCTCAGCCTTTAAAACAATTTACTTTATCCATTATCTGTATTTCAAAAACATTTACTAATTTCTTTAGCAGAATGGTCTAGCCGAAACAAATGGCATAGACTCACATCAATGAACTGTTCATTTGCTGTAACTTGAACTTTTCAAAAGTTCGGTTTCACTGTCGTTGGTTCAAAACTTGAACCCAAGAAAATCTTTTAAAAAGGCTTCATAATACCGCACTATCTTAGCAGTACGTTGAGAATTCGGTCACTTTCGGACCTCTTAATACCGTACCGTAATGAAAGTACGTTGAGAATTCTACCATTTTATCATTTCACACCAAGTTCAATGGTGTGACAATGATTTCATAAATACATTTTGAAGTTTCAAATAACTTTGGTCTAGCCGAATCAATTGACATAGACCCATGAATCACGGGATTTTAAAAATCACTTTTGATACATGAACAAAATATTTCGATGGTCTAACTTAGCTAGAAGAGTGGATTGCCTACCCAATCCTAATAATCTCTTCTTTACTTCCTTAACTCATATAATCCTTTCTTATAATTCTATCTCTTCATATAACCTTAATCTTAGCCAATATCTAAGAATTAAATCTCTTAACTTATGGCTCTCTACTCTAACCCAACCCTGTTCATCAAACTTGCCACGCATTTGGGCTCAGGAACTTACCACAATCACATGGTTTGAGGAGCGTGTCCTAGTCAGGCTATCGTCGCCCATTCGCTGAGGGGCTCCACCACATAATCATGAGTCACGAACTTACCATACGCTTGGGTTCTCAGAACACGTAACTAACTTGAATCTTTCTTATTTAACTCTTCTCACATTCTTACCGTGACGCTGGATCTTCACTGATTATCACGACAGTAAGCTAAGCAAGTACAAATCAGGTTCTTCTGGATCGACTGTTTGTCTTGACTCAAGTAACCTGATGCTCGTTGTTCGTTGTGGCGGCTTTGACCATAAGTCGTTGGGGTGGCTTCGTGTTGGGGTCCACCTTCTTTATCGCATGTCGGGTCAAGTGACGATTCTGCCCTCCTGTCAGGGTTAGTATAAAAGTGCAAAATTTGGGTGTCTACAGCTAACATGTGGTTAAGTGTTGGAACCTTCATGCAACACTTATATGAGCCAAATTTTAGTATTTTATTTGTTATTATCCAAGTTCATACGAAAGTTGCTAGGAAAGGAAAGATAAAAGAGAAAGAAGAGCAAAGGAAGCTAGGGTTTGATAAGAGCTTGCAAAGGATTCCAGGAAAAAAGGTTCAAAACAAGTGAAACAAGTAGCTAAAGTGGATCATCCATTACTTACAAGGTTTTTAGCTAGAAGAAGCAAAGCTAAAAGAAGGTATGAATGAGTTTAAAATATGAAACTCAAGGTTTATGTGTTTATATGTTAGAATAGATGAAATTATGCATGCATCTTGGTGATATACGACTTGATCATATGATTTGTGTCTCATATATGTAGTTAACATGAAACCCTAGGTATATATGTTCTATATCAAAGGTGGTACACTATTCACATGAATATTCAAGCTAAAAATTATGAGTTAAGGTATGATTATGTGTTATAAGTGGCTAGACATGATGAAAACCTAGCTTGAGAGGTTAAAGGTGTTTGTTGTTTGCATTATCACATGTTAGGAAGCATCATAGAAGCATAGATGGTTCAAAAGTGTATTTTATGAAGGAGAATTGAATATTAGACTATACTTTTTGGCTAAACCAAATTATAATTTGTAAAGTGCATTGGAAGGTACATATAGAAGTTATGTGAGCATATCAAGTTGCTAGATATGTATGTGGTAATGCATGTGAAGTATAGAGTGCTAAGAATGAAGTTTGGTCTAAGTTGGGGAAATTGGAAAATGGATATAATGCAACCAATATGTGATTTTTGGCCATTTTGAGTATTTGAATGGATAATAAGGTTAAACATCTAAGTTTTATGTACGTGCATGTGTTAGCATCGAATTGGAAGCAATTTGACACATATGGCGATAATTGACCAATTCAAACATTTTAAAACGTTAACCGGCGACTAAAATAAAATCTTTGGTAAAATAGGGTCAAATAATGATTTTTAAATGTTTTGAAGATCCACGCAAGTCAATTACATGTTATATGTGCTATATGAAATGTTGGAATTGGGAAATTCACATTAGGGCCAGAGTTAGCTTAGTTTTTGGAAAGAAAAAAAGTTTCTGAAAAACCAGTACTGCGCCGGGGCGTAGTATTTTACTCTTGGAACTGCGCCGGGGCGCAATGCTTCTTTATAGATCACGCCGGGGTGATATCAGGGCGCGTCGGGGCGCTGTCTGGCCGAGAGGATTTCGCTGGGGGCGCAGTGTTCTCCGCCGGGGTGCAGTGTCCTGTTTTTGAAAAATAAATTATTTTCATTCCAAAATGCAATATTTTGATATTTAATGATAGAAACACATATGTAAACCATAAATTGATAAAAATAATCAATATGGTAGATATTAAAGTTTAAATGAACAATGTGTTATGTGATTAGGATTATGTATAGTTAACAAGTGGCTTGTATAGCAAGTTATGGCATGCATGTGTACATAACTAATGCATGAACCAATATTATGGTCATGTAGGTCATAGACGGAACAATATTTTACCAGTTTTGATAGACGAGGACCAAGGCAAATTTTCTGACTGAACTTTTAATTGTAGTTCCTTGAACAAACATTCATGCGGTGTATTCCTATTACCATTTAAAGTTCATTCCTTATCGAACTATCTTGAAAAGGTCGATGCCAATTGTGATTCTGGCTAGACACATGTACGTTTCATGTTAAATTCAGTTATTAATTTGTATGTTCTCCAATCCACATTGTTGTGGTGCGGACTCTATGATATGCTGTAATAGAACAACCCTAATAAAAAGGGGGAATAAAGGATAAAGGAAATGAAATAATTATGACGTGGTTGCGTTGCTAGATGTTTGTTGTGCACAATATAAAGTACGATGGGCTGATCACCCAGAGTACACATCTAAACTGGTGTTATTACCTCTTGGGCAATGTCAGTCTTTGTGATTGAGATTGTTCTTAACGTATTATAATTAATTTGGGCAGTATCAGTCTTAATGATTGATATTGTTCTTAATGTGTTCTTGGTCTTGTGACCATACAGCAATTAAGATTCCATGTTTTCAGATAGTCATGTTCATCTTGTGTTATAATTCCCTCATCATCTGTTGAAATGCCAAAAGTCAGTGTTGATATGAATATCTTCATTTCCTTGTAAATGATTTATATTTATCATTTCGAAATATCATGTTATTTTGTGTTATTTACTTGCTGAGCTATTTTAAGCTCACTCTTGCTTTCATTCCTGATATTTCAGCTAAGCCAGAGAAGACCGAGGGGTTGGGTGTAGATAAGGGTAAAGGAAAGGTCAACCAGCAGTAGATGTGCTATTATTATAATTATTGTGTATTTATTATTATATTTTGTAATATGTCAGGTACGACAGCTTGTATGTATAAAGGTACGTAGAACCTGGGATTAGTTATGTATGAATATAAATCAAGTTTATTATTATTATTTTGTTCTGAATATATGTATGAGATGACAGGGTAGAATAGTTATGTGAGCACCAAACCCGTGGTTCAAGGGACCCGGATTTGGGGGCGTCATAGGTTGGTATCAGAGCAGATAGGTTATAAACCTTAGGTGGGGAAACCTTAGGAATATGACCTTAAGGAATATAGTAAAACTCATTTAGTGTTCTAAGAAGCGAACGGTGGAAGTTGTTGAGGGTACAATTTTCCACAATATGTGTTATATGTTATGTGTTACATGCTATGTGCTTTAAGAATAAGGAAAATTGCAGTGAACTGAAATAGATGTTCTTGTGATTTTATAGCATGCCAGAGATTGAAGAATCTAGTCGGGCTGCAGGAGAAGAGGAACCTAGAGATATTCAAATAGATGTAATGACGACAGTACCAGCTATGACAATAGTACCAGCTAAAGTTGGTGAACAGGAAGAGGATCCAGAAGAGTTAGAGGGAGACTCAGATAGGGCATTGCCGGAGAATGCTTCATCTGAGCAGAGAGAAGCATATTGAGTAATATTACTACTTATTAATTAATTACTAAACCATTTAGTAACTTAATTAAGTATTATAATTATAATTCCTAAACTATTTAGGAACTTAATTATTTAATAATAATATTACTGCTTATTAATTAATTCCTAAATCATTTAGGAACTAAATAATAATACTAGTAATAATAATAATAATAAGATTCCTCTTATTAATTTATAATTAGTATTTCTAAAATACTAAATTATAAATATTAAGCTATTTAATTTATTCTATCACCATAGTATAAATTAAATATACTTAATTTATTATTACAATTATGCCATCCACTTCTAAAATAAATATTACTCTTTTGCGGTGTGACCCTTTAGGTTCTCCATATTAAACCGGTTGTATAATAAATAAATTAGAACAATTCTACTTCATTTATTATGAATTAACTATTTAATTCAGAATAAATAATTATTCCACAATAAGGGTAAGCCCCCTTAGCGATTAGTCGACTTTCCAGATAATATAGATTTTAACTTTTAATCGTAAAAGAACCTTTCAGCAAATAGTTACCGTACAATTCAATCCTTCTACCATACAATGTCCCAATCAAATATAAGACACGAAATTTCTGTCAAGTCTTATTTATTTTATTATATGCATTTCAATTCACAAATGCATAACTCTAGTTAATGTAAATTAGAAACTCCTTTCTAATTCCATTCAACCCTGGCCAGGGATTTTTGAGTTGTCACTTATTGAATCGCATAGGATATTCTCTCCCTTTACTGGAAGTGGTAGATCATTTATTGATCATTCACCTATCTCCATGTGTACCTTATTATACCCAAGCATATCCTTTAATATACCAATAGGTCTTAAGGAATATGTCAAAGTAGAACTTAGTACACATAAGATACTATGATGATCTCAAGTCCAATGATCACTTGTACGACTATCACATAAGGAACTCCTATTGACAGACAAGTAAAACTTCATTAGGTGTTCCTTAAGCGAGTCACGTTCAGTGAACTTATTCTCTAATAAGCACCTACATACTTGCTTTAGTGTCACTACACAAATGATTATGAGATCAATCATCCTCTTTATAAGAGCAATCATAGTATGTACCAATCTATCCGGATCTACTAATCCCCTTTTTAGTGATCCAACGATTAGGAACAATTTTAGTTTTGAGCTATCTTGAATTTAGATCTCATTAGCATGATCTTCATCATGGTTCTAAAAGCATTACTCTAAAACTATGGGTTTATCCATTTGATTAATTCAAGTAATTAATCATGAATAAAGAAATGTCTTGATACTTTTATTAATAAATGAACAAGATTACAAAGTATATGTTTATCACATCAAATGTGATTGGCTTGAAGGCATACTACTTTCAATCTACACATCCAAATGACATAAAATCAGTGTTAATGTGTTCCTAACTTCTTGTTTTACAACATTTCATGGTTCGATCGCATTTTTGAAAATGTTTGACATGAAATTTAAAGATCGAGCCATTTAGGGTTTAAAAACGACTTCCTTTGCGATAAAAGTCATAACTTCTTTGTTTTTCATTATTTTTGAAAGCTTCAAGTTGGGTTTTCTTTAAAACTCATGTATGTAACTTTCTAACCATAAAAATCTATTTTCCAACTTCAACATTAAACATTACATACTCAACTAGGGTTTTACCGGTAAAGCTTAATATGAACATTTCTTCCATTTTTATGCATACAACATATACCAAAATATTATCTAAACACCTCAAAGCATGAATATACATATATAACATAGTCTAAGACTTCTAAACCATCAAAACAAGTTTTGATCGGTTAAAAATATATTTTAACTGTTTAAATCATATCTAGACTACAAAAATAAAATAAAAAGGGTTTATAGAACTTTTGAACCTTAGGGTCTTGGATGCTCTTGTTCTTCTCCTTCTAAAGTAATTTATGAATCTACTTGGCATACACCAAGCTCCTTCTCTAGCACTCTCATTCAACTCACAAGTGTATATATAACTATTTGCTAAACCCTCATTAACTCTCCTAATCCACCAACATTAGGCATACACAACAGGCCGGCCTGGCCTAGGCCTGCCAGGCCTTGGTCGTTGACCAAGCCAGGCCGGGCCTTTAACTTTTGGCCTGCAGGCCAGGCCAGGCCAGGCCAGGTTTGACGCTAAAAAAGGGGGCCTGTTGAGACCTGCAGGCCAGGCCAGGCCTTGGGTCAGGCCAATCCAATCCAATACGATTCAATCCATTCAAATAATTTTTTTAGTAATTTTAAATATTATTAAAATACCAATTAAAATTTTAAACATAATTGATGTATTAATTAAAAGTAATTCATTACAAGTTACAAGTTACAGCTTTCAAATTACAATAATAAAAAATATTTTTTTTTATTATTATTATTTTGCAAATGACTTTGTAGTTGTTACGCTAAGTATTTATTAAAATAAAGATGTAATGAAAGATATGTAAGAAGTGTAAGTTACTAGCTAGGTAAGAAAAATTCTTATATATTACACTAGTCAATGTATTTTCATAGATTTCTTTATTCTTATATAAACAAATATGCATGAATGAACGTATTAAAAGACGTCAATTGAATTTTGTTTATTTAATAAGTTGTCACAAAGATGAAGTTTTCGTCTGCAGTGAAAAAATTGAAGTAGTGAATAAAGAAAATTGGCAGGTCGGACCGAGCTTTGGGTGAACCAGGCCAGGCCAAGCCGCGCTTATTGAAAGGCCAGGCCAGGCCGGATCTGAGCAAAAAAATATGGCATGTTCGTGGCCTTTAGGCCAGGCCGAGCCAGGCCAGACCTTGACCAGACCGGATCAAGGCCAGACCGCAGGCCGCAGACCATTTGTGCACCACTAACCAACATAGTCAAATTAAGGCTTAATTAAGATAACTATTGGATGGATTGATTTGTTGATTGACTTGTGATTGACTAGGGTTGGTTCAACCACCACAACATTGTGTGCAAGTAAAGCAACATGAAGCATTCAAGCCACCCAAGCGGGGCCCCATGAAGTGCCGGCAAAATGGCCTTTTTCTTGGCCATTTTCCATTTATTTTTTTAGCTTTTAATTTCATATATACACCTACATATATATATATATATATATATATATATATATATATATATCAATGTTGACCAATTTTGACATCCTATTGGGCTCCACAATGGACTCTAGAATATAAATAAGTTGGGTTAATTCAATTAATTTGTTTGGGCTCAATTTATTTATCACATTGGGCTATCATTTAATAATCTATGTTACATTTAATTAAAACAAGCATTGGGTTAGTTTAATTAATTACATTGTCTAAGGTTTAATTAATTACAGGGACAACTAAATAAATTTACTTGATCTAGTTTAACACCTCATTTGGATTTAAAATATAATCCCATTAGACTTGCTTTAATTAATTATAACACCTTGTTTCATTGCTTTAAATAAATATATACATACACAAGTATATTCATTCAATTATCTAATGCACAAATAATTAATACAAAAATTTTAAATTTATTGCTAATCATTTAATAATTATAATTGTAACGTCTAATAGAATTCGCGGTCATTACAGTTTCATAATTTTTTACTTCTACGGAGTTAGAGAGAGAGAGAATTAGGTTAGTCACACATGATTTGGAGAAACCAAAATTCACTTATTTAATTTATAGATCTCTTGGTGGATCTGTGACGACCCCAAATCCGGGTTCCATAACCTCGAGTTTGGTTCTCACTATTCAACACATTACTAACAATTAAATACATACATTGCATTTAAATATCGCGGAATAATACATATTGGTTCCCTTCAAAAGGTTACAATACCAGGGTCTATCAACCTTAACATAAAAACAGTTCCTATCATAAGGAATTACAAAAGGTTTAACAACCGTAAATACATAAATAAAGATCTAACTAGCATGCATAAGCTACTTAAGCTTTGGCCTTTCCTTTTCCCTTATCCTTCCTGGAGCAATCAGGATTATCTGAAAAATGGTTCATGATATAGCAAGAATGAGCAACTAGTTTGCTCAGCAAGTTTATAACAATCATATAGATTTAATATATCATGAATGAATGGGAAAGATCATCAATGGTTCAACAATAGATATAACAATTGTGAATGAAACAGGATTCAAATTTTAATAAACAGAATATTTGAATCTTAAAATGCTGAGTGGTCTCTAAGGACCCTGAACTAACTAGGGTATAATAGAGTTTCCTCTGACCCTTTGAGTTGTTTGGTTTTCAAGGGGATCAGCCTATTCAACCCGCTGTATATGCATTACATTTAGTCACTGGCGCCCAAAGTCGGTTTCCCGACACAAAATCCCCTAATTTAGGGTTGTTCAATTCTCAGACTTAATATAAGAAAATTCGCACCCAACAATGGTTTGGATAAGCTTTTAAAAGTATTCAAGTTATTGAATTTAGAAACGCAATGTCTAGCTGAACTATTAGCTTCAGACATTTTTAATACAGTTCATGAATCAAGAACTAACAAGCTTCAAATGCACTAAGTGCGATTTTATAAACAATATGGATGTGGAATAATTTTAAATAATTAAACCACTTCAAGCTTTAACAATAAATACAAGTATGGAAACTTGTTCAACGATAATAATTGAGTAGGGTTAGAGAACTTGCCTGTTTGCTCAGCTACAATAATTGTCTAGCTTTAACTAACTTGCTTTGAAAGACCTAACATTAATAAAGTCGGTCTAATAATTAGTACGGCGTATTTGCATAACTATACGCTTAATAACGAACTTATTTACCACACATAAGTACTAACACATAATTTACATTAGTCAAAACAATATTATTAACCTTATAGACACTTAATCATTTTAGGTTAATAATTTAATAAGTTAGAAAAATATTTTTCTTAAGTGTTGAACACTTATTAAACCCTTAAACAACTTATTATAATTGTTTAATTAAATTCAATTTATTTTATTAACTCAATCTCTTTTTAATTACTATTTAATATTGATTAAATAGAAATTAATTAATTAACTCTAGTTATTATTTAAAATAAAGAATAACTAATTGTACTTACTTATTATTTAATTATACATAAATAATAAATAATTATTAACTTAGTTTTAACCTTCTTTAATTTAATGTTAATCAACCAATAATTAACTAAGTAATTAACCTTACTTATTATTTAATTAAGGAAATTAAATAATAGTTTACTAATCTTAATCCTCTTTAATTATTATTTAATGTCAATTAAATAATAATTAATTATTTAATTAATTCTAATTATTATTTAAGGTTAAATAATAATCAAATCATTCTTATTTATTATTTAAATTAAATAATAAATTATTACTCTAATAACTTAATTTCCATTAATCGCTATTTAATGTTAATTAAATAATAATTAATTACTTAATTATCCTTATTTATTATTTAATAATATTTAAATAATAAATAATTAATTTATAAATTTTATCTCTCTTTAAATATTATTTAATAGGCATTAAATAATAATTGCTAATTTATCATCTTTATTTATTATTAATATTTAAAATAATAAATAAATAATAAATTTATTTAACCTAACCATGGTTTAGCTAACTAGATTAATATTTAAAATATTTAAATATTAAACTTTATGAAAAATCTCCTCCCCAATATTATTTTTGTATTATTATTATTTTTGTTATAATTTTAAATTAATTTTTAAATATTTAAATTAATTAAAATTAACCCGAATGGCATTTTCGTAATTAAGTTGAAAAACCGGACCGATGGCAATTTTGTAAATAATTCGAAAACTGATCGGAGGGCAAAATGGTAATTCTGCCAAGAAAAACACGGAGGGGCAAAATGGTAATTTTGCCGAAAAATTTCTTACCGCGCATTGCGCGCGTTTAGTTGGTTACGGGTCAAAACGACGCCGTTTTTGAAAGGCCGGAAATGGCTTCCGCGCGTACGCGCGGAGTGAATTTTCTACGGACGCCAAACGACGTCGTTTGGCTCCGCGTTTCTGGTGAACAGTAGCTACGCGCATTGCGCGGAAAATCCAAATTTTTTTATTTTTTTAGCAGATTGTGAACAGTGCTCCGGCTACCCATTTTAAATAAAAATATACCAACAAGTAAGCTTTAAATCATCAATAAAAATCCAAAAAAATTACCAATCACCTTATATTAATTTATAACATGAAAAAATAATTTTTCATGATTTAATATCATTATTTTTTTATAAAAAATTTTACATCACATAAACTACCATAAATCATAACTTTTTGTATATAACTCCATTTTGAGTGATTCAAACTTTGTTTTTCTCATGATTTAATGTTCTATAATATTAGCACATCAAACCTAAGTTTTATAAAAATATTTTTGGACATAAATTCCAAAACTTGTTTACACACTATTAAATACATATTTTAGCATATAAAATATACCAAAATACAAATCAAGCATATTAAACTCAAGCATGGCATAAATATTACAACTACACATTAATAACTATATTAACATGTTTATACAAACATGATGATTTATTTAAAAAATAAAACTTAGATTTAGAATAACCATTACCTTGATTTAATGGCTATCTTTCTTTTTCTTCCAAAGTAGGTGATGAGGTTTGAAGGCATGAACCAAGACTCCTTCTCTTCTCTTAGTATTTTGCTCTCAAATTTTCTCACCCTCTCAAATGCTCTCTAGCTCTCTCTTTTGTTTGAAAATAAAAGATGAGAAATGACTTTCAAAACTACCAAATTGTAAGTATACTTGCAAATATGATAGATACATAATATATCTAATAATTTTAGCCCATCATGCACCTATTGGATACTTACACAAGTTAGCCACATTAGGTGAAAAGAAGCATGGTGCATGTACTACAAAAAGAAAACAAGCAACCCTTTTATTAATTAAATGAAAAATCAAATAATAATAATAATAATAATAATAATAATAACAATACACTCTCTCTCCTCCTTGCTAGCATGCTTCGGCTGATCATCTTCTTTTTGTCCCAAAAATCAAGTCACTTTTCTTATTTTAATTAATTAATAAGTTATTTAATTGTTTTTCCAAGTGGGCCAATGATTGGGCTTTAATTTAAAATACCAATTGGGCTTCTATTAAATTGTTTGGGCTACTAAATTATCAAATTTTATTATTCTCCACTTGGGCTACTAATTGACCCATGTTGGGCTAATTTAATAATTTACACATTAATTATTCAATCCATGATTAAATAAATAATTATATTGAATAAATAATTAAATATTCTAACCCATAAGTATTAAATTACTAAATGGACTAATAAATATTATTATTAATATTTCACATTATTTACATTAATTAATAATCATATTAATTAATTTATTATATTTAATTCACTCATTATATTCAATTTAATTGAATATTTAATTAATAGGAAACTTATCAATTATTTTGATATTAAAACTTTAGGGTTTGTTCACTAATTTAATAACATATTAGTGACCCCCTTTTATTAATTTTAGTAATTAATTACATAATTATTTAATCACATAATTAATTAATCACATAAAAAGATTTAAATAATCTCATAAAACTAACTCGTTGGAAATTAAATTAATATTTTAATTAATAAAAATGTGGAAATTCTAGGACATTACAGGATCACCTCTAGAGACTTCACACTTATGGAGCTAATATTGATTCGTGGAATCTAATCGGTGAATTTGAAGAAGAATGCGAATGATTAAAGGGAGTTGAACTTGTACCTGTGTAAGCTTGGTTCTACAAGTGTATAAATCTTTTATTCTTCCTCAATTAATAATAGTTACATAAAAAAAATCCTGGTTATTGGTTTGTAGAAAAATTTTAAAATCTGATTTTGCTTACTTCTGTTATGTTTGTATAATTTGATTATATGTATGACATATTTTTGCAAACCAACAAGTTTATCTAGTATAAGCTTCTGGCCCGATACTATTAAAGTAATATAAAGAAATTCCTTACTACATTTGTTATTGGTTTCAATATGATATCCATTATAACGTATATTCTTAAAGTTGAGTGAATTTCTGCTTGATTTAGAAGAATACAAAGCATCATT